>OW240913.1:371890189-371904493 GCA_933207985.1 Pelobates cultripes | reverse complement strand
ATGTGGGGAGGTATTGATGAGTTGCGATCTCTAGGAATATGTGGGGAGGTATTTATGAGTTGCGATCTCTAGGAATATGTGGGGAGGTATTTATGAGTTGCAATCTCTAGGAATATGTGGGGAGGTATTTATGTGTTGCGATCTCTAGGAATATGTGGGGAGGTATTTATGTGTTGCGATCTCTAGGAATATGTGGGGAGGTATTTATGTGTTGCGATCTCTAGGAATATGTGGGGAGGTATTGATGAGTTGCGATCTCTAGGAATATGTGGGGAGGTATTGATGAGTTGCGCTCAGCGGGTGTTTCTTTGTATTAACAAAGTCCAATGCTTCGGGTGGTATAATTTTGGTATAAACTAACTTTAAACACTGTTTCTGATAAATAATGTTGAGTCTGGCTGTAGTCATACTTTATTACACAGGCATAAAATTCCAGCTAAATTAAAACTTTGCAAATCACAGCAGCAAACAATGCGCCTTCTTACTTTCTCTGCCTGTTAAATGTTTTATGGGTTTCAAAAAGAATTACTGCTGCTTCAGGGTAAACTTTGAACTGATATCGGGATGCAATTAGCTTTTATTTTTAAAAATGTTTTATTTAGCTTTGTGTGTCAGAAAACTGAACTTTTTGCAATTAATGATTTGGAGAGCAATGGTATGTAATTGACCAGATGATACAGGCTGTTGAAAACAATGCATTCTTTTATTGCGCATTGCGCATTGCATATTGCGGTTGTTTATATGGCTGTAGCATGCAGGCCAAAACTAAATGACCCACTGAGTACCGTACACGAGTGTATTTTTATATAACTTTATGATTTTTCCTAAAAACAAATTGTAACGTGGGTTCCTCGCTCTGGATAAATTGGATTTAGCTTTAATTTTGTTCAATTTCTCTCCGATTTCTTTTCCAGTACGCTATTTTACCAGGAAGGAAACTCCTATACTGGGGGAATAAAAGTTCCGGTACTCTCCTATACTGGGGGGATAAAGCTTCCGGTACTCTCCTATACTAGGGGAATAAAGCTTCCGGTACTCTCCTATACTGGGGGAATAAAGCTTCCGATACTCTCCTATACTGGGGGAAAAAGGTTTCGGTACTCTCCTATACTTGGGGAATAAAGGTTTCGGTACTCTCCTATACCGGGGGGATAAAGGTTTCGGTACCTTCCTATACTGGGGGAATAAGGGTTCTGATACTCTCCTATACTGAGGGGAAAAGGTTTCGGTACTCTCCTATACTGGGGGATAAAGGTTTCAGTACCCTCCTATACTGGGGGAATAAAGGTTCTGGTACTCTCCTATACTGGGGGGAAAAGGGTTCTGATCCTCTCCTATACAGGGGAAATAAAGGTTCCTATACTGGGGGAATTGGTTCTGGTACTCTCCTATTTTGGGGGGGATTAAAGGTTCCTGTACTCTCCTATACTGGGGGAATTGGTTCTGGTACTCTCCTATTTTGGGGGGGATTAAAGGTTCCTGTACTCTCCTATACTGGGGGAATTGGTTCTGGTACTCTCCTATTTTGGGGGGGATAAAGGGTTTGGTATTCTCCTTTACTGGGGTAATAAAGATTCCGGTACTCTCCTATACTGGGGGAATAAAACTTCCGATACTCTCCTATTCTGGGGCAAAAAGGTTCCGATACTCTCCTATACTTGGGGGAAAAAAGGTTTCGGTACTCTCCTATACTGGGGGAATAAGGGTTCTGATACTCTCCTATACTGGGGGATAAAGGTTTCGGTACTCTCCTATACTGGGGGATAAAGGTTTCGGTACTCTCCTATACTGGGGGGAATAAAGGTTCCGGTACTCTCCTATACTGGGGGATAAAGGTTTCGGTACTCTCCTATACTGAGGGGAAAAGGTTTCGGTACTCTTCTATACTGGGGAAATAAAGGTTTCGGTACTCTCCTATACTGGGGAAATAAAGGTTTCGGTACTCTCCTATACTGGGGAAATAAAGGTTTCGGTACTCTCCTATACTGGGGAAATAAAGGTTTCGGTACTCTCCTATACTGGGGAAATAAAGGTTCCGGTACTCTCCTATACTGGGGAAATAAAGGTTTCGGTACTCTCCTATACTGGGGGGATAAAGGTTTCGGTACTCTCCTATATTAGGGGAATAAAGGTTCCGCTACTCTCCTATACTGGTGGGAATAAAGGCTCTGGTACTCTCCTATATTAGGGGAATAAAGTTTCTGCTACTCTCCTATACTGGGGAAATAAAGGTTTCGGTACTCTCTTATACTGGGGGAATAAAGGTTACGGTTCTCTCCTTTACTGGCATGAATAAAGGTTCCGGTACTCTCCTATACTGGGGGAATAAAGGTTCCGGTACTCTCCTATATTGGAGGAATAAAGGTTCCGGTACTCTTCTATACTGGGGGAATAAAGGTTCCGGTACTCTCCTATATGGGGGGATAAAGGTTCCGGTACTCTCCTACATTGGGAAAATAAAGGTTCCTGTACTCTCCTATACTGGGGGGGGAAAAAGGCTTCCGGTAGTCCCCTATACTGGGGGAAATAAAGTTTCAGGTAGTCCCCTATACTGGGGGGAATAAAGTTTCCGGTAGTCCCCTATACTGGGGGGAATAAAGTTTCCGGTAGTCCCCTATACTGGGGGGAATAAAGTTTCAGGTAGTCCCCTATACTGGGGGGAATAAAGTTTCCGGTAGTCCCCTATACTGGGGGGAATAAAGTTTCCGGTAGTCCCCTATACTGGGGGGAATAAAGTTTCAGGTAGTCCCCTATACTGGGGGGAATAAAGTTTCCGGTAGTCCCCTATACTGGGGGGAATAAAGTTTCCAGTAGTCCCCTATACTGGGGGGAATAAAGTTTCCGGTAGTCCCCTATACTGGGGGGAATAAAGTTTCCGGTAGTCCCCTATACTGGGGGGAATAAAGTTTCCGTTAGTCCCCTATACTGGGGGGAATAAATGAAGTCCCTATACTGGGGGGAATAAAGCTCCCAGTAGTCCCCTATACCTGGGGAATAAAGTTTCAGGTAGTCCCCATACTGGGAATAAAGTTCGGTAGTCCCCTATACTGGGGAATAAAGTTTCCAGTCCCCATAAATTGGGGAATAAAGTTTCAGGTAGTCCCCATAACGGGGAATAAAGTTTCCGGTAGTCCCCTATACTGGGGGGAATAAAGTTTCCGGTAGTCCCGGGGAATAAAGTTTCCGTTAGTCCCCTATATGGGGGGAATAAAGTTTCCGTTAGTCCCCTATACTGGGGGGAATAAAGTTTCCGTTAGTCCCCTATATGGGGGGAATAAAGTTTCCGGTAGTCCCCTATACTGGGGGGAATAAAGTTTCCGGTAGTCCCCTATACTGGGGGGAATAAAGTTTCCGGTAGTCCCTTATATGGGGGGAATAAAGTTTCCGGTAGTCCCCTATACTGGGGGGGAATAAAGTTTCCAGTAGTCCCCTATATGGGGGGAATAAAGTTTCCAGTAGTCCCCTATACTGGGGGGAATAAAGTTTCCGGTAGTCCCCTATACTGGGGGGAATAAAGTTTCCGGTAGTCCCCTATACTGGGGGGAATAAAGTTTCCGGTAGTCCCTTATATGGGGGGAATAAAGTTTCCAGTAGTCCCCTATACTGTTTTTGTTCTAATATTAACAGAGCCGTCTGTATTCAGCATTGCGAAGCCGTCTGTATTCAGCATTGCGAACCCCTTCGTACTGCCCTGCGTTTCTTCCTGGTTATATTACGGCCCCCATGGGCCTGTTTGAATAGCTCTGCTATGCAGGGTCCCATTAGGACAATGTGCTGCTTACAGTGAAGGGTTAAAGGCGAGAATGTCCACTGTGGTTGTTAGTAAATGTGTCTCCTGTCAGCGCAGCCATTGCTCGTCCCAGTCATCCTTCTCTCGGCCCTGGAAACTGCTGTGCCAGCTGAAAACGATTCGATGAGTCAGGTGAAGCCGCGTGTGCTGCTCCCCGGCTGTTATTAATGGCCTTTCTAAACATGGCTGGTTGATAATCGGAGAAATATTTAGTGCCACGTCCACCTTGAAAGTTTCCTGCTCCCTCTCTGCAACTTTGCAACTTTTCATCATTAATTAGCGAGTGTTGCAGCCAGCGAGCCCGCAGGGATCATTACAATTCAGCAAGTAGATGTTCCTCTCATTAGCAGCTATATTGACACGCGTGCCGGTTGATCTCTTATGAAAACAGCATTCTCTGGCTCCGTGTGCAACTGCCCTGTCACCACCATTAACCTGTTAGCTGCCAGGCACTTTAACACTCATAAGACGGCAGCTGTGTTTGCTACAAGTGTCCTCCGTCATATTAAACGTTTCCTCATTATTCGCTCATCCTGGCTTTCATTTTATTTTCTTACTTTTCCCGTATGGTACCCACACAAGTCATACACGCAAAAATAATGTACACAAAGAGCTACAAATATACAATATATTCAACTGTAATGTTAACGTGAGTTACAAACACAAGTGTTATGTTTCTGTTTTTTTCTTTTTTTTTTTCTTATAAATTTAAAAAGAATCAGAAAGCTATTTAAAGCAGAGTTGTTACTCGGAAATATCTGCACAAACTGATCGCTCTCTAAACGTTACCTGTTTAGACCATAGGTTCTATTATTTCTTGCATATTATTCACATTTAATTACTGTTTTGGCGCAGAGTTTACCAGGTTAATCCATATGTGGACATAGCTTTATGGAAGGAATGCCCAGGGTGTTATGGGTGATGGTTAGTGGCAATATGGCGAATACGACGTTACACAACGCCTAGTTAACCTGGATCTATGGCTGACAGGTTACCCTGTAGAAGAGCCTTTTTCTGTCAATACAATGTACAATCAGAAGTGTAGATCAAAATGTAATTTACTGTAAGGATATCCGCTCACGTTATATTTACCGTAGGTACATTCCTAGGTGCAGCATGGTTGCGGATGTAGGAGGACACATGGGTGCCAGCATTTTTTTTTTCTGATCCCTTTATGGTTTCCACCTATTCCTCTTTGTAACAAAATATTAGGGTGCACAAATAAATAATGACCAAATTGTTAATGTTTAGTGTTAAATAACGTAGAGCTATGGGTGGATTAATTTGCACTTTATAATAATACAACAGTGAGATTGGCTGCTAATTGAAGATACTTCTCAAAGAACTGACCGTCGGCAAACCGACAAGTCCATTAATACGGAATCCAGCTTAAAAAAAAACATTTCAATAACTTTTTCTTGTCAGGTTACTGAACTACTGAAATACTTTCTGCGGCTCCTAATAGAATTCTTTACTGCCAAAACTTGTTTTCAATAATTAATTAAGCAGCCAAGAACAGAGAGTGATGAGCCGATCTGTTCAGAACAGTGTGTCGTTTCTGAAATAAAGACTTGTGATTTGTCTCCCCTCCTTCTCGATGTATGAGCACATCGTGAAATCCGGCACTCTTGAGTTTACATGAAATTGTTATAAATTGGCGGGATAAAGCCTACTTTCACCTTTCGGAAGGTATTCAGAAAATGTGTTGAGTAAAAATTGTCATTTAGTAACGGATGGCGTATTTTGCAGACAACAATTCCAGGTTATGCGTTGGCATCATATCAGTTGTGTCGACTGTATGTGTGCACAGCAGCCAGCGGATACCATAATCATATTATTTATCACTGTTCCAAAAGCATAGTGCTAAAATAAAAATAGCAAAGTAACTTTATTTTATTTGTGTCATTCTCATAGTTTGTTTCATGTATACAAGCCCTGTTTGTCATGACAAGTGCTGATTAGCATGACACGGACATGGTATCTCCATGCAGCACGCTGAATTTAATCACCTTTCGGACTATAAACGCTGCCAGTAGTAAAGAAGTCTTTTTTGTTGTTATTTTTAATGTGAGATTTTAGTGTTGGCTGATCGGGGGGGCGAACAATGCTAGTGGATGTATGATTAGTATGGGAGCCTTCCTTGGGGTTCACCATTTCTAACCCAGAATCACAGCTCATTAGGTTTTATTTTTGCAATATGTGAGAATATAAGAACTACACACTTCATCCAGTGAAATCAAACGCAAACAGAATACAATATGGCGACTTCCGCTAGGACCTTCCTCTTGTCCCAGCATGCAAGATATAGATCTAAAATAAAGCAAAACACAGACGATGGTCAGGTCGGAGACAGAATAATAATAGTATACTCAAATATTCTTAAAAGCAATGACACGTTAATTTATATGTATCTTAAAAAATGAATTTTTTATGTTGTGATTTTTGGCATGTTTTCTGGATTCCTGAAGAAGTCACACAACCAGCGACAAAACGCTTTGGGTGGATACTAGCGAAGTCTAGTTGCCAGTGATGTTGCTAAATGCTTACAATAATTATTCTTAAGATATGTATAAATAGTTATAACAAAAAAAAAATTCCTTCCAATACATACATGTTTTATTTATCAATAAGATCTGCTTTCCCTGTAATATTTTACGCAGTGGGAGGAGCTTACCTGATGGACACTGTGATTTGAACTCCTGTATCTGATCACATTGTTTTGATGGGTAACGTTCTGCAGAGTCCTTTCCCCCTCACTCAGATAGGGCCCATAACTAACAGGCATCCATCCCTATCATCCCCTGCATGGTGCTACACCCAGCACTGACTAACAGGCATCCATCCCTATCATCCCCTGCATGGTGCTACACCCAGCACTGACTAACAGGCATCCATCCCTATCATCCCCTGCATGGCGCTACACCCAGCACTGACTAACAGGCATCCATCCCTATCATCCCCTGCATGGTGCTACACCCAGCACTGACTAACAGGCATCCATCCCTATCATCCCCTGCATGGCGCTACACCCAGCACTGACTAACAGGCATCCATCCCTATCATCCCCTGCATGGTGCTACACCCAGCACTGACTAACAGGCATCCATCCCTATCATCCCCTGCATGGTGCTACACCCAGCACTGACTAACAGGCATCCATCCCTATCATCCCCTGCATGGCGCTATACCCAGCACTGACTAACAGGCATCCATCCCTATCATCCCCTGCATGGCGCTACACCCAGCACTGACTACAGGCATCTATCCCTATCATCCCCTGCATGGTGCAACACCCAGCACTGACTAACAGGCATCCATCCCTATCATCCCCAGCATGGCGCTACACCCAGCTCTGACTAACAGGCATCCATCCCTATCATCCCCTGCATGGCGCTATACCCAGCACTGACTAACAGGCATCCATCCCTATCATCCCCTGCATGGTGCTACACCCAGCACTGACTAACAGGCATCCATCCCTATCATCCCCTGCATGGCGCTATACCCAGCACTGACTAACAGGCATCCATCCCTATCATCCCCTGCATGGCGCTACACCCAGCACTGACTAACAGGCATCCATCCCTATCATCCCCTGCATGGCGCTACACCCAGCACTGACTGACAGGCATCTATCCCTATCATCCCCTGCATGGCGCTATACCCAGCACTGACTAACAGGCATCCATCCCTATCATCCCCTGCATGGCGCTACACCCAGCTCTGACTAACAGGCATCCATCCCTATCATCCCCTGCATGGTGCTACACCCAGCACTGACTGACAGGCATCCATCCCTATCATCCCCTGCACAGTGACAAACACACACTAATAGACTTGCATTCCTATAATCCTTGGCATTGTGCTATATTTTGAGACATTCATCGTTATAATATAACGTTTATGCCGTAATAACATGATACTTGTGGTTTACCAGTTCTAACGTGATATTCTGTAGACCGAATGTGTTGGATTTCAATAGGAAGAATTGTGTGAACCTTGAAGACGTCTCACAAAATGAGAAAAACCCATATTTAACGATTACTCCTATTATCTACAGCCATCCGAAGTTAGACAATCCACACTCTCCCTCTTTCGTACGTATATAAAAGCAGTGACTACACAGCGCATTAACTTTTAATATCTGATGTTCCTTCCTGTTCAAAATGCCGAATTGCACTCTGTCAGTGTTCCTGGGATACGTCTTCATGGAGGCATTGATTGCATTAGCAGAGCAGAAACTATTTCCAAGTGTCCTGGCTTTTGAGTTGTATCAATGCTATTGGCCAGTGCTGTGCTCAAGCGAATAATATCCAGCACAGTATAGATGAATTGTGTTAATAACTGAACGGTCTAGCAGCCTTTTCTTAATCACACTGGACGAAAATCGTTCTCAAGAGCATCTTTGAAGCACTTCATAACTGTGTAAAACTGCGCCCTGTTTGTGGGTCAGGGAGACTTTCAATAAAGGTTGGAGCTTTGATATAAACTGTATATTCCATAAATCTCCTAACAGAAGTGCAGATTGCATATAGTTTATTTTACACTTCAAAGTTTCTTAAAGCTGAAATAATGAGCCCAATCTGTCTTCTCTCCTTACATTATTAGATCTGCATTCAGATAGATCCGTTCATAAATGGAAATATCCATGAATCGCATGGAACAAGCGGATAAACAAAAAGTTTACAATAGCGGAAAAAAAGGACTTTTTAATGTTGAGACTCATCTTGGGGTCCGACTGCTCGCCCCATAACATTGGACTTGTGTGTAGATTACCCCATCTGTACTCCAAGGCCTTAATCTGCTCAATTCTCACTACTCTCCAGATCAGAATTGATCATTAGAGGTTGTACCTCACTGAAGTTGGCCCGTCAATAGAACTGATGGTGGCCAAACATTCCGTTGTGTGCCCATCTTGATTAGCCGCCTCGACTTGCAGATTTGTATAAAGGGTCGGAATCTCTTAACCCCCATCACCCTCAACTAATTTTTTCAGCTCCTTCCCAATTTCCAGCCCCTATCCCGCTACCACTGCTTTAGTGTCCTGCTTGAAAACCTCTCTTTGTTGACTGAAAGGCAATTATCTGGCTCAGTTGGCTGGAGACGTTTCATGTAATGTACACTTCTGTGCGCTGGTTTATCGTATACATTGATTTGGTTTACTGGGATACATTGTAAAATATGGAAACCGGAGGCGTCTCCTTTAAAGGGACTCTCCAGGCAGCCGTTTTTACTCGCCTGGTTCCAGCGCCGGGAGCCTCATGAAGCTGCGCCCCCTATTTCGGCAAAATGACGAAATAGGCGGGCGCGAGCAGGGAGCAATCAGGCGCTTCCATTTGGCACCTTCCTTGTGCGCACATACTTCAGAGGGCGGCATGCGCGTGGTGTGCGCGGCCACAAGCTGAGCTGACTGACTGGTCAGCTCGCGGTCTTTGCCCGCCCCCTCTCCTCTGCTGACAGGCAGAAGAGAGAAGGCGCGCACACAGTGCCTTCTCTCTCCTGCACACGTCAGACGTATTTCAATACGTCTGACGTGTACAAGGCCTTTTTAGGGCCCTACATGATAGGAAGTCCCTCTGGTGGCCGTCTGAGTGACGGCCACTGGAGGTATTCCTATCAGTCAATGTAAACACTGTATTTTCTCTGAAAATACAGTGTTTACATTAGATTGCCTGCAGGGAGCTATAGATCATACCTGAACAACTACATTAAGCTGTAATTGTTCAGGTGACTGTAGTGTCCCTTTAAAACAAATATCTCATTCGTAATTCAAACCTAAAAATAGGATATTTCACATGAAGTTTAAACAATCCCCTTGTGGTCTTATTATTTGTATCCCTTACTTTCCTTTTTTTTTATCCCCAGAATTTCGAGGAGTGAGGGCCTCGTTTTTGCTCCTTTAACAGCCCATTATACATTATGCTGTCAGCCTTGCTTAGTGATAGAGCTGTTCGAATGATCAATGCCAGAGCAGAGATACTTTGTGTCCCGTAATCCGATCGTTGGATTCCTTTTATATCTTTTGGTGTGAACAGAGGATGGGGAGAAGCATATGAATCACTTTGAGAAGATATTTTGCATAATCTTCTACATCAATCCTCCTCATTGTTCTCACAGTTCTGTTCTATTGTGAAACTAGAATATATATATTACAAGAAGTGACTTTCACACTTATATTAAAGTGCTTTAGTGATTCAAGTGCAATAATATCATAGAAATATTGATGGACTCATTGATTTCCTCAATAAAATCTTCAGTAGATATCAAAGTATACAAAATAGGGATTGTCCTGTCAGGGAAGAAAATGGCACAACATAGTGTAAAACTGTGTAACCGAATTTAATGAAGATTTTTGCCAAATGGCCACTCACAATTTGTAAAGAATAAGAATAAAAGAGCCTTCCGTATAGTGGATGTAGGTCTATTCACAGTTTGGAGCTTGATGTAGCTCGAGATAAGGAAAGAATTGGATTGCAATCCAATGAAATATCAACCAATTAAAGTGTAAAATGCAGATTTATTGACTTACATCAAGGTCTATATTAGCAGATGTAGTATGTCACCGTAAGATAGGCCCTACACATTTCTTCCCACCCAGGGACAGTTCAGTGTTGTTCACACAAAGTGCAAAGGGAGCCCTTCTCCCTTCCCCAGTCTTTATATACCCTTTTCCTGGTTTCTGGCTGTTTTCTGATAGGTTCTATAATCTTCTCAGCTGTATTCAGTGAAGTCTGATGTACTTCTGCCTTTTCTGACGTCATCACTCTCCTGCGTGATGAAGTTATACGTTCCCCCGAGGTCGCCTGATCTTGTCAGTATCTTTTTTTTGATGACTCGTCCCATGCCCGATAACGTTTGCGTTCCAACTCCGTTCCATTTGGCAGAGTCCGTGAGTAGTTCATGAACATTTAGTCCGTGAGGGGAAAAACCACATTAAAAGGAGATAGAAGGGGGAGATCTATAGGGATGTGTTTTCATGAATGATAATAACATTTTATTATTAACCACAATTTTTATTTAAATGTGTAATAAGAACTTAATAAAAACTTAAAAATAAAGCTGCCTTATATCTACCCAGATTGTTCATAGATAACAATGTTTGTGAAGGATACTTGATGGATTCCAAGAATGCATTTCAAAAATTAATTTTGAGTTTTGCCATTTTCTTCCCTGACAGGACAGTAATTAATATCGTTCTGTATCGTGGCACTGGCCAGCCCAAATTTGGCAAATTCATACGTTTTGTATTTTTAACCCTGTAAATAAATCAGAGATGCATAGTAAGCAGCTGTTATAACAGCATTAAATTACCTTTAAATATGTGTCATTATTTCTGGATTGGGGAAATGCAGATTATAAAAGTTTTTTTTGTATAGGAACAACGTTGACCCCAAAATGGGCTACAGCAGTCCCCTTCCTTCTCAGACCTTGTAAGAGGCTGAGTTTGCTATTATCATAATACTGAATATGTAACATAAAATGATCACGATTTGTTCATGTGACCTGGGCAGTGTGCTAGTAAAACAAGATGGCTGCTCCCCTAATCTTACAAATGTAATTACTATATAAGGAGGGTGGAGAAGCAGCCCCCCAAAAAACTACTGGCTGTCCGGCCATTCCACAGTCATTTGAAGTTCCTTACCCTACAGAACTTAAGATACATACAATAATTGTTTTTGGTACGCTACTGAAAATTCCACATTTTAGGGTGGAGACTGCTAATTTACACTACTTTAATTATTTGGAAATGAAGATTGTTTTCCACTATAACCGGCCATTGTTAAAGCTGGATTTCTTTTTTTGGATATACCCCTGATGTTAAAAGAATGTTAATTGCTTTTGGGTCAAGATGCTTCCAACAGCTACATGGCGCCATTTAATAAATCAATATTTGTTGGTTATAAAAATGTGTGTGACTGTCTCATGCCATAACATTGTTTATTCCTGTTAGTAAAGGCATTGCTTGTCAACACTGTTGTGGTGCTACAAGCAGATTGTTTTTCTCCTTTGCACAAGAAAAATAAAGAATTTAAATAATAAATCAGGAACACCACGTGTAAAGTGTGAAATTCTTGGCATGATCCCGAAGCTGATTCCAAAATCTTTATATCCATTTCGGTAACAGATTTCTTTTAGTACCACAGTTTAGCCATTTAAAGTGTAAGGTCTCCTGCCAATGCCACGGCCATTTTTTAAAGTTTATTTTTAAGCTGCGTAGTTCCAGTCTGTCCTAGAGTTTCATAGCATTTACCGGCTGGTCCAGGGATGGCTTAAATGGGTAGCATTGGCCATGGCTTCTACTGCCTATGTTTGGGAGTCTTTCCGACACTGTTCCTGTGGACCTTTTTTGGAGGCCATCACTTCTCTTCCATTATTTTCTCTTCCACCCAGTTTGTCTTTGAGTATTTTTCTTCACCTGATTGTCCAGTGCTTTACAACGGTGGATGGTCTCCAAACTGCCATTAAGTCGATATATTTAACGATATTGGCTACATTTAATTAGTAAATTGTTGCGTTAATCCAACTCATGGTATAATATAATATGCTCATACCTTTGTGTGCTTCCTTTGGTTTGAAAGGAAGTTTTTGCTGCTGTTCTGCACATGGTAAAAACACAGTAATTTAACCGCCATTTGCAATCAGTTTCCAGGTGGAAATGGCTGGAGAAATAGATGGAGTCTTGTGTTGTTTGTCTTGTAGTGTTTTATTTATCTTTTATAAAGTTATCGTTCCCGCCATGCATATTAAGCAAGTTAGCTTACCTTACACATTTGTGTACATGGACATTGTCATAGGTCTTTCAGTGTGGACGAAGAATTGGAAATTAGAATTCACCAAATAAATCCCTTTTCCTTGGCTGCCGTGTGTCTGCCTCGGTGTGGAGAATGTTCTGGATGCTCTCAATCAGTGGATTCTGTACCTGACATTATTGGATTTAAGAATATGGAGGCGGTTTCTCACTAACCTATAGCTTCATGGTTTTCTGGCTGAGGGATTGGTAGAAGGCCTCACTTGTGGTTAATGTCTCGTTTTTTGAAAGTGGGCAATTGACATGTTAGATTACCCACCTCACAGAGGTCTCTCAGTACATATTATATAACTACATTCACACCATAAAGGTTTCTCTTCAGATTAACCCCCCCCCCCCCGTTTGTTTGAACCATTTGATGAATGTAGGATATTGTTCCCCACATACAATTGTCATTATTACTTCTTGTTGCGCAGCTTGCCCCAGCAATGAATCTACAGCCTAACTTTAACCTAACCCAACCATGATGGGCCGATATACTGTGTATAGATAAAGAGGGGGGATGAAACTCCCATCCCTCGTATGAGACTCCCGAACCAGCTGTGTGGAGCTTGGTGATGTAGAAATACTGGGGGCTCAGACAGTGTTGTAGTCCACCATCATATATCCTGAATGTTTTTTATGGAAAAGATATTGGGTAGTGAAGGTATAAAGAAAACAGAAAAACAGCAGGATCCTGTCTTTGTTTTGAGCCAAACCTGTGATAATTTGATTTTTCCAGCTGGTTGTGTCTTCAATGAAGGACACATCTATTTCCATTACATGACAAGCAATTCCCGAGGCTCGGCATTGGCAGTGGGCATGGGGCAGCCTTGGAAGCTGTGATTATCTGCTCGGGATGTTTTATGGAATTGATAGCTGACTGATACTTTGTCTGCTTTCCTGGAGCTTCTGCAATCATCAAAAGCACTTTGTGTTTAGTTTAAGATATAATGGACTTTCAGCACACTGAGCAGTGACTTCAAAGCTGAAATGCTGGAAGTTTGTTTTATGTTCTAACGAGTATTATTTTGTACAAAACGTATTCAGGACCTCGAGCATCCAGACAGCAATTACTGTAATTTTTCTGTAGGATTCTCAGATTCTGTGACCTGCAATAACAGCTTCTGTTTATCTGTGACCGTTTTAGTTTGTTGCCTTGCTTGGGCTGTGAATAAATCTTCAATTTTCTGATTAATTGGAATAATCTCCTGCGTCGCTAGTATTTCTTACATGTAGCGTTTATTGTCGCATTATTTAGATGGATATGAAGGAACCAGGATCTTTAATCAGAGTTGACTCTGAAAGCTTTCGATCACACCTAAAAAAATGTACCTCTGGCCAAAGCCGTCCTGTCCCTCTTTTCTTAGAGTGTTATAATAGATCATATATAATGGAGATTTACAGCAAAAATTCTCAAAGTCATATAGCTTTAGCTATAATAAATGCACGTTCTGTGTTTAAATTACTCCTATAAAGGGTTGTCAGTAGTTTATGAAGTCCCTTAACATGTTCCTGAATGGCTCTCTCCCTGGTCACACTCCTAACATGAGTCTATCATTCTGGCCATTTCAATTGTTAATAGTATGCTTTAGGTTACACTGTACATAATTTTTTCAACTAAATAAAGAACGTACAGGGAGAACCTATATGTTCTCTATTCTATATGGATAGGATATGTATCACTACTACCTTTTGGCTATAGTACAGAGCGTTTGACATTAAT
>OW240913.1:371869120-371885493 GCA_933207985.1 Pelobates cultripes | reverse complement strand
TGAGGGTAGCGTTGTTATGGAGGGAGGCACTGAGGGTAGCGGTGTTATGGAGAGAGGCACTGAGGGTAGCGGTGTCATGGAGGGAGGCACTGAGGGTAGCGGTGTTATGGAGAGAGGCTCAGGTACTGAGGGTAGCGGTGTTATGGAGAGAGGCACTGAGGGTAGCGGTGTCATGGAGGGAGGCACTGAGGGTAGCGGTGTCATGGAGAGAGGCTCAGGTACTGAGGGTAGCGGTGTTATGGAGAGAGGTACTGAGGGTAGCGGTGTTATGGAGGGAGGCACTGAGGGTAGCGGTGTTATGGAGGGAGGCACTGAGGGTAGCGGTGTTATGGAGGGAGGCACTGAGGGTAGCTGGGTGTTATGGAGAGAGGCTCAGGTACTGAGGGTAGCGTGTCATGGAGAGAGGCACTGAGGGTAGCGTGTCATGGAGGGAGGCACTGAGGGTAGCGGTGTCATGGAGGAGGTACTGAGGGTAGCGTGTGGAGGGAGGCACTGAGGGTAGCGTGTTATGGAGGGAGGCACTGAGGGTAGCGGTGTTATGGAGGGAGGCACTGAGGGTAGCGGTGGGAGAGAGGCACTGAGGGTAGCGGTGTTATGGAGAGAGGCACTGAGGGTAGCGGTGTCATGGAGAGAGGCACTGAGGGTAGCGGTGTCATGGAGACAATGAAGGGGAAAGTTATCATCATGGGTGACTTTAATCTTCCTGATGTTAACTGGAAAACAAAAATAGCTGCTTGTGCCAGGAGCACACATATTCTAAACTCTCTACTGGGATTATCTCTAAAACATGGTTAGGTATGTCTTTTTGCTGATCCTACTAAGATATGTAACAGGATTGATGTTCCAGGAGGTATAAGCCTGTGACGGACCACTGGCACTACGACCAAGTACCTCCGCCAATCGAGGACTCCAAGCACTCCAACCGACACCATCAGCACTGCGGACCCCACTTGCAGCTGTGCTGGGGTCTCGCCGTCCTTCGCCTACCCTGGACCCAAGGCCAGGATCCAGCTTTCAGTGGGCAGACCTCTCTTCCTCCAGAGAGTGTAGCAGGAACAAGAACAGCTCTTATAAGAGCTTACCCTGGGGAGTATAATGTGATTATAGCAATCCCCAGAGTGTAGTTATCCCATCCCCCAAGCATGAGCTTTTTCCACAAGGTTAACACCCACGTGGGCCTTGTGGAACAGCCAATCAACAACGTACAATACAGTCAGACACTCCCATTCATTACAGCAAAATCCTCCCCTCTGCCTGTGATATAATTACTGAACACAATGGGCTAACGTAATTATCACAGGCAGGAAAATATTCAGCTTTTATACAATTCTTATAACTTCAAAATTATACATCATATTCAAATAAAACTTACATTTTCAGAACAAGCATAACTAGGGGAAAAACATATTAAAAAATCACCCAAATCGGTTCAGGAGTTCGGGAGATAGGTATAAGTCACACATAGAAGACCTATAGGTATAAGTCCGCAAGCATGGCTTTCCTGCTCAAAAGAGTTCCATAGATTTAGGCTGTGCGGTCGGTCTATCTTCTCTTTCAAATTAAGGAGACTTTGCACGAATGGATCCGTTTATGCATACTTTTCATTGCAATCAGTTCATTCGACAGTTTATTCCCTGAAATTAGTGCTCTGTTCGTATGATTTTAGCCGAAGAGTCTCAGCGGTAAGAGTCTCAGCGGTGTTAGTGAAACTCGTAGCCGAAAACAGTTCCAGGAGTTCGACGACCAAACACCGCTGAGCGCGTTCGGCTAAACAAAATGGCCGCCGCCACGTGTACCACTGCGCCTCACTATATTCATTGACACCCACATTGCTCCAGCTCACCCTGTGTTTTAACCTCAGCCCCCCCATTCTGCTGGTAATATGTACACAGAATCACAATTAGCAGAGTTATCTATGGAATGATCCTGTTTGTTATCTTACTCCTGAGATAGTGGAGATGTTGTAATATGCTTTGACCTATTTCTTGACGTTTGTCACCCTGTATGAGCTTTCTCACACCCTGTCCTAGTTACAGTGACACCATCTCTGTGCCTCTCTATCAGGCAAGCGGTGACTTGGTGAAAGGCCGTGATCCTGAGATAGGAACCTGTTAGGGAAAGGCGTTCTCTCAGAAAGGAGAAAGGGTAAATGGCTAAATGCAGTTTTAAAGGGGGAGCAATTAGGAATTTTACAAATATGTTTACTCATCGTCTATATCTCTGATAACGAGTGTGAGAGAGTACAAAATGTGCAAAATCCTAGTTGTTTAGAGTTTCAAGCCAGAGACGGGAAAAGCAACACCTAGAGCAGGGAAAGGCAACCTTCGGCACTCCGGATGTTGTGGACTACATCCCACATAATGCTCTTAGACCCATAATGCTGGCAAAGCATCATGGGAAGTGGAGTCCAAAACCTCTGACGTGTCAAAGGTTGCCTATGCCTGCCCTAGACTGAAATAATAATAATAGTGCAGTCTTTCATACAAAAATATAAATCATCCAATTGTGGAATGAATCCGTCATTTTAGTGATGACTGTGCGTTCACTAGGGGTAGGGCGTAATGATCCGGCTCTGAATATTGAGCGGTTTTAAAATGTGTGGGCTGAAAAATAACACTCTGAGCCCTGTACTGCGGTGGTTATAGTGCCAAGTGTGCCTTGGCATTCTTCCAAGGTAAGTATTCAAACCATTTGCAGATGAGCGGAGCTCAGGTTATTGGCTGTGAATGATTAGCTAATGCTCTCAGCCAATGAGACGGCCCCGCACTGCATTACTTATCTTTAAAGGGGAGCTTCCGAGGGCCAGAGCAAGAAGTGTATAGCACCTGGCAAACTCCAGGAATGTTTTCAAACTATTAAAAAAACGGTTTCACTAAATTGAGGGAGTGTCAGGGCACTGCAGCATCCATAACCACTGCAGTGGACTGTAGTGGTTATGGTGCTTGGAGTGTTCCTATAATGTTTGATATTTAAATACTGAAATTCATCGCCTACTTTCAGCTTGAACAAAGTTTCCTTGTTTTTTTATAATGGCTGATACTTTGTATTTTTCGGAGTGCAATATTAGTTCACCTCTTTCTAGTGTTCCTCTTTATGATCTAAACCAGTGGCAGTCAACCTTTTTCTACCTACCGCCCACTAATGCATCTTTCTTGATGGTAAGATTTCCTTACCGCCCACCAGTGCTGCAGTAACTCAAACTTTTTAGCGCAAGTGTCTCCAGATACTCTGGTAAGTAGCCACGAGCGTATTCCTTTTTTTTCAGACGTGGGTTCTAAATTTAACAGCTACTTTTACTCTTACCACGTTTTGATCTGCACTGCACACGGTGCTCCCCCCCTCTTCCCTTTTATTACAAGCACCCAAAACAACGCTGTATTAGCTGCCAATTTTAATTACGTGTCACCAGAAAAAGAAATTCCCCCCTTTTTTTGCTACTTTTCCTGCCCCTCTTTATGTTCCTTATATTATATCAATATATCAGGGGTCTCTTTTTCATTTTCTCTTTATTCTCTCCTCCTTCTTTTACTTATTTTCCTTCTTTCTTTCTTTTATTTTATAAGATTAAAAAAATCTTAACTTGCCAACACATGAGCCACTCTAAGCACAGCTTTCTCTCCTCCTTTATTTTATCCCTATTTTTCTATTTTTCTTCCCTTTTTTTCTTTTCCTTTTAATCTCCTTTTTTCATGCTTTTCTTTTGCCTTCCTTATTGCAATGTCCAAAAGTAAAGCCGAGCTAGTTAGTCCACATTATTATTATTATTATTATTATTAGCAACAATTCTCTCCTTCTCGTGCCTATAACTTTTCTTTCTCCTATTTTACAAGTGCTCTGCTCTGCTTCTGCCTGTCTCTGCTATCGTGCATCAGCTCCCACTCCTCCCCTTCCTCTTCCCACGTGTTACACTCATGTTGGCACGCGCGCAAATGCACGCGTTCTCATGTTCGCATGCACGCATTTTCTTGTTCTCACGAGTTTGCGCGCATATGTCCGCGTTCATGCACGTTTGTGCACTTGCGCCCGCCCACTCTCTCGATGGAAGGAGGATTCAGCTTGTTGTGCTGCCGAACTCCCTACCGCCCACCTGGAATCCTTAAACGCCCACTAGTGGGCTGTAGGGACCAGGTTGACGACCCATGATCTAAACCTCTATGCGCCCTCTTCCCCTCCGCCCCCCTTTTTATTTAATTTATTTTTTTTTCGGTTGCCAGTAGTGATGGTGGTACATGGCATGGGTGTTTATTAGCATCGCAATCAAAAACAGCAGCATGTGAGCTGTGACAAACTGTCCTTACAGGACATGGCCACTGCTTTGTAGGCCACTTTCATTGTACAACGCCATAGAATGGATGGTGCTCTGGGAATATAATCAGACCAAGTGACATTTTGTGACTGTGCCTCCCACAGTTGGCCCCTGGAGCTATGAGAGTTTATCAGCAAGTTCTGTGACTTCTCAACATTTAAACTTCTCTTCGGGGCTCTGTCTTTATCCCCAATGCTGAGCATATATTTCTCATTGCTCTCTGTAGGATCACATTTCTTCTCTTCCCTTTCTTGCTAAATGATCATTAACTCCTATTCTGAGTATGGTGTAACATATATTGTCACTATGGCATGTGTTTTAATTGGGGATCGACCGATATGTTTTCAGAACCAATGCGGATATAGATAATCAGTCGCCTTTGGGTTGATTGTCGATAACCGGTTGCCGATATTCCGTACATTTAAAGTTTGGAAAAAGCAACACAAATTCTATACAAATCTGGCATTAACTAAACAAGCTCTCAGCAAACAGTCAGCCAGCCCAATACATTACAGTAGATTCTTCACTGTCTCATTGCTCCTCATTGGCGGTGGTTGGAGTTCGCAGAAGACCATGTGCAGTGACTGGGTGAGGTGAGTACGGTAGCAGTAATATCAGTAAACTGCAAAACCGATAGCGATGATCTGAAGTATGCCGAATATCAGTTCTAATAATTGGCAGAATGGATAATCGGTCCATCCCTAGTTCTAATAGATCCAGAAATTAAAGTGTGTACTTTAAACATTACTGCATACACCATAATCACGTCAGTGATTTGAAGTGGTCACGGTGCCTGGAGTGTTTATGTGCAGCTTTTCACTTTCAAATGCAGCTCACGCAGAGATTAACCCCTTAGCTGCCAGAGGTGTAACTCCAACTCTGCCAGCGTCGTTGAGTTGTCATTAGCCAGCCTGGAACTAGAGATCTCGGCTGGCTAACGTCAAATCTGTGCAGCTTTAGTTGCCCTCAGCCAATTCATAGAGATTTCCCATGCCCCGGCTCCTGCTGTTTGCCCTACTACCCGGGGAATGGATCAGGGTACTAATGGTACAGCAAGTTCTGGGGGTTATTCTGACTGGAGTAACCCTTTCCCTAGCACCATGGGTCTATAAGCATGATGTCTGTGGCAAAACATAACCTTTATACCATGTTATGGAAACCGGCTCCTGTACTAATATTATTATACTAAACAGAAAGCGTCTTTACATGAACGTATACATGTTACCACTTTGTAGGACAGGTAGTTTCATTCACACGTTAAACTGCCTGATTGCTGTACAATTAGTTTTATAAAATTTAGGTTCAAACATATGGCATGGTTAAAGACTGCTTTTATAAACCATCCGCACCAGATTCTTCCCATAATGCCCGGCATGGTATTCCAGAATGCAAGGCGACTGGCTGGCTTCTGGAGAGTGGATGAGATGGTTGGGAATGGGTCAGTCTGTTCCATGTAGTAACCGCATGGAAATGCTATAACTGTGTATTCATCACGTTTTGATGGGGTTTATCCACTACATAGAGAATGGTGGAGGATTTACAAGGGAATGCAGATTTAGGCCACAGTACAGAGCTAGCGGTTTACCAGTGTGATACAATTCCAGAGCCAGTTCCGTATAATACGGGGAGTGGTGAATAGAACGTAATGTGTAAATGATATGAAGGTTACCACTCGGTACCTGTTGTTAACGCAGTGTATAAAAAAGACTCTCTATTTCTCGCAGGACTTCATGATGCAGCAGACGATGCTCCGGATAAAGGATCCCAAGAAATCTCTGGACTTTTACACCAATGTTCTTGGAATGACGTGAGTGCAATCGTTTATTGGAACAGGTTACAATTTGTCCAAAAATAAATCTGCTGCATTTTCTGTTGGTCCGTAGTTAACAGTAACAGAGATTCCCAGACTGGGTCCGTGGCATAGCCTCATGGTTTATATTATTTATCATGTATCGCAGCCCACGAGTGAAATAATCCTCTTTTATTTCGTAGTATATGAAACCAGTCAAGGCTTGCTTTCTTGATTTGTTTGAATTCTGTTCAGTTTTAGCGTAATAATCTGTGCGAGAGGTAAATTGGGTTTATTGCACCCGCCTATGTGATAACCTGTGATGCTTGCGCTCTGTAAACCAACATATTTTTGCAGTGCAGAGTTAAACATACAGGCTTGTAAAGACATTTCAACAAAATTCTATACGTCAATAAAGGCTCCAACCGTAACATGGCATGTCAAGAATGCTGCAATAAAGTAAATCATATAGATATAAATACCGGTACATGTTAGTGAAGACATAGCAGCCGATTCACAGCAGTGCTATATGTCAGAAATGTAACTAGAAAAACAGTGTGAACCTTTTCCATTAGGCCTTTGCTTAATATACTTTGTCTAGAGGCTATCACATATACGGCCTAGCATCAGTCCCACCTATAGGGCATTACTGAAACTTTGCAATCGCAATAAGTAGATGTTCGCACTTGACATGAAAAGAAAGGAAATTGAACACACGAGAGTGTTACCAAAACAAAAAGCTGCATTCTGAGCGGGGCGGAAATCACAGAGAGAGACAGCACCATTTCAGCCTATGCCGAGACAAGGGAAGCTGCAAACCCTATTAATATCGGCCTGTTTGCAGTAACAGACCCCACATCCCAGCCCCAAGCCGTTACCAGAACCAACACGCACTGTCCAACCTCCCCACCACATCATGTGCGCAGGGTAGAGTATCGAATTAGAGGCACTCTTCTCTTATCTAATTGGGGCAGAGACAAATAGTGACCTGGTGATAAAGGAGCTCAATGGAATTTTGCAAAACTCAAATAGTTACATGGTCTCAAATCCCAACATTTAAACAACAGATTTTTAGTACCAACACTATGACCATTGAAGTGTAAGCTCACCTGCCAATGTAGAGGCAGACTTCTTTGTGGAGGCCTTTCATAAAAATTTACCTTGCTGCTTTCAGCTGAAAGGCAAAATCTTCAAAACAAACTTAAATGGTTTAAAAGCTTACTCTGGGCCAGCGCCAGTGAGTGCCCTGAAGTGGTTATGGTACTTTGATTCCCGTTGAGTCTTCTGGGTGTAGTCTAGCCGGGAGCACACGGCACCCCGTCAAGCTATTTCTTTTGATTCCCCTCATTCCCAGATATGCGGGGATTGTTTAGGGTTAACCGGCTGCCTAATCCATATTGTTATCCTTCTAGAATAGAGAGCGCGAACACAAAGTGACTTAAACAGATCCGGGCATTGTATGTAAGTATAAAGCAGAATGGGGCCTTGTTTAACCTGCCATTTCATCATGTTCTCAGACTACTCACTAAATGCGATTTCCCTGCCATGAAATTCTCATTATACTTTGTGGGCTATGAGGACAAGAAGGATATTCCTACGGACTCCAAGGAGAGGGTAGCGTGGACGTTTTCACGCAAGGCAACCATTGAACTCACTCAGTAAGTACTGCAATATCTCTATAAATTTAGCAATTTGACAAATGTTGTGCATGCTCAATTTTAAAAATGTTTTTGAAAATGTTGTAGAATAAGGTGGATTAAAGCCCCCTCCCCCTCCTCCCCAATATTCCAGAAAAATACTTCTTTATCAATGTCGTACACAGATCAGACTGAATTTGGAATCATTATGAATGCTGCATGCACCAGATTAGCGTTTCTCGGTAGGTGAGAGTGATCTATGGAAATGCAGTAGAGGAGCTGATTGGAGGAGCCCTAGTCCCGGGGCAGTTCCAATCACCAGCTTCAGTAATCGCATTACAAGTAATCACTTGATTGCTCCTGAGGAACAGTGCGTGTCAGTTGTCCTTGGGGACAATATTCTTGTGACATTTTCATGTCACTGGTGACTAAGGTGTTCTTTAAAAAAAAAAAAAAAAAATGTCCAAAAATACTGCATATTGGTGAGGGCAAAACCTATCAAATGCATTAAGGTTGTTTTGGTGCCTCTGGTGTCCCTTTAACCTACACAAGGGATAAATATAGCTTTAAAACTCCTGGTTTAGTTTGAGATCATGCTTCGTCTAATGCAGGCTTCCCCAAACTCCGGCCCTCCAGATGTTGCTGAGCTACAACTCTCATGATTCTCAGCCTATTTCATTCATAGAATCATGGGAGTTGTAGTTCAGCAACATCTGGAGGGCTGGAGTTTGGGGAAGGCTGGTCTAATGATATTACAGACTTTCCAGAACAACAATAATCATCTTTTTATTAACCCACTGCTGGCCTCATTTACTTTCACTCTGAACAAGGCTTTATCCCTGTACTCCTGTGACCTCATTCCCTGGAGATAATGACATCACTTCCACTTTCTTTCCTGTGACTGGGTATCTCTTTAAAGAGGAACATGTTACTTCCATATCCTTACATTTAACAAATGTTTGGGTGGATCTAGAACCTAAGCTATTCGGATGGGACCATCCGTCCCTATACGTGTGGCTACCCAAACAGCGTCAACCTCTTCCACCACCAACATCACTCACGATCACTAACTCGATTGATATGGGATAGGTACGAGTTATCATTCTTTTTATCTCCCCTAACATCTATCTGGAGAAATAAACACTTCCCACCAGGACTCACACACTTTCAGGATAAGGACATCTCAAGAATGGGCAATTTATTTCACAATAACAAGATCGTAGATTATGATGAAATCCCTGACAAATCCGCTTTCACAACATTCAACTACTTTAGATACATCCAGCTCCGAAGCTTCACCTCTTTGCCTATCATCTAACAAGCGGGCAATTCTCTCTTGACACAATTTGAGCTGGATTGAAGCACCCCTCTAGAAAGGGCCAAATATCTGACCTATACACAACAATATCGACCGACACAACACATCTAACACTCCCATATATTGCAGCATGGGGAATCAGACCTAGGTCCCCCATACAAACCCTCAGACTGCTCTGGTATATGGGAAGCCATAGCCTCAATGTCCATATGTGTAATGCATAAGGAACAAGTGTACAAGATGTTGTTTTGTTGTTTAATGATATAACTTCTTGCGGCAATGCAACAATCTCCTTCCAACCTCTGCTGGAAACAATGCGGTGAGACCGGCACATTCCTCCACTGCTGGTGGACCTGCCCCAAACTAAAGCCACTATGGCATCGCACTGATCTCCAGACTATTGGAAAAACCATGCCCCTCAGATCACTGGACGATGCTGATCTCCAGACCTCTGGACTCCGTCACAAGAGCAGAGACAAACTAATAGCAGTATCGCGCTAGCAACACGCTGAGCAATAGTGGAGGTATGGTCGACACAGCACATACCCACACAAGCCACTATAGCCAAAAAGATACAAGACAATGTTCACATGGACAGCCTAACTTCTCAAATCCACGATACTCCTAAACCATTCCACAAAATATGGGACCCCTGGCTTGAAGGAGACACAGCACCACCATAGAACTACCTTATTTAGCCTATTCACACCTCTCCCCTAGATATACTGCATCAAAGCAGACACCGAAGTTACAAATAAAGGCCCCAATACCTGATAGTTCAATCCACTCCTAACCTTATCCTCATGCCCTCTTCAAGGGGGGGACCCATGGGGCTGGCCGGCGTGCTGCTCTTAACCTACTTTATACTCTTCCCCTCTATCCTGTCGTTCACTACTCTCGTCATCTCTCTCTACTCTTTCTCTCCCTTTCAATCTTGCGCAGGTCACACTTACACAAGACCACATGCACAGACCCAAGGCTTGACACATGACAAGGCTAACATCTCTAAAACGATCAAAAACTTAGACTAACTGTGGACAACAACCAGAACTTCACCCAGAAGGGACTCTACTTACGAACTAAGAGCAACTAGGGACACAACTCGACTTTAGCACAACAAGATCACACCAGACACATCGTGCAAAACAAAGATATACTCACACACAAGAAATATAACAACCCTTGCGCGACTAATAGCGCTCCCAGCTCTACAGATCATAATAGAGGAAGGCCAGACTTCCAAATCAGACCACTCATTATTCCCAACAGGTGGAGAACCATAACAGAGAGCCTATATATGTAATCACAGTCATGGAAGATATATAACAAACTGTGCAGAGAACTGGACAACAAATGTGATGCTGTGTAATAATTTGTACTTACCTGAATGTTTGTACTTGTTATAAAATATACTTAAGCAATCAAAATTAAATGTAGAAATAAACACCTCTTTATCCTGTAACTGGGCGCCTCCAGCTACCTGTCAGTTATAGTTGTAAGCTCCGCCCTTTACACCAGGCAGTCAGTATAGAGCGAAGAAATACGTGGCTATGTCTTCTTTTCATTTGCACTGTGGGCTCTGGATTTGCATTGTCTGACCTTGATTGTCATGTAATTAGCTAAATGTTTAATATACATTTTTAAAATAAAATGGAGCCTCTGACTTGCTTACTGCCGTCCCTCCAATGAGGAAAGGTTAACCTTAATTGAGGAGAATCAATTGCTGGACCGCCTCACTGCTAAGGTTTGTCTCACCTTTCGCTCGTACAACAAGACTTGACTTGCTTGGGAAGGCGTAAAATCCCTAACGACTGCAGCTCTGTGTGTTTTCTGCCCCCTCCCCCCCACACCTGTTTTTCACTTGTATTTTTTTCCATATAAAAATAATAATTGCTTTATTTTTCCTTTTTATTATAGCATTCTCGGTATTCTGACCTGAGGTATAAATAATTAGTAAAACTAAACTTTTTATTATGAGACACACAATTTATAGGTGATTTTTTTTTTTTTTTTCCCCATTGTTTTCTTTAATGGTGTAAAGTGACAGTACCCCTTTAACCCCTTAAGGAAATATGACCTGTCTGACATGTCATGATTCCCTTTTATTCCAGAAGTTTGGTCCTTAAAGGGTTAAAGAAACCATCCAATTTGTAGTGGTTATGGTGCAAAGTTGTGTGATATCTGGTGTATTGCAGGTATATATGTACAAAAATACGCCGACACTCAGTCCCGTTATCTGGCTTAAAATACAAGGTGTTTAGATACCAGACTGTAAGCATTCATGCTAACTGTGAGCCCGTTTATATGTAAACTCAGGATTTTCCTGTTAAAGTTAATGACATCCCAAGTTCTGTTAGCCAGCAGCTCCCATTCCTTTCCTCACTTCTACAAAATCCATGAAGCAGTGGCGTTGTGCTTAGCAAGTTTGGCTGAGAGGGTTAAGCTGGCGATGTTGGAACGGCCAGACTGTGTTGGAGCATTTAGGAAAGGAGACTGTGTTTATTATTAAATGTGTGCCGTGTAGCGCATTAGAACCAGTGTTAAATCCACCCAGGAGTGTCCCTTAACGTGTGTTGTGTTTTTTGCAGCAACTGGGGAACAGAAAACGATGAGAAACCTTACCACAACGGCAACTCTGACCCCCGGGGATTCGGTGCGTTTTACTTAATCCTCACTCGCAGGATTGATTCAGTGACATGTTACATGGAAATGTGAATGGATTAATTAGGATAAATAAATAAGATACACACCCTCCTGGCTCTCCGTGGAGCATATATATGTGAAAAGCATAGAGGTCTTACACACAATTGCTGTCTGTGTCACTAATTATACCTTCTAATATTTGTCATGACAACCAGATATCATCTTCGATGTGTACACAATGCCCCTGTATTATTACAGGGCAGTAAGTGGGATTTACGACGTGTTATGTAATAACTAGTGTGCAAATTGCCACTTTAATCTTCTTATTGTGTTACATGGAGCTGTTTCTGCTTTCTTGCATCGCACCTAACTAGCAGCAGTTTTATTAGAGTAATAATATACCTGCCTTGCTTGCTGATGGCACTTGGAGACTGCCTTTTGCCTTCATAGTGCTGCAATCAATGCATCATTTTGGGGGGTTTATTCGGTAATCTGTTATGACAAATTTTAGCTCAAAAGAGATGGAAAACCTTCTCTATTTCCTTTCTGATTTCTGGCCAATTCCCAGTTTAGTGAATAAAGGTTGTGCAGCTCTGTATCCCTCCGTGATTAGTTATGGTGTTTGTGGTGTATTCCCTTCGATAGGTCACATTGGCCTGGCTGTGCCTGATGTGTATGCTGCCTGTAAGAGATTTGAGGAACTTGGAGTCACCTTTGTAAAGAAACCTGACGATGGTAAGTGAGGATGAATTCCATTCTATTTGTATTATGGGAATTGTAGTCTATGTAGAGGACAGCGGTTTGAATACCTGAACTAAACGTATATGATTAACATGTATAGACAGGATGGACTTAGTTTCCAGTATATTAAACTCTAACTTTCACTCCTCATATGATTCTCACTGGCCCTTCTCAGTCCTTTAGCCTCCTGAAAAGGTTCTGTGGGTGATGTCGGCCTTTGCTTCTCTGTACAGGATCCTACAAGGCTTCACCGTACAGTCAAACTGACAGAGCTGGAATGCAGTTACTACTAGATGAGATTGTGTGGATATCATTGGAAATGGGAATTCCTATAGAGCATTCTCTCAATTATTTTCCGCTAGCTCAGGATTCTGCTGTCAGGAGGATTTCATATGATGTTTTGTATATAGTTTATACACCAGCCTCCAACCAATATATCTTCAGTGGATGAATGAATGGTGAAGGTTATCGGACTCTCCTATCCTTTGCTGTCCTATGTTTAATATAAACGTTTCTTTGCTCGTTTTTAACAGTGGGATTAAATCTGTAAATGAAGCAAGTCTCATTGAAGTTAATGTACGGGAACCTCCAGTCTCCTGTAAACCGTATCTGATTATTTTTAAGTAATGTGTCTTGGTTTTGTGAACCCAGTTGTGTTATCCTTGTTACATAATATGGAAAAAACAAAACCGAAAATCCCACATCCGTCTGACTTGTACTGATTATACTAGGAGTGTCTGTGTTCGTATTGTCAATTTTCCCCATCCTCTGATGGCAAAGCACTGTGGATTATGTTATTTATAATAATAGGAGTGTGTGTCACAACCCCTGCTGCTTGTTAGTGCAGAGCTGGTCTAGTCACTCTCAGTTAATATACAGCTGGGAGGTGCACATCCTAGTCACTCTCAGTTAATATACAGCTGGGAGGTGCACATCCTATCCACTCTCAGTTAATATAACAGCTGGGAGACACACATCCCTCCTGGGTTGGATTGTTGTGGTGTGTTTATTTTTTGTCTTAACTAAAGGGGTATTTCTGTCCTCCATTGACCACATTATCGTTTGCTTTTATTTTACAGGAAAAATGAAAGGACTGGCCTTTATTCAGGATCCCGACGGCTACTGGATTGAAATTCTCAGCCCGAACAACATGGTTTCTATAATTTAGAAATCATATGGTGCTGGAACGTGGGATAATACTCAAATAGTAAATATGCATACATTTAGCTGGGCTCTGTGCAATAGATATGGTTCCCCACGTTCTAGCATATTGGTTATGTCTAGAGTCCTGTGTAAGCCAAGCTTATACCCCAGCGTGAGAGTTAAACATCCTCACAGATTTTTTTACAGTTAAATCTGGGATTTTCTGGCACCCCTCGCTAATCTAAAACCCAGTTTATAAATATATTGAAAGCTTCTTTTTAGTTTATAAAACCTGAATAAACATTTAATTTGCTGAAATGGAAATCTGGCAAATGAGAAAAAATAAATAAAAGCTTTCAACATTGGGAAATGTATGGCTTCCGAGATGTTTCAATACATTTTCTATAATGCTAAATTAACCATCTGGGGTTCTAAACTTGGTCACTTTTGCCACAGAGGCTGCTAATACTGTGTTTTTGCAACACTAAACCATTGAATTTAGTGAATTGGACCCGCTTAATAATTTCTTTTCCCCAGACCCATAAATTCAGTTTTTTTGAAATAGTGAACTTTTAAATTCTTTTTTTTTTTTTTTTAAAGATTCTTATTAGAGATACAATGTTACTTGGTTGGTAGCCATTTTTTGCTCAGGACAAAGCCAAAAAACCCTGTATTATGTAATAGTAATCTAGGCTTGACCGTAAAGATCAGAGTGATCTATGGAGCTCACGTCTGGATAATTCCAACACGTATACTGATAACTGGAAATTCTAGGCTCCTATATAGACAGAATCCATGTGAGACACTCTGGTTTACCGAGAGAGCCCCTGACTATATTGGCTGTTCTCATTACCCCTTCTGTGCGCTGATACATCAAACTGTTGTGTACAGTCTGTGACTGGTCTCTAAATAGATTAAAAACCATCCATTATACTCTATCATTGGAGGGATACATGTTAAATCTTCTGTAGATAGACGGTCTCCCTGTGTTACAAGCCTTGTGATAATGTGTAATATTACCAAACAAGTATCTTGGAATCCGTGCCTTAATGTAAGCCCTGATTGATGTGACCGGATGAAAGCGATCAAAGTGGCGAGTTTGCAACTACAAATAAACTGCGTCTCTGAAAAGTCTTCATTGCTGATTTATTTCTGAATGTCTGTTTATAGCTAGAACTTTGAAGTAAAATGTGTATTGTGGTAAAGGCACGTGTAGCATTTATTTTACATACTCTTTAATTTGATTTCTTGTCATGTGCCTGTTTTTTTTTTTTCTATAAATGGGGGGGTTCTGGTTTAACAGAATAGTATCTATTAGAAATGCTCTATTGTAAGTACCGTACATTCCGTATTGCCTGACAAACCTGTGATAAAATATTCACACCTGTAACATAAAGGAAATAAAGTGAACCCACTATTCAGAAATCACATACTACTGGAAAATGGGAGTTTATATTTCTTCAATGAACATGTGATTTAAAAGCAAGGGAGAAGAGATCATGTGACATCAGCAACCATTCAGTCTGTGATTTAGAGAAACTGAGCATATGCAAGGGGCATGCAATAGTTCTTTAACCCCTTAAGGACCAAACTTCTGGAATAAAAGGAAATCAAGACATGTCATGTGTCCTTAAGAGGTTAAAGGGACACTATAGTTAGCAGAACCATTACAGCTTAATGCAGTGGTTCTAGTGTTTAAAATCTGTCCCTGCAGCCTTAGCATTGTAAACTTTTAAGACCTCACAGTCACTCGGGCGGCCACAATGGGTTTTTCTTGTCAGTGCTGCACAGTGTGCAGCATCTATGTTTAGTGTTGTCACGCTCTGCAAGGAGACACTGAACGCTCCCTATAGAGATTTAATGCATCTCTATGAGGAGATGCTGATTGGCACAGCGTGCCATTTTTCCTTTTGGTAAAGCTCTGGATTGGCTTGATTTACAGCTGTGACAAGTCTGGCAAAAGAGAAAAGTAGTACCTGTTTAATACCTTTAACTCCACAGAGTGGTGGGGGAGGGGGGAAACGCGCACACACCTAAATATGTATTCCTTCTGCACTATAGGGTTCCTTTAAACTGTTTTGTGAGCAGATTAAACGGTTGGAAATGCTATATATTTTTTTTTATAATAAAGAATAATTATTTTTAAAATATCAGCTCATTGTATAGGCAGTTTTTTAAAGTTCTAGATGATGGTATGTAAATAATTTTGGACAGCCATTCATTATTCTGAGATAGTATGTGCATATAGTCAGACTCCGTAATGCAGATTGTTACGGTTCTATAATGAAATTGCTTTCACAGCATCCAACATTGGAATTATTGGTTATATTTCCATGCAGGCCTAGAAGAGGCATTCTGAATGTCTGATTACAGCCAACTTTTAATTTAATCTCTGTAAAATAAGGAAATACGAATTCAGTCATTTAGATTCTAAAAGGAAAGTCCATATAATTCCAAAATGACATGAAGAAAAGGTGTCTAAAGATTCCCAAAGGAGCACCAGTCAGTCACTCCAGGCAGGACAGTAATCCAGTGATCCTGCCCTGCATCCTTTTAAAAGGCTATATTATATGACTATAATATTGCTTCTTCTACTCCGTAGTTTACTGCCCCCCCCCCCTCTCTGTGTCTCTCTTACTGGCCCCCCCACTCTCTGTGTCTTTCTTACTGCCCACCCCTCTCTGTGTGTCTCTTACTGCCCCCCCTCTCTGTGTGTCTCTTACTGCCCCCCCAGTCTGCAGTAAGAGAGACACAGAGAGTGGGGGGGGGGCAGTAAGAGACACACAGAGAGTGGGG
>OW240913.1:371821459-371869020 GCA_933207985.1 Pelobates cultripes | reverse complement strand
TGTGTGTGTATATACTGTGTGTGTTTATACTGTGTGTGTGTATTGTGTTTTATACTGTGTGTGTTTATACTGTGTGTGTGTATTGTGTTTTATACTGTGTGTGTTTATACTGTGTGTGTGTTTATACTGTGTGTGTGTTTATACTGTGTGTGTGTATTGTGTTTATACTGTGTGTGTGTATTGTGTTTATACTGTGTGTGTTTATACTGTGTGTGTGTGTATTGTGTTTATACTGTGTGTGTTTATACTGTGTGTGTGTGTGTATTGTGTTTATACTGTGTGTGTGTGTATTGTGTTTATACTGTGTGTGTGTATTGTGTTTATACTGTGTGTGTGTATTGTGTTTATACTGTGTGTGTATTGTTTATACTGTGTGTGTTTATACTGTGTGTGTTTATACTGTGTGTGTTTATACTGTGTGTGTGTTATATACTGTCTGTGTTTATACTGTGTGTGTTTATACAGTGTGTGTTTATATGTATTGTGTTATATACTGACTGTGTATTGTGTTTATACTGTCTGTGTGTTTATACTGTGTGTATTGTGTTATATACCGTCTGTGTGTGTTTATACTGTGTGTATTGTTATATACTGTCTGTGTGTGTTTATACTGTGTGTATTGTGTTATCTACTGTCTGTGTTTATACTGTGTGTATTGTTATCTACTGTCTGTGTGTGTTTATACTGTGTGTGTGTTGTGTTATCTACTGTCTGTGTTTATACTGTGTGTATTGTTATCTACTGTGTGTATTGAGTTTATACTGTCTGTGTGTGTTTATACTGTGGGTATTGTATTGTGTTATCTACTGTCTGTGTGTGTTTATATATTGTGTATTATGTTTTTCACTGTCTGTGTGTGTTTATACTCTGCGTATTGTTATCTACTGTCTGTGTGTTTTATACTGTGTGTATTGTATTATGTACTGTCTGTGTATGTTTATACTGTGTGTATTGTGTCATATACTGTTAGCTCGTTTGAGCAGAGCCATTTTCAACCTATCGTTTCTTTAAGTTCTCTTGTAATTGTGCTATTTATAGTTAAATCCCTCCCTCTTATAATATTGTTAAGCGCTATGGAATCTGTTAGCGCTCTATAAATGATGATAATAATATACTGTATGTTTTTGTTTATATTGTGTGTATTGTATTATGTACGGTCTTTGTGTGTTTATACTGTGTGTATTGTGTTATTGTGTTATATACTGTCTGTGTGTGTTTATATTGTGTTATCTAGTGTCTGTGTGTTTATACATTGTGTATTTTGTTATTCGCTGTCTGTCTGTGTTTATACTGTGTATTGTTATCTACTGTCTGTGTGTGTTTATATTCTGGGTATTGTGTTATCTGTCTGTGTGTGTTTATACTGTGTGTATTGTGTTATATACTGCCTGTGTGTGTTTATACTCTGCGTATTGTGTTATATACTGTCTGTGTTTATACTCTGTGTATTGTGTTATGTGTACTGTCTGTGTATGTTTATACTGTGTGTATTGTGTAATGCACTCTCTGTGTGTATTTATACTGTTTATTGTGTTTACTACTGTCTGTGGGTGTTTTGTTTTCTACTGTCTGTGTGTATTTATACTGTATGTTTTGTGCTATCCGTTGTCTGTGTATGTTTATACTGTGTGTATTGTGCTATGTGCTCTCTGTGTGTGTTTATACTGTTTATTGTGTTTACTACTGTCTGTGGGTGTTGTGTTTTATACTGTCGGTCTGTGTGTGTTTATACTGTATGTTTTGTGCTCTCCATTGTCTGCATGTGTTTATACTCTGTGTATTGTGATATACACTGTTTTTGTGTATTGTTTGTTTGTGAATATATACTCTATGTAGTATTATTCACTCTGTGTGTGTGATAGGATATGTGTGTGTATACTATGTGTTTCTGGTATGTTGTGTGTGATGGGCTGTATGTATGTATACTGCATCTGATGGTCTTTGTGTGTGTGTGTGTGTGTGTGTATACTGCGTGTGATGGACATTGTGTGTGAAGTCTTTGTGTGTGTCATGTGCTATGTGCATATACTATGTGTAATAGGATGCCTCTCTGTGTGTGTATACTAGGTGTGTGTGTGTGAGAGAGATTTGGCTGTGTATATACTGTATGTGTAATAGAATGTGTGTGATGGGCTCTTTGTATATAGGATGTGTGTATGTACTATGTGTGTTGGTGGTTTCTTTAATTTGCGTCTATTTATCCTGTTCTCTGCCCCCATATATATTTCCCTATGCCTCGTCTGTAAATTAGGGCAGAAGAAGTGCGTCCTCACTCCCCACCTCCCCCAACAAAACTGTCCATCACTTCTTGCTGGCGGGGGAAATATTCATTATTGGGTGCAGTGTAGAAAAGTCAGAAAAAAAATGTTACCAATGTATAAAGGGAGCAGTAACCATTTTAAACATAAGAAAATAATGCATGCGCACAAAGACTGCAAACTCACAATCTCTTCAACATAACTGTTTGTCTTGTCTCCAGGGGTGCAGTGGTGGTTATGCTGCCCACAGTGTACCTGTAATAAATGTGTATTTGTGAGACCTGAAAAATAATTCCATCGTATCTTTCTATCAAGCAGTCTGTTAGTGCAGAGTTCACAGGACAAATCCTAATTACCGATTTAATGGATCTGGACACTGTTTGTTTGCAGGGATTCCTGGGGAAGGATGGGTGGGGGGCATTGGGCAAAGGTTCCCAAAACATAGTAATGTATTTCTCCTGTGTGACAACTCAACAGTCTCAAAAAAATATATTCTAGCAAAATGGTTCTCCAGCAACATGCTACTCACTCTAAATAGTTAGTATGTATCGTGTGTGTGTGTGTGTGTGTGTATTTTAGGTGGTTTTAAAAAGCATTTACATTTTGTGAGTTTTGAAGTTGGTGTATAGTAAGTGAATTCACTAGATTTTGTATGTGTTATGTATCTAGCCAAACATTTTACACATACATTAAGACTAAAACAATTGTAAATGTATTGTGCTCTTATTCTTGTAGATATCCTGCAGTTCACTAAAGGGTCAATTGATCTATCTTCGTACTATGCACATTCTCTTTTGTTGTGGGTGTGTTTTTATTTTTTATTTTTATTAGTTTAAAAAAAAAAAAAATTAAATATATATATTGTGTATTTAAAGGAACAATTATCAATGAAGTGGTTTGGTTGCCATGTCCCCCTCCCCCACATTTTAACTCTGCAGCTGCAAACATTGTCACTTTGCACAAACGGTAATGTGTACATTGCAGGGTGAACCTGGATCTTGTTTCTGTCAATATGATAGAGGTGCTTCCATTAGTGGCAGAGTAAAACTCTATTTTACGCAGATGGTCTGACTAGTGCTGCATGGTGTTCTGCTATCTATGGGAAAGCATTGGGAGTCTAGTGCGCATGCACAACAGAACACAACGCTCTACCAGTCACATAGGAGAACATTGGTCTCAGCCAAAGAGGCGGATCTTCATGGAGGAATCCACGCTGCGAGGGAGGAAAGGTATGTAAACTCCACTTTTTAACCCGTTCACCTAAGTGGTCAACTAAGGCACTAGAGTGTTAGGAATACATATTTCAGGCCTAGGCAACCTTTGGCACTCCAGATGTTTCGGACTACACATCCGTTGATGCTTTGCCAGCATAATGGGGGAGGTAGTCCACAACATCTAGAGTGCCGAAGGTTGCCTATCCCTGACCTATTTGTATTCCTAACACTATAGTGTTCAATTAATGGTGGAGTGGGGACTTTTTATACTAACACATAAGACGTTTTTGAATCATGTTTTTAATGTTCCATAAACTAGTGTGCCACATTTTAAACTTCCACGGGGTGTTGTGAGTGCCTGGATCCATTTATTCGTTTATTTAAAAATGAAAAGGAAAACTAATAATGCTGTGAAATTTCCTATTCTTTGAAGGGTAGTGTAGTGACGCACAGCGTGTTCTACAATTTGCCGTGCGGAACGCACCTTCGCAGCGCATGCAAATGTTGTCCGTTGTGATGTCATAGTCACGATACGTTAGTAGCTGTTATTGCAGAAGAACAGATCTCTGCTTCACTGACCGGCTTGTGTTTATGTATGAATGTGTCGCCAACATAAAACTTGCGCAGTTGCCCAGGAAACAAGTGGATCAATTAGCAAGTTTTTGTTGGTCTCAATGACAACCGCTTCACTGTTGTGTTGGCGGTAATTTTATGAATCTCCGCCTGGTGTTTTTTACTTTTGTGTTTGATTTTAACATTGTGTGAATTTTGTAACCAAGCTGCTGGCGTGTCTTCATTGTAATCTTGGACATTCCGTGCCAGTCGTCCACGCCGTGCCAGTCGTCCACGCCCGCCAATCGTCCACGCTGTCAGTTGTCCACGCCCGCCAGTCGTCCACGCCCGCCAATTGTCCACGCTGTGTCAGTTGTCCACGCCCACCAATCGTCACAGACATACATTCAGAGAGACACACTGACTCATTCAGAGAGACACACACTGACTCATTCAGAGAGACACACACTGACTCATTCAGACACACACTGACCCATGCAGGCACACACTGACCCATGCAGGCACACATTGACCCATGCAGGCACAGACATTGACGCAGACACACACAATGACCCAAGCAGACGCAGACAGACACTGACCCATGCAGACAGACACTGACCCATGCAGACAGACACTGACCCATGCAGACAGACACTGACCCATGCAGACAGACACTGACCCATGCAGACAGACACTGACCCATGCAGACAGACACTGACCCAAGCAGACAGACACTGACCCAAGCAGACAGACACTGACCCAAGCAGACAGACACTGACCCAAGCAGACAGACAAGCACACATTCTCCGACATACCTTACCTTCATTGCTGTTCATTGCCTGCGCCTGGCTGCCCATCATGTCCTTTCTCTGCACATTTCCTGTTATGCTCCCGCCCACTTCTCCCCATGTACAGGGGAAGGGGCGAGAGCGAGGAATTGAAGTGCCCGCGCGCTGCCACTGCCGCAATGCATGCCTGGAAGGGGGGCCCTGGCTGAGCTGGCTATGGTGGATGCCGCCAGACCTGTGTTCTACCGGGCGCTAGTGAGCAACAATGTAAGTACACACTCAAAATAATCTATCTTGTCATGGCCGGCGCCCCCCTTTAAGCAGCGCCCTAGGCCGCCGCCTAGTTTGGCCCTGGATTCAGTGGAGTAACCCTCAGGTGGACAGCCACTAGTGTTATGTTTAGCCCTTCATGGAAAACCTTGCTGAATCTACAAAACTGTTCTAGTTTACACTCTAGGAGTAAGAACACAGAGCCGCTGGTCTGGGTGCCTATAGTGGTCCTTTATAAATGATGGTGAAGGCAGATGATCTATTAAATTATATTATAGTCATTGCTGGAGGAGATGTTAGTTATGACCATTTTACTTTCAGTTATAATTAGTTGCAGTTTTTGAATTGTCGATATATAGTTCAGGTTTTGCTGTCAGAGCTGTGCGTATGTACCTCGTTATGCTGCCGCAGTAGGAGCTGACCTTTTTTCCTTTTTGCACAGACCTGCAATTTTCCGCATGCTGCCAGGATGAGTAACAGCCACCCTCTGCGACCATACACCACCATCGGAGAAATTGACCACGTGCACATATTATCGGAGAATGTTGGTGCGCTGATAAATGGTGAAGAATACAGCGATGTTACCTTTATTGTGGAAAAGAAGAAGTTTTCGGCTCACAGAGTCATTCTGGCTGCCAGGTGTCAGTATTTCAGGTAATACGCTGCTTTTATTCCCTTCCTACAGATTTCCTCATTGTCCATCCCAATAGTCTAAATATGGACAGCCAGCTGTTCGATGAACACAACTTCCATGAATCCTTGTAGACCATAAAGTGGTTGGCTGAGATCTGAGAGTCGTGGTTTAGTAAAGTCTGGCTTGGGGCACGGGTGCACAGCCAAAATGATTTGTGGGTTATCACTTGACTGGTTCTGAATTCTGTCTGTATCAAACAAAGTAGGACCTACAACTTAACCCCCTAACGACCAAGGATTTTCTAAAGTACATTGAGATATATATATTTTTTTGCATGGTTTTATTTCCCTCCTTAAATACCTCTGTCGTTATCTCTGTAATTCTCAATCTTAGCTTTTTGTTTTTCCTTAAATGACCTTAAATCAAATGTCTGAAACACTGTGAAATCTTTGTGTGATAAACTTACAAGCAAAACTTTCTACAGCTTCGTATTTGGGATAGATTACAATAATCTATTGGCATTATTTTTAATCTGATTTATGGAAATAAATTTTCAGGTGATAACACCACGTTAAATAGCATCTAATCAGACACAGCCCTCTTTCCAGTGAGTCTGGGCGCAGAACCCGCAGTGAGTGTTGGTATCAGACCTTTTAACTCCTTAAGGACCAATGAGATTTCATTTCATTTTTACAACTTGTTTAACAATTTCTGTCCCTTCTCACAATATGTGTCCATTTCTGACAGCGACTCCCTCCCTCTCCCAGTCACGTGTGGTGTTCCCCAAGGTTCCATGATCTGCCTAATGTCTGCAAATCCTCAAATGTACACATGTACGCAGACGACACAGTAATCTATGTGAGCAAATACAATCTACCGCAGCTTGAGGCTGTGATCCAAGACCAGTTTACAGAGGTAGAAATGTTTATCGCAAAAAACAAACTCTTCCTAAACACTGACAAAACTGTCACAATGATCTTTGGAACAGTACCTAAATTACACAATTCCCACCTATCAATCAAAACAAAATCAAATGGCACACTGACCGCAGTCCACTCTTTCAAATATTTGCCAAACTGGTGGCAAGTGGCATCGTGGCAGCTGCACGCTTGACTTTTCTCAGTTCATGGGCAGTTATTTTGCGCCTTGGTTTTTCCACACGCTTCTTGCGACCCTGTTGACTATTTTGAATGAAACGCTTGATTGTTCGATGATCACGCTTCAGAAGCTTTGCAATTTTAAGAGTGCTGCATCCCTCTGCAAGATATCTCACTATTTTTTACTTTTCTGAGCCTGTCAAGTCCTTCTTTTGACCCATTTTGCCAAAGGAAAGGAAGTTGCCTAATAATTATGCACACCTGATATAGGGTGTTGATGTCATTAGACCACACCCCTTCTCATTACAGAGATGCACATCACCTAATATGCTTAATTGGTAGTAGGCTTTCGAGCCTATACAGCTTGGAGTAAGACAACATGCATAAAGAGGATGATGTGGTCAAAATACTCATTTGCCTAATAATTCTGCACTCCCTGTAGATAGTCTCCCACACAACTTTCAATCTCCTGAAATGACAGGTGCAAGCACTGATCCGCACACCCTTCCAATCTCTTAACCCTATAGAACACATACCCTCTCTCCCTACAAATAGATATATCACACACCAATACTATATACTTTATTTAATTTTTGTTTTTCACTATTTGTTTCATTTTCATCTACACACCTCATACCACTAACATGAATCCTAATATAACCATACTGTTATTTTTAATAACCCTTTTCTCAATCCAATTTTGTTCACATCACTGCCGCCATAAGCACACACCTCAAACTGGAACACAAATTATAATACACCATGGCCTGCTCTGTTCCTTTTACTTATCTGCTGAGTGCTGGAGAGTTATAAAAAATAGCCCTCCTGCCCCCACCTGACAAAATTATAAATTATCCCATTCACTATATGGCCAAACAAAGATGATGTCCAAATTCCTATTCCTTATGTCACTTGCCCTTGCAAATGACGTGAAGTCTAACCCTGGTCCCCAGCTAATTCTAGCCCTAATCTCCCCACTAAAAAAGGCCTCTCTTTTGTGCACTGCAACATCTGTAGCTTACTCCCTAAACTGGATGCACTGCAAGCCTGGTGTTCCTATTACAAACCAAAAATCATTGTGCTCTCAGAATCATGGTTAACAACTAAAATACCAGACACCACCATTGCAATACAGGGTTATTCATGTTTTAGAAATGACAGAGCAAAGAGAGGATGAGGCATTGTTATTTATGTTGACAATTCCATAAAGTTTACCCCTTTACAAAACCTTAGTCCTCCTGCCACCTTTGATTTCCTTTCTGGCACAATAGAGATCCCGTGCAGTAAATCAATCATTGCTGCAGGAATCTACTGCCCACCTAGCTCCCCTGTGCATTCCCTATCTGACATAGCCCATCTCCTTAGTGAAACCATAGCTCAAAACCCAAAAAGTGAACTGTTGGTCTTTGGAGATTTTAATATTGATTGGCTGAATCCTAAAAATAATAGTTCTTGCACGCTGTTTAAGAACGCAATTAATCTCCTCCCCAACTTGCATAAACATTAAAAGCCATAACCATACCCTGCTCGATTGGATTCTCTCCACATCTCCTGATAGAATCCAGGAGGCCTGTGTTCTCCCAAACACTTTCAGTGATCACTGTTTAGTGTACTGCGTGTGCAAAATAAAGGCTATTAAATCCTCTACCAAGGTTAAAATAACTAGGTCCTTCAAAAAAAGTAATCTTGAATCCTTTCTAAATGACATCAAGAACCTCCCATGGCACAGATGAAACATTATCCCAGATCTAGACTGTGCTGTTGAATACTTTCAGTCTGAACTACAAATTTGGAATTTGCATGCCCCGCTGCGTAAGGTGAGGGTAAAAAGAGCACATATGAACTGGATCACAGCTGACCTCATCCAAATGTACCAGTTTCGGGATTCTTTGTGGTCAAAGTTTAAGCGTACTGGCTCTATGAATGATCACTGTGCATATAGACAATGGCGAAATATATGCACAAAACAGACAAAATTGGCCAAGGCCCAATATTTCTATGAAAATCTGAACAATAACATCTCAAACCCTAGAAACTTTTGGAAAGTCATAAATAAACTACAAACTCCCCAATCCACTCCCAACACTCCACTGTCAAAGTGGGTAACCAAACCCTGCAACTTCCCTTAGATGTAGCAAATGCCTTTAACAATTATTTTGTCGGATGCTCTACTGCCCTGATTGCCAAGCTAATAAATGACACGCATCCTGAAACTACAAATGTGGATCAGGTCACACTAAATTTGCAAAGGCCCAATCTAGACAAGTTTATTTTTAGACCTGTACCTGTTAGTGTCATTAAAAAAACATCTTAATAATCTAAAAATGAAAAACCAGTCCGGACCTGATCAAATCCCAGCAATGCTGTTGAAGCTCAGTGCGCCGGCAATTGCTAAACCCGTCGCAACTCTAATTAACGAAACCTTGGTGTCTGGAAACATACCCAAACTTTGGAAGACTGTGAGAGTAGTGCCTATCCATAAAAGTGGTGACACTACTTTGGTTTCTAACAATCGCCCAATATTATTGCTCCCGGTATTGTCAAAAATCTTAGAAAAATGTGTCCATACGCAACTTTGTGAGTACTACCAACAATCAAACTATCTGACCCATGATCAATCGGGCTTTCGCCAGAATCACTCCACTACAATTGCCCTCTTAAAAGTTTGCAGTGACATCCAAACTGGCATGGGAGAAGGAGACCAAACTGGAGCTATTTTCCTTGATTTTGCTAAGGCCTTTGACACAGTAGACCACGACATTCTACTGCACAAACTTAAAGCTCCGGTATTGGTGATCATTCGCTAACCTGGTTTCGATCGTATGTATTGGATCGCTCGCAATATGTGTCCATTTCTGACAGTGACTCCCTCCCTCTCCCAGTCACGTGTGGTGTTCCCCAAGGTTCCATTATCGGCCCCCTACTATTTATATTATTTATAAATGATCTGCCTAATGTCTGCCAATCCTCAAATGTACACATGTACGCAGACGACACGGTAATCTATGCAAGCAAATACAATCTACCGCAGCTTGAGGCTGTGCTCCAAGGTAGAAAAGTGGAACGCAAAAAACAAACTCTTCCTGAACACTGACAAAACTGTCACAATGATCTTTGGAACAGTACCTAAATTACACAAATTGCACAATTCCCACCTATCCATCAAAACAAATTTAAATGGCACACTGACCGCAGTCCACTATTTCAAATACCTGAGTATGTTGTTAGACCCCAATCTATCTTTTGGCCTCCACATAGAAAAACTTGCATCTAAACTTTATCCAAAACTAGGTGCAATGTACAGAAACAAATCATGCGTAAGCCCTACAGTAAAGGAAAAGATTGTACAGCAAATGCTGATCCCAATCATTGATTATGGGGATGTAGTATATGCACCTGCACCACAAACCCACCTTAATAAACCTAATACATTGTTTAACTCATTCTGCCGATTTGTGCTACAATGTTTTTACAGAACCCACCATTGTGACATGCTAAAATAACTAAACTGGCTGCTGCTGGAATCCAGACGCACCCTTCATCTTTCCAGCCTTGTGTTTAAGAGCTTTTCTGGGAAGATCCCACCTTACCTGAACAAAATGCTTTCCCCAGCTGTTCCCACTTCCTATAACCTCCGATCCAGTACCAGCACTTTATTTAGTCTACCTCAATACAAAAAGAAAGCGGCCCGATCCTCCTTCTCCTACAGAGCACCGCAATTGTGGAACGACCTCCCGCACAATTTCAAATCCTCCCAAAGCCTAAAGTCCTTTAAGAGATCCCTCTCTACATACCTCAAAATAGAATGCAACTGTCATGGTTGATTATATATTTCCTACCTGTTCTATGTTACATTTTGTATATATTGTGTATTAATATTGTTTTTGTATTTTATTGTACCCTATTGTAACAATGCAATGTTTTGTGGACCCAGGACATACTTGAAAACGAGAGAAATCTCAAAGTATCTTTCCTGGTAAAATATTTTATAAAATAATAAATATTAGTGGAGCTTTACATTTTCATACAGCCTGATGTGTGCAACGACAGATTTATTCTGTCATTGGTCCTTAAGGGGTTAAATAGTCTATAGACGTGGAATTCAAGACTGCATTAATTTAACATTGCCCTTCTGTAGTGGTTTGTTTTTAAAAAGCATCTGAGAGGGGCATTAAAGGGACACTATAGTCACTAGGGATCGACCGATATTGATTTTTTAGAGCCGATACCGATACCGATAATCTGCGAACTTTCAGGCCGATAGCCGATATCTTGCCGATATTCTGTACATTTACTATTTTGAATAAATAAACTAATTCGAAAGGTAAATGCACAAAATATACATGCCACATGTAGTGGATGAAGTGTGTTTAGACATGGGAACTGTGTGTGTTTGTGTAGTGTGTGTGTGTGTGTAGTGGATGCAGAGTGTGTGTTTGTGTAGTGTGTGTATAATGAATGTAGTGTGTATATAATGCAGTGTGTTTATGTAGTGTGTGTGTATAATGCAGTGTGTTTTTGTGTGTGTATGTAATGCAGTGTGTGTGTGTTGTGTAGTGTGTATGTATGTAATGCAGTGTGTGTTTGTGTAGTGTGTGTTTGTGTAGTGTGTATGTAATGCAGTGTGTGTGTCTGTGTAGTGTGTATGTAATGCAGTATGTGTACTGTGTTTGTGTAGTGTGTATGTAATGCAGTGTGTGTATGTAATGCAGTGTGTGTGCAGTGTAGTGTGTGCAGTGTGTGTCTGTAATGCAGTATGTGTGTAGTGTGTGTTTGTGTAGTGTGTATGTAATGCAGTGTGTGTGCCTGTGTAGTGTGTGTGTATGTAATGCAGTATGTGTACTGTGTTTGTGTAGTGTGTATGTAATGCAGTGTGTGTATGTAATGCAGTGTGTGTGCAGTGTAGTGTGTGCAGTGTGTGTCTGTAATGCAGTATGTGTGCAGTGTGTGTTTGTGGTGTGTGTGTAGTGTCTGTCTGTGTAGTGTGTGTATGTAATGCAGTGTGTGTGCCTGTGTAGTGTGTATGTAATGCAGTGTGTGTGTATGTAATGCAGTATGTGTGCAGTGTGTGTTTGTGTAGTGTGTGTGTGTGTTTGTGTAGTGATGTAATTTGTGTAATTTTTTATTTTAATATTTTTTTTAATATTTAATTTTTTTTTGTTTAGTCCCCCCCAGTGTGTGTTTGTGTAGTGTGTGTTTGTGTAGTGTGTATGTAATGCAGTATGTGTGCAGTGTGTGTGTGTGTGTGTGTAGTGATGTAATTTGTGTAATTTTTTATTTTAATATTTTTTTTAATATTGAAATGGTTTTTTTATTTTTTGTTTAGTCCCCCCTCCCTGCTTCTTACCAGGGAGGGGGATATAGTATCCCCTGGTGGTCCAGTGGCTTGTTAAGTACAGTGGTGGCTCAGCAGCAGCAAGCGCTGACTTACCACCTTGCAAGCAGCTCCTACAGCTCCCTATGTAAATCTCGCGGCTCTTAGTGCCGCGCGGAGCGTTGCCATGGTAACCCGTGGCAACGCTCTGCGGCCGCGGGTCTCGCGAGATTTACATAGGGAGCTGTAGGAGCTGCATGCAAGGTAAGTCAGCGCTTGCTGCTGGCCCCCACAGGACCGCCGGGCTTGTAATGGGCACGGCGGTCCTGTTATATATTATCGGCAATATCGGTATCTGAATTGGCCGATACCGATATTGCCGAAAATACCAAATATCGGCCGATAATATCGGCCAGACCGATAATCGGTCGATCCCTAATAGTCACCGAAACAACTTTAACTTAATGAAGTGGTTTTGGTGTATAAATCATGCCCCTGCAATCTCACTGCTTAATTATCTGCCATTTACGAGTTAGATCACTTTTGTTTCTGTTTATGCAGCCCTAGTCACACCTTCCAAGGCTGTTACTGACACAGCCTACTTGAAAAAATGGGTTAATTTTCAATCGATCAGATGTTAACTTGCTTTAGAAGTTTTTATTTCATGTTCTGTAAATTGAACTTTAATTACATACAGGAGGCTCCTGCATGGTCTAGCAAGCTATTAAATAGAGTAGGAGAGAAGAAATTATAAATTAAACCGAATGTGCAATAAAGTGTAAACATTAGATGACTCTTTACAGGAAGTGTTTTTATGAAAGGCTGTGCAAGGCACATGCAGGGAGGTGTGGCTAGGACTGTATAAACAAAGTGATTTAACTCCTAAATGGCAGAGATTTGATCAGTGAAACTACAGGGGAGTGATCTATACACCAAAACTGCTTCATTAAGCTAAAGTTGTTTTCATGAATACAGAGTCCCTTTAATTAGTTTTATTTATTTAAATGACGGCTTCTTTCATTGCTGTTTGTATGAGCAATATAACCATTATTTAAATTTTTTCTTATATATGATCTCTTCGTAAAATCAATGGTAATTAGCCCATATTTGTTTTTGATCAGTATTGTTTAATAACCCCTTTTCTTCTCAGCTGAGATTTTAATTGAAACAATATAAAATACTGCAGATTTTATGATTAGGCACGTGGTGTATGTTTTCTTGATATTTACATGGATTAAGGTCCCGCCATCTCCTTTTTATTTTCAGAGCGCTGTTATACGGAGGGATGCGGGAATCTCAGCCTGAGGCAGAAATCGTCCTGCAGGACACCAGTTCAGAGTCCTTCTCCATGCTGATAAAATACATCTACACTGGGCGAGCCACTCTTCGAGATGAACGTGAGGATATCATCCTGGACTTTCTCAGCTTAGCTCATAGATATGGCTTCCCAGAGCTCGAGGACTCCACGTCGGAGTATCTTTGCACCATTCTCAAGATTCAGAACGTGTGTATGATCTATGACGTGGCCAACCTGTACTCGCTGTCCAAACTGACCAACACCTGCTGTATGTTCATGGACCGTAATGCACAGGAAGTCATCACCAGCGAGGGCTTCCTATCACTGTCCAAGGTACTGCCTCCATTACTGTGCGGGCAAGAATTCTAATCTTCCTTAATCTGTCCCGCAGCAAATTCTCTAACCTCTTTATTACCAGTAAATAATTACTGTTACAAGGGGCAGATTTATACAAAATCATTCAGACACTTTTCCATATTCTCCATAGAAAAGCTGCAGTTAAATATTTACTATTTATATATAGGGGTCTCTTAAAGGACCATCTCAAATTTGCATTATTACGTGGAACATCCTGAACGTATCCCAGTGTGTAGAGTGACTGAGAACTGCAGAGATATAAGCCAGCCAATCCCCAAGTACCGTTGGGCAGCCACAAACATGACTTCTGTGTTAGGTTTGTTCATCTTATGTCTGCTGTGTATCGCTTTTACAACAAAGACTGAACTCTGGGACTGGAGCCACACATAGTCTCACTAAACCAAGTAAACTGACCATGGTATGGCTCATGTCACTTTTTAGAGCACTTCCACTCATACTAAGTTGAGTGAATTTATTTTTATGCATTTTGTTTTCTGAGAGTTGTAGTTCTACTGTAGATAATTGAACTGTGAGCCCCAGAAACTATAACTCCTTATGTTAAATTCTAGTCTTTAATATTTTGGGATACACACTGGGTTATGTCACATATAAGTTGTGTATGTGTGTGTGTGTATATATATATATATATTATGGGTGCCTGGAAAGCCTGGTTGAATTATTTATTGCACCAAATATATGTTATCAGATCACTGGTTAAGGTAATGAGATGAAAGCTATATATTGTAATCACTGTGAGACAGAGACCTAATTAATGCTTGCAGGCTCTGTCTGATTCGGCATTCAAACCCTGAGTGTTCTTCAGTTCCTGTATTGTATCATATTTCAGGCTAACTTCTCTCCCTCCCTGTAGGGTGCGCTCTTGGATATTATACGGAGGGATTCCTTTGCTGCTCCTGAGAAGGACATTTTTCAGGCTCTAATGCGGTGGAGCAAACACAATCCAAAGGAGAATCATACTGAAATAATGGATGCCGTGCGCCTACCTCTGATGAGTCTCACAGAGCTCCTAAATGTGGTGAGACCCTCTACTCTGCTCTCCCCAGACTCAATATTGGACGCCATCAAAGTGCGCTCAGAAAGTCGAGATATGGACCTAAATTACAGAGGAATGCTAAGTATGAAATCTGTTCCAGAACCTGTTTGTCATTTGTTTTTCATTTGATGTTGAAATGGGTTATCTCAATAAGAAAATGTGAACATAATCCAGACATAGAGAACAAAGCTACACCTCACTGACAAGGCACAAATGGGTGGGAGATGTCTGGTTTCTGAGTTAAAGATACAGATCTAGAACCATATTATTACAGCGGCTCTGCGTTTCATAGAAATGGTAGATTTGAATCCAGGGAGAAGTCAAATGCCCCAACACATAATTTACCCCAAAAAAGGGACCCACGTTTGGTTATTTCATTATGCCACCAAGAATGGAAAACGCATATCCTATACAACATACCCCAATAAACGGTTTATCAGCCCATGCAGTTAATGTAGAGACCCCTGACACTAGATACATGTTAATGAAGGGGTTTAGCAGAATTTATTTTACTGGAATTTCAATTAAAGAATGTCAAGGGAGGGTCCAGAGCCCAAATTTGCAAAGGACGCTGCTGGATTTTGTGTCAGATTTTATTGTAGGAATTGACATATACATTTGCACAAATGCAGATATATACACTAACAAACATAAATTCAATGACCAATATCTACACTCAAACACACATAAATATATACACTCACATACAGACTTCTATAACTACACAGACATAGATTCGCATATTCATATTTACAATATGGCTATAGGAGTTGTTTGGGTAGTTGTTCATTCAGCTCTTTCTGCTGGTTAGATATACCTGGGTCCTAAAGTCACGTCCAGTCAGTCCTCTTCTTCAGATATATCTATTGCTATGGTACCTACTTCCGCCTATTTCTTTGGAGTTCTTTGAGAGTGTCAGTTGATGGACTGTCGACGATTGTTTTCCGAAGTTGGGCAGAATTCATCTTATTACACTGAACAAAATGATAAACGAAACACTTTTTTCTTTTTGCCCCTATTTTTTTTCATGAACAGAACTCAAAGATCTAAGACTTTTTTTCTATGCACACAAAAGGCCTATTTCTCTCAAATATTGTTCACAAATCTGTCTAAATCTGTGTTAGTGAGCGCTTCTCCTTTGCCGAGCTAATCCATCCACCTCACAGGTGTGGCATATCAAGATGCTGATTAGACAGCATGATTATTGCCCAGGTGTGCCTTAGGCTGGCCACAATAAAAGGTCACTCTAAAATGTGCAGTTTTACTGTATTAGACGGGTCCGGGGGGGGGAGGGCAGGGATGGGGGTGTCCGAAAACCAGTCAGTATCTGGTGTGACCACCATTTGCCTCACGCAGTGCAACACATATTCACATGATAGAGTTGATCAGGTTGTTGATTCTGACCTGTGGCATGTTGGTCCACTCCTCTTCAATGGCTGTGCGAAGTTGCTTGACATTGGCAGGACCTGGAACACGCTGTCGTAAACACCGATCCAGATTATCCCAAACATGCTCAATGGGTGACCTGTCCGGTGATGTATGGTGGCCATGCAAGAACTGGAATGCTTTCAGCTTCCAGGAATTGTGTACAGATCCTTGCAACATGGGGCCGTGCATTATCATGCTGCAACATGAGGTGATGGTCATGGATGAATGGGCATCAGGATCTTGTCACGATAACTCTGTGCATTCAAAATGCCATCAATAAAATGCACCTGTGTTCTTTGTCCAAAACATACACCTGCTTATACCATAACCACACCGCCACCATGGGCCACTCGATCCACAATGTTGACATCAGCAAACCGCTCACCCACACAACACCATACACACTGTCTGCCATCTGCCCTGTACAGTGAAAACTGGGATTCATCCGTGAAAAGAACACCTGTCCAAAGTGCCAGACGCCATCGAATGTGAGCATTTGTCCACTCAAGTCGGTTACGACGAACTGCAGGCAGGTCGAGACACGGATGAGGACGACTAGCATGCAGAATAGCTTCCCTGAGATGGTTTCTGACAGTTTGTGCAGAAATTCTTTGGTTATGCAAACTGATTGTTGCAGCAGCTGACCGTATGGCTGGTCTCAGACGATCTTGGAGGTGAGGATGCTGGATGTGGAGGTCCTGGGCTGGTGTGGTTACACGTGGTCTGTGGTTTGGATATACTGTCAAATTCTCTGAAACGCCTTTGCAGACGGCGTATGGTAGAGAAATGAACATTCAATTCACGGGCAACAGCTCTGGTGGACATTCCTGCAGTCAGCATGCCGATTGAATGTTCCCTCAAAACTTGCGCCATCTGTGGCATTGTGCTGTGTAATAAAACTGCACATTTTAGAGTGGTCTTTTATTGTGGCCAGCCTAAGGAACACCTGTGCAATAATCATGCTGTCTAATCAGCATCTTGATATGCCACACCTGTGAGGTGGATGGATTATCTCTGCTAAGGAGAAGTGCTCACTAACACAGATTTAGACAGATTTATGAACAATAGATCTTTGAGTTATGCTCATGAAAAATGGGGGCAAAAACAAAAGTGTTGCATTTAGAATTTTGTTCAGTGTAGTTTGAGAATAGGGAATTATCTGAAGAACAGGCTGGAGCGCAGGTGCCAGGAGAACCCAGTTAAGTGTCAAATGGCTAGAAATCATTGGCTACTTGGCTTTGGCCAGTGCCAGGAACCTCCTAGCTCTGTAACCATCACAGCACATGCAGTACACATGATTTGATTTCCCTATTTAAAAAACAAGGTTAAAAGACATTGCCCTAAAATTTGACATCTCTGCCATATGCTGCAATGTTGAATACAAATGATTTTTGACCTTTTTATTCTCTCCTATTTATAGTCCCTGAGGAGAATCTTGCCACTATGAAATACGGCGCGCAAGTGGTTAAAGGAGAACTGAAATCCGCCCTATTGGATGGAGACACACAGAATTATGACCTAGATCACGGCTTTTCTCGGCATCCAATCGAGGACGACTGCCGCTCCGGCATTGAAGTAAAGCTTGGTCAGCCCTCAATTATCAATCACGTCCGTCTCCTCTTATGGGACCGCGACAGCCGGTATGTGATATAATCACTTGGTTAGAAGGAACATTTAACCTTCCCAAATTTACCATACTGCAGGCATCCATCTTGTCGTAATCAAGATTAGAATCTGTCCTCTGCAATGTATGCCATCTGTTTTGTTGGTGATGGATATCATGCCCGTCTCCTAAATGAGGCAGAGATATAGGATCTAAGGTCAGTGCAGGGGTGTGAGTAATTGTTTATTACTGCCTTATCAGATCTGACACATGATGCCCCATACTAAACTCCACATAGAGAACAGCACCTTCTAGACTGTAAAACTCTGCACTAAACCTTCACTTATTCGTTTTTCAGTGCCCCAGACGAATTGAAAATTCTGATTTTGAATCTTTAAGAGATTTAAGTGATGTTTATAGCCAACTCCAGGTTGATATTTTATATAGAGCAGGTGATGTGTGATAATGTGTATATAATGTGTGCTATTTTTTTTTTTAAAACACTTCGTGATGTGTGATATTTTATATACCGTACAAGATGTGTTTGTTTTTTTTATTTTATTTTTTATATATATATACTGTGTATGATATTTTATATACAATACATGATGTGTGATATTTTATATACCGTGCAGGATGTGGGATATTTTATATACCGTGCAGGATGTGGGATATTTTATATACTGTGTATGATATTTTATATACCGTACATGATGTGTAATATTTTATATACAGTGGGTTATGTGTGATATTTTATATACTATGTGTAATATTTTATATACGGCGCGGGATGGGGGCTAATTTATATACGGCGCGGGATGGGGGATATTTTATTTATTTTATTTGTGTTTCTCTAGGTGTCAGAATGGGATTTATGCCAATGACGTAGACTGTACTGTAATTCCATGTAATCATGCTCTGTCTCTCACACTTTGTGTTTTTGCCACAGATCTTATTCGTACTACATTGAGGTATCCATGGATGAACTGGATTGGATCCGTGTCATTGATCACTCGCAGTTCCTGTGCCGGTCCTGGCAGAAGCTATATTTCCCAGCTCGTGTCTGCAGGTAGGGCTTAAGGAATATGTGTTTGTTGCATTGCTCGTGGCAGCCTTTTCTGAGTTTGTAAATTCAGATTTTGCAGCATTTTTTGAGATTTTAAAATCTGTGCAAACTCCGCAATGCCGGTTTATGGTTTCATTTCACGGTGGGCTCATGTTCAGTCTGCAGTGTGTTCTTTACTGCGTTTTGTTGTTTTTTAAAATCTGATAAGGACGTTGCTCAGGGAAACCTCCCTTATGTACACAGACATGGAACAGTATTTCTCTAAAGTTAAAATGAATCAACAAAAAATGACTGATCGTGTATTGCTTAAACCTAAGAGTTTGTTTAGAAGTAAGGAGTAAATAGAATTTCTGCCTTCTGCTGGTTAGTTTCTACCTCAATTTTGCAATCCGTACCCTCAATTATCAGCTCACCAATAACAGCGTAAATGTCCTTAATGTTTCTCAATAATGGGCCGTGTTGGAGCATGGTATTTGGGGATGGTGGGTTCATTCACTTAGTCCCATATCTTCGCCCATGCGGACTCTCTAAGGTGGGCAACATAAGATCGCTTGGCAGTTTGGCTGCCTCAGACAGGATGCCTATAACTGCAAGAGATTCACAAAATGTCAAAGTACCTGCCTCCCGGCTCTCAAGCTATTTAAATCTGTACTAAAAAAGCCACAAATCGTTTCTATTTGTTAAGCTCTATACAGAGGAGAAGCAAAGCATTGTGTTGGGAAGTTCTGCCCTATCAAATTCATCCCCTGGACTACAACTAATTACATGTTGTTGTTATTATTATTATTATTATTATTATTATTATTATTGCCATTTATATAGCGCCAACAGATTCCGTAGCGCTTTACAATAGTATGAGAGGGGGGATTTGACTATAAATAGGACAATTACAAGAAAACTTACAGAAACGAAGGGTTGAAGAGGACCCTGCTCAAACGAGCTTACAGTCTATATGAGGTGGGGTATAAAACACATTAGGACAGGAAAATAAGTCAAAGGTGGGAGTGGAGCAGAGCTGGACGTGAGCGTAGAGTGCTGCCCTTTAGGGGAGAGCAAGAGGCAGGTGTGTGAGGTAGTGGTTAGTCTGGGAGGCCATACGCTTTCCTAAAGAAATGCGTTTTAAGGCACTTAAATGATTGAAGACTAGGGGAGAGTCTGATGGCGGTAGGCAGGCTATTCCATAGGACGGGAGCTGCCCGCGAAAAGTCCTGCAAGCACGAGTTGGCCATACGGGTACGAGCAGCGGACAGAAGAAGGTCACGGGCAGAGCGGAGAGATCGAGAAGGGGCATACCTATGGATCTATGAGGAGATATAAGAGGGGCTAAGATTATTCAATGCTTTATAGGTATGGGTTAGCACTTTGAATTGACTCCTATAGAATACAGGAAGCCAATGTAAGGACTAATAGAGGGGCGAGGTGTGAGAGGACCAACTAGAGAGGAAAATCAGTCTGGCAGCAGCATTAATTACAGACTGTAGCGGGGCAATACGGCTATTGGGAAGACAAATTAGGAGAGAGTTAAAATAGTCCATACGAGAGATTACTAGAGCATGGACTAGCTCTTTAGTAGCATCTTGTGTAAGAAAGGGGCGGATTCGGGCGATGTTTTTAAGGTGGAATTGGCATGATTTGACAACAGACCAGATGTGAGGCCAGAGTCTAAAGTAACACCAAGACAACGTGCTTGTAAGGATGGGCACCACCAATCTGAAGGGAGAGTGAGAGAGGAGGATTAATATTAGGAGGAGGAACGACAAGAAGTTCTGTTTTGGAAAGATTCAGTTTCAGAAAGCGGGAGGACATCCAATCAGAGATAGAAGAAAGGCAAGAGGTGACACGTTGCAGGACATCAGGGGAGAGGTCTGGGGAGGAGAGATATATCTGGGTGTCATCAGCGTACAGGTGGTATTTGAATCCAAAAGAGGCAATAAGCTTGCCAAGAGAGGCAGTGTAAAGAGAAAATAGAAGGGGACCAATAAACCGCTTATGTGTAATACAACTACAATCAACCTCAGCCGGTTATTGGCAGAATGTTATAAGCATTTCAGTCCACAGTAGCTTTATATAACAAGTCACCATTTTAATACACATTAAAATTAATCTGTAACATTCACACCCATTGCAGCACTACAGGATTGATTAATTTTTTTTAAATGAATCTCTAAATCTCACTAAAGCCATTCCCCTCGACGGGAAGCATTTGTCCTAGGAAATATTTGTGCACGTTCTAGTAAATACATATTTATTTATTTTTTTCCTTTGGAGTGATTAATTCTATACGTAAGAATATGCATTTTTCACATAGTTGCCTTTAACCCGGATTTTTCACAATTTAGGCCAAACTAGGTAATTTAGTCAGTACTGTGTTCACTTTGGCTCTTTCGGTCTTAATTTTGCAATTCATTATTAATTCCTAGCAATCCTCACTTAAATGATTACTATGTTACAGAACATTGTGAAACTTGTCCACATGGTGGCGCTCTAATCCTGCCTGTGAAATGTTAATGGCTTTTTACGGCTTGAAAAGTCATCTAATCCCTGTTTAATACATGCAGTAGATTATTCTGAACTTTCTCCCAGTCACATAGTGTTTTCTTCTTTTTTGGGTTAATTTTAATTCTTTTATTATCTTTTGCCTGTTTTGGAAGTGGAAGAGCCCACCTTGTTTTAAGAAGCTATTTTTTACAGATACCGTTGGTTATTGCAGACAGCGTCGGTTATTGCAGACTGCGTCGGTTATTAGGGATAGCGTCGGTTCTTGCGGACGGCGTCGGTTGTTGCGGGCGGCGTCGGTTATTACCCATGGCATCGGTTATTATGGATAGCGTCGGTTATTACCCATGGCGTTGATTATTACGGATACCGTTGGTTTTTGCTCTGTATGAAGTCTTGATAATGATGTTGTAAGGAGATCCTTGTGGGAGAAAGAAATATCTGATGTAAGCGAGCAGTACATGACAACACACAGGTGCTTTCATTGAAGGCCCAGCATCACAATCCTCTCCTCACTATGATAGCACTAGGATACCGTCCTCTGGCCTCTTATTCACCTGTATCGGGTAACAGACTTTAAACAAGCTGCATCTTATCTGGACCCACAGGGCATTTTCAGATACTCAGATTGGCTGAGAAATCTGCCATTTCTCAATGTGTGTGAGACGTGACTTGATAAAGTGTATTACCCGTCCTGCTGGCACAGAGCTCCATTTTGATGCTCTAACTCTGCGGTTACAGATGAGCCCGGCTCATTTTTAGAAATATTTAAAATAATTTGTATTTTCCTTCTCCTAATTCGCATATTGATGAAAAAAAAGTCTCTCAGCCCCCCTGCACCCCTGTGGTGTGGAAAATGTACTTGATGGGTTTATTGGAAATTCTGTGAATTGCAAATACATTTTTTCACTGAATTCTGACCCCGTCCTCGCGGCAGGATGTTGGGAATCGTTAATATTCATTTTCTTTGTGTGATTAGCATTTCATGAGCCTGATTGTTTGAATGGCGCTGGCTGCAGAAACTGTCCAAACACTGTGCAGTGAGCGTGACTTGTGTATTCGGGCAGCTGTTTGCATGTTGTGTGCTGTGTAGTGGGGGGGGTACACAATGATTTATGTATGGATACAGAATTTCTGTTATTTCATTTCCTTCCCAATCTGCTCCAATAATCTGCCCTGCTTTGGGATACCTAAAGCCTCTGAAATGGATTAATGCAGGGTTGGCTAACAGGTAGACTCCCAGCTTTTAGGCTGGCCAAGCATCATGGGAATTGTAGTTCTCCCTGCTGTTCCTCTTCTCAGGTATGACACCCAACAGGGAATCTGTGTGGCCGTAAATTCATGATTGGCACTAGCCATCTGTCTTAATTGAAACGGACTGACTTTATCAGATGCCTGAAGCTGGGATAATAAACGATTCTTCCCCTACAGAATATTATCACTATGTATCAACGGTTCTCTAGCGCAGTTGAGAAGGGGCAAGTAGCTGTGCATGGGAAATATTGTATAAAGCGCGGCCACCCGCCCCATAGAATTAGCCATAAACCAGGGACGCAGTGTCCAAGCTGTGCACATAGGTATACCTTTAACATTTTAAGATGCTGCCTCCTTCTCGTGTCTCTCTTATTGCTTCCTCCATGCCTCCTCTGGGATTTTTGCAGCATGCACAAAAAGATCAGCAAGCACTTTATAAAATCCGAGAATAAATTACTGCCATCATTTTTCTCTCTCTCATCCTTGTGGTATAAAAACCTTAATTCTGCCAGGGGTGGGTTTATTACCTGTGTTTTCTTGGCATGGCCATGTTCAATTAATTTCGCATGACAAGCTTCAGGGTTTTCGCTCCTCCTTTTTTAAACTATTTTTTTTTTTGTCTGTCCAATTCTTTCAATACTTGATATGGAGAGTGCAGTTTGTTATTGGTTTGCCGGTGGCTCCTGGGAGATCATTAAGGCTCTGTAAAGAGTGCTCTCAGGCTCTTTATTTTATACCTTTCTGTTTTCTGCTGAAATCAGGTCCTTTGCATTGTCACAGTGAAAGCTGACTGGAGATAGAGGCTAAAATATACTATATTTCTCAAGCTCCTCGCCACGATGTGTGCACAGCTGTCAGAGGATAAGGATGGCAGAGTTTAGTTGTTTTGTGTCTGTCTATAAAATGAAAGACTCAGGGATGACAGAACGCGCCAGAGCGCCGCCTAAGACACCACTTTGACACTAAGCTCTCCGATCATGCTCTGGAGATCTATGCTGCTTTCAAAGCTACTGCCCTAACTCTCCCATCATTCTCAGGCAGTCCGTATTAATTGCAATAAATCCCCCTGTTACTCTTACTGGCAGCCTCCTGGCTCATTGTAACAGCAGTAAAGCGTAGGGACAAGGCTTTGCCCCCCTTGAACATGGGGTTATGGAAGTAAAGCGAGTTTGTCTGGTTTGGGAACCTGGGGAGCTCATATTATCCACTCCCCTTCGTTCTCATTACGGTTCATTGGAAATAGTTTTTTTTAGTTTTCTTTGGCAGCACTTGGTTTATCAATAGGTGACCAGTTCTCCTCTAGCAATATTTATGATAATTCTTTCATATATGTCAAATCTGGAACCGTGAAATCAAACTCCTAGTGTGAGATTAATCTCATTATTTTCTAATATTAATTCATTTCCAGGGTTATTACATATTCATGACCTTTCATTTTCACTTTTTTGGGAATTATTAAGGCAGCTCTGACTGTTGCTTGGTCCTCCATGGCGATTCTGGAGAAACCATCAACACATGGGACAAAATCTGGGAGTTAGAGGAGAGGGATGGTGAGGCCGTCTCAGCATATAATCACATTATACTATGATCATCAAAGCACCATCTTTACAAAACCAACTAAAATGTAAACAAAGCAATGAATGCTGCCTCCATTTATACACCGTAGTGACATATATTATCCTAACACATAATGAGCGAGGTCAGCTAAATAGGCAATAATAGATTACATTGATTGGTGGAGAAAGACATGTAGCTGACTTACTTGCCCTAGCGGAAACATGGCTCTCCCTCTGATACTGCTGCCCCTGCCTCTCTAGCCTTTGGTGGTTTTCACTTTACTTACAACCCAAGACAGTCTGACAGTAAGGATGGTGGTGTAGGGTTCTGCTTTCACCCCACTGCTCCTCCAAACCTCTACCCACCCCATTCCCCCCCCCCCTTCCCTCTCTTTCTCCTCATTTGAAATTCACTCAATTCGCCGGTTACAAGCCATCTCTGCTAACATTGCCGTTATTTATCGCCCCCTGGTTTTCCCTCTTCTCTTCCTTGACCATTTTCCTGCATGGCTTTCCTACGTCCCAGCTTTTAGGGAAGTAGTATCCCTTCCCTAATTCTCTGGGATTTTAACATTCTCATTAACACACCCTCAGTAGCTTCAAAACGTCTTTCAGTTACTTCCTCCCTTGGGCTATCACAGTGGGCTAATCCTCCCACACACGTAGCTGGCAATACCCTCAATCTTTGTTTCTTTCAGATGTATGCATGGTCTCTCATCTCTGTAACACTCTATTTTCTTTGCCCGCATCCTCCCCTTTCACACGCAAGATACTGCCAAGGAGCTTGTTCATGCTCTAGTAACTTCTCGCATTGATTACTGTAATTCTTTCCTAATTGGTCTCCCAAGAAGCCGTACTGCCCAGCCATAATCTGTAATGAATGCTGCCGCAAGGCTGATCTTTCTCTCTTGTTGCTCCTCTCACCCCTCTCTCAATCCTTACATTGTTTTCCTGTGTCCTATAGGAGTCAATTTAAAGTACAAATCCTTACCTATCACGTTCTAACCAACTCTAGCCCCTGTTACATTTCCTCACTGATTTGTAGGTATGCCCCTTCTCGGTCTCTCCACTCTGCAGGTGACCTTCTCCTGTCCGCTGCTCGCACCCTTATTACTAACTCGCACTTGTAGGAATTTTCCTGGGCATCTCCTTTCCATTGGAACAGCCTGCCTGCCTACCCCCATCAGACTTTCCTCTAGTCTTCAATCGTTTAAGAAGTCCCTAAAAACCCATCATAAAGGCTTTTGGCATATCACCCTGTCGTGGTTCCATAGTGTCCCAATAGTGTGTTTTATAATGATTTGGTTTGTCTTGTTATTGACTTGGCCTTTCCTCTAGTTCTGATCTCTGATATCTTAGATCCGTTGTAGCTTTTTTTCCTGTCTGTCTTTTGACCTTGGCCTGTCTTTGATTATTCTCTCACTATTACCTTTCTCATTGTATAAAGTCTGTAATATACCTCAATACTCTCCGTACCTTGTATAGTGTAAATTTAAGTACTGCGTTTTGGGATATCCTCTACCTTGACACCATCGTAGGGACTGGGTGTCACTGTTAGTATTTCCTAAATCACAGAACTTAAAAACAATAAGAATAACAAATAAAGACAAATAGATTCAACATATTTATCAGACGGGGCTTAACGTACAAAAGATAGAAATCGTGGTCGAATACTAGCCAAGGCCAAAGTAACTGTGAGACAGAATAAATGTAGATACTGGTCTGGTTCAGGAATACAGAATATCAGGAAAACCTTTAAACTAGCCGGGTCAAGGTTACAGAAGTACTTAATATTCACAAGCAAGCCAAGGTCGATATCAGAAAATATATAGACAAGACAAGAGTGTGACGAGACCAATCTCGCCACATTGCATTGGAGAAGCCTGGGTGCTCGCCTGTTGCCTTTGGATTTTGGCCCCATGTTAAAAGGCTTGATTTTCCCCTGCAAAGACAAGAAAGCCGGGTCATTTGGTGCTTGCCCTGTTTGAGCGGTGATACCCCAGATAGCTATGCCATGGAGCCCATTCGTATAATGAAAGACTATGTGAAAGACTTTGGCTCCATGGCAATTGAACTGTATGTGTGTGCTCTGAGCGCTATTCAGTAATAATGTGCGCTCAGATCTGAGCTATCTGGGGATATGTTGAATGTACTTGTTTTGTGCAATAGCTGCACAGTTATATGTTTTTATGTGTTTTATTGTCTTTTGCTGCCATGTGTTCAATGGAGTTTTGCCTCTGTCTTTGGAGATAATTGGATTACTTCCCAATTATCTCCAGGATAGAAGACTCTGTGGAACTGGTTTCGGGCAGAAAAGCCATGCTTCCTTTGGTCACAAAGGACTACGATCTATCTTTTGAACCACTGGACCAATTTAAATGATTTTGACATATGTATGTATTTGGAGTATGCTGATTCTGAAAAAATGTGATGCATACTTTTCAAGATATGAATAATGTGGAAAAATTTTATTTCTCTGCTCGTGATAATTACATTACCCATTGTGTAAGGTAATTGTATCACAGGCAGAGGGGAGGATTTTGTGTGGGAGTGTCTGAGTGTATTGTATGTGTTTATTGGTTGTGTTCCAAAACCCTGTGGGTGGTACTAATGTGTATATAAGAACAAAAAACCCACAGCTCTGTCTGTTCACTGCTTGACCCTCAACACGGAGCTTTGTCTCGTTCTTGGGGGGGATTTATTGTATGCTGTTCCAGTTTGACTGCTAGGAGTGTAAACCTTTCGTATGGTTTTTCCTATTCGGCTGTTTACAGCATTCATATGGTTCCGGTTCGGCTGTTTACAGCATTCATATGCTTCTCCGTTTTGGTGGGTTGGTGTCTATAGTAGCTGTGCCTGTGTCTCTGGAAGGGGAAGATCTTCTAAACGGCTGTTAACCCCTTTTATGCCCGGGGTGCCGTTACAAAGAGTATAATCAAATAGAATATATAGACAAGAGTATAAACGGTTACTGGAAACAAAAACCACGTTCGGGTACAACATTCTTTAAATAGTGTTAGGTGTTTACTGATCAGTTCATGTCACATTATCCGATAATGGAGGGCCGCACGCAGGTCTCACTCTATCGCAGGGGAATATGGGATCACCGTGCAGATCAGGTGAGTAGCACCATAATGAGATGTTGATATTTTTGCTTGATAAAATCAACAGAGTTCTGCACTTTGTTGACTTTGCAAAATATGCACATCAGGCCCCTAATGCACGGTGGATAACTGATCTAGCGAAAATTCTTATAGATTTCAAAATATCTTTTGTTTATTTACAAAAAAAAAATTAAAGGGGTGAAGGATATTTTCTCTTCATTATATTTATTTGCTTTAATTAACTGCTTACGAAGCAGGTATAACAAATCACTTGTTATGGTTACAGTGCCGACATGACGCCGGTCCTGATGGTGTTAATATAGTTGATATTGCTAGCTGCGATATTCCAGGTTGCTTGTGCTGGCGTAATCCGTCCGACCCTGTATTCTGCAGGTTAGTTTGAACACACTGCTTTGTTTATTCTCCCTGTATTCGTCTCAAATTCATGGACTTCGGAGGGTTCAGAAGTCAAACGGATTTGCAATAAATCCTCATAAATGGCAGCTTCTTGGTCTGCGATGTTTTAACAAATCTTACCGCTGATAACAGGCAGATGGATTTTTTTTTTTTTTTTTTTTGATGCTACGTCAATTTCAAGTCCACCATGATGGTTCTGTAATTATCCTCCTTTATTTTAGCTTTTTTGGAATTCACAGCTCAAAGTTTTGAGCTTCCGTTGTGATGTGAGTAGTGCCATCTCCCTGTACGCAGACTTGTAACCCATAGGGCATAGTCTATCCCAGTGTAGCCCTCTCCTTCCTTAGTTAATAGTTGTAGCGGAGAGCTGGTCTTTCACAGGTTAACTCCACTAAAGATCCTAGTGAGGCTCAGGAACAAGTAATAAAATCCCATAGAACAATAGTCACAGCAAGCAAGGTAATCCACGAATATCCCCATACAGATCCCAATGACTGGACTACACACAGCATCAGGAGCAGAACTGACTTTTAATCCACACAACCTTCTTTTAAAGCTTTCTCCCATGCAAGGGAGGGATTCACATTAATGCGTACAGTATCCAATAGTGTGACTGCGACCTCCCACACATCTCCTCCCCTCAGTGTGACGATTTCTGGATATACCCCAAAACAGTCAGCTAGAATTATATACTGGGTACCCCCTGGTAGACCTGATCTGGGTGACTAACATATTCAAAATTCACCCAGATCGGACCATGGGTTTGGGAGTTAGGTGGAGGGTGTAATTTGACCGACCGCACACGAGGTAGTATCCAAAAAAGGCTCCATGTGTTTTGGCCTTGCGGTCGGTCTCCGTTCAGGAGTTAAAATACATAGAAATGCTTGCCATCCACAGCTAATCTTACATTTGTATTAATTCCCTTGTTCGGGACATTGATTTCACCGAATGAGGGGCTGGTTGGCCCCTCCGTTCGTGAGTTACGGAGCTCTGGAGGTCTCAGCGGTGTTCGGTTGTTTGAGTGTCCGATTTGAGTTCCAGACACTCGACGACCAAACACCGCTGAGATTTTCTTGCATAAGATGGCCGCCGCCACACGGTTCGTATATGCCGAACGGTGACCATACAGATACATACAAAGTAGCGATTTCACGGTCAATTAGGTTGCGGTTACAGAGTGTGAAAGCTTAATGAGGTGCACACTTCTCGCTGGGGTGGTCTGATGGTTCGGTAGTTTCATTCGTATGAAAAACAGAATGAAAACTACCAAACAATCAGACGAAAGCTATATACAATACTTCTACACATAGCAACAATTACACGAAATACATTTGTAACACGAATCCTCGAGGACAGCCCATTGCCATCTGCTACAATAGGCCAATAATATTTACTCAAAACTTACTTTACCAGCAGGAAACCTATGGGAATTTTCCAAGCAGAGGATGGGGCGTTGCAACGTGTGGAGGAAAGTTCATACAAACTGACTTAATTGCCGCTGCATACATTTCCCAAATTTTATAATTTTTAAGTTTTTACATCCACTGATGGCAGGAAGGAGCTCTGGACAGTTGTTCCCATATAGTCACTGTCTCTACCCTTCCAATGATTTGATGAGGCCTTGTGTTCTGCTCTGCTTGCGTACAAGATCCCAAATGCTGCAACATTAAGTGCAACATGAATTGGATCTATGCAGAGATAATTCCATAATCTCCCAAACTATTCTTAAAGTGAGTTTTAACACTATGCTGTGCACCATACTGTGAATTGTCTGAAATTTTAATATACAATATTATACTTCCCATTTCCAGAGTGCCAGCGTATTCCGCTGCACCGTACAATTACGCAGTGTGGACAGAATAATGTTGACAGATACAAGAGGTGAGGAGACTTTGCTCAGATGTTCTTACAATAAAAGAGGATTCAAAATGATTTTCAAATTAGAGTCAAGAATTGCTAAACTGGAAAAATTCACCAAGTCAGAAATGTTAACATTTGGCTGTTCTGACTCAAAATTTTGAATTTGTTTTAACTTTTGAACAGTTGGCATAAAACTGTAAGTATAGCTCAGTTTTCAAGTGTAATCTGGTAAAATTCTCCAGGCAACCAATTGGCTATCTTTTCAAATCAAAGGGTTTCTTTTTAATAAGTTTAATCTTTTATTACAATGTGAAATAAGTGCTTAGAGGCCGTTTAACATTTCACTTTTCCATTTGATCCAGAGGTTTATTTTAAGTGAGAATTGACCAAACTGGAAAAATGATTTTTAATTTTTTTTTTTCTATTTTGGCCGTAATTTGGCAATTTCTGTGTTTCTCCTCCAGAATTCCGTGAATAAAGCACATATTATTATGGTGGCTGTCTAACTCCAAGCATGGGATTCATTTCATTAGAGTTTTTAAATGTTTGATTCCTCCACTCCAAGTAGTGAGGGGATAATTAGCGCTGATTGACACCATAGAAAGTGCGAGCACATGGGAAGATGATGACTTTATTCTCATACTTTGAGATTTTTAAAATGTCTTTCTGTGAGAGGAAACAAACGAGGGAGAATGATTTTTGCCTAATAAATTCAGTTATAATTTATTATCTTCTAGTTTTTGGTTTGTGTTCTGAGAGGGATAATGCTTTCCGATTGGCTTGCCTTGGAGATGTTTCAAGCAAATAAAAAGGATTTAAAAGGCAAAATCAGTAGATTGAGTGGCGTATTAAGTACTCTCGTGTGGCCTTTTTATGGCGGATGTTGTAGGTTGCTGTGTCTGATAATAAGGCCGGGCTCAGTGTCTGGGGTGAAGCTGGCCTCGTGTATGCTGCTTATACAATAAACCGTTAATAGGATGGAAGAATGTGAGCCCAGCATCCTCTGAATGTCCTCTTGCTGGCGTGGCCGCACCAAATGCGTGCAATAGTTGTATAATGTCTGCTTGTGTTCAGTACCTAAATCTCCCCTAATTATGCACTTGGGGGTTTACCGGTAATTATTCTGTAAACCAATCTTTCAGCTCTGTTCCACAATTAAGATGAAATGACACTTGCCGGAATATTTACCAAACCACACTGTTTGCTGTAGTTGTTATGGTAGGTTTGGCTGTCTCACTGTTAATAGTCAAACCCTTTTTGTATATCAATAAAGTGTAATCTTGGTAAAGTTTTAATGCGCAGCCTAAAAGACAGAACAACCTCCAATAGTTCCAAAACAAACGTGAAATCGAAAATGTCTTTGGCGCAAACTAAAGTCACAGTGCAATCTCGCAATTTTGTGTAAAATACCATATAAATATCAGTGTTGCCTTAAAAGGCTTCAAAAACTGGTCAGAAGACTCTCAGGATTAAGTTATAAAAAGTGGATCATACAACGAGAAAAACATAAAGAGAATAATATCATAGTGCAGTATTTAAAATTACAATACAATGACAATATTAAAACAACCAGATGGACACTCTCAAGGATAACCTATTTTTGAATAGGTCCCCTGGAACAACTATATATTGATGGAGGGGGAGAAAGAGGATCCGTTCAATACATTGTGTGTCAGGCTGGAACTAGTATGTGCTGTCACTTGATAAATCGTTAAAACACATTTAAGAAAAAAAAAAAGTTAATGCAAGTTTTCAGTGATTTTAAGAATTTGACTGTTCCTCTTTAAAAGGACAGTCTGCGCAGTGCGCACCATGACCACTGCTGCTCATTGTTGCTACTTTGTTAGTGCTTGGGTATCCCGTCCAACTTTATAAGGCAGTGACTGGCTGAGAGTGGGTTATCAATGCTCGCTCAGCTTTTATTACCTAAAATTTCCAACTCGGCTAATTTTTCTTTTTCAGTAGGAAATCCATGTGCTGAAAATATATATTTTTTTTAATCATGAAATGCGCTAATTTTAAATGATTTCATTCTCGTTTGTTTCGGTCTTATTTTATGCTGTAATCCTGAGCATATTATAAAGATTAGGGACAGGCAATGAGACCAATAAACATTAATGTGAATGGTTACCCCAAAATTGACCAAGTCTCCTTTAAGAAGTTACATATTTTATTTTAGTAATCTGCCATCACCTCCCCCTGTAAAACAGCCACTGGAAGAGGTCGAGGGGCTGCATACTAGCTAATAGGCTGCCACCGCTTATCACGGGCATGGCGTGGTGGCATGTGCAGCTGTCCACAGGCACCATATTGGAATCTACGGTCAAAACGGAAAAATGTGAATAGTTTATAACAGGCTTTTCATCGATTTGGCAAAAAAGTGAAAATGTGAAAGTATGTTTATAAACAAAATGAATGCATTTTGCCCCTTGCTACAGGGTTTACCTCCTGTTTACCAGTCCGGCGTGTCCCTTTAAGCTGCCCCTCTGCTCTTTATTGTGACATTTTAATAATAAGTGTTTTTGCAGCTACAACCGCTGTGCTTACGCTGATGGCATCTTGAAAGCCAAAGCAGTCTTTAAACGTAGAAAGTGTCAGATTAGCTCCAAGTAAATGTGTTTGTTAGGGCACCTGAGATCTCTGACCTTATTTCTCCTTGCGCTGTGACAAAAACACAATCTTTCAAAGTTGTTTTGCAGAAGCGAAAATGTGAATATTTGCATATTATGAAACGTCTGTCCAAAAGCGAAGAAATAAGAGTCCGCTTCCATCTGATTGCCTCATTCCATACAGCAACATCTGTTTATCACCGGCAATTATCCCATCATGCTAAGCCAGCCCAGCTCATAGTTTGTATGGGGTTAAAGGTCTGATATTGCACTATAGAGTGTCCAAACATGTACAGAAACTCTCTAAGTATCTGGTTATAATGCCAGAACTGCTGCTTCCTCCTTTAATAAATGGTCAATCCATTTTAGACCCCTCTGCCCAATCCTTCCCCCTTCCCTCTCATCCTGGTGTGCAGCCCTCCCCACACTTCCTGAGTTAATGTTCCTAAACTGAGCGTTGTTAACCGTTCCTGCATTGTGAATTTTTATTTATAAAAATGTCCTAGAAATATAAGGAATGGTGCCGTCACCTGCGCATATCCCCAATAAACCACTGTTACCCTCCTCTAGCAGTGCTCCTACAGATTGTCCTTCTAAGAAGGTGGAATGTGACTCTATGACGTTCCAGACGCTCCACATTCTATATAGCAACTAGCCATGAATAAGGAACAGTCATTATCAGAGAAGGTTCCTTTTAATAAACACTTCAGGCATCATAACCAAGACATTCTGCCGTAGTGATTATGGTGCTACGAGTGTCCTGGCGCTGTGCAAAGGTAAGTAGTCAAACTATTTTAGAATGTTTTGACAACTTACCTGTGTCCTATAGGGACAGTGCCAGAACACAAAGGGAAAGACTAAAAGTTTATTGTGAAAATGAGAACGATTGCAAATGATTATTTGCTGAAAACATGTTTAGTAACAGACGCCGTGGTTGGAAAACATTCTATTCAGAAAGGTGAATGCTGCTCTGAGACAAGATGTTTCTGAATTAAATTATGACAAACAGAATTTCTAGACAAAATACTAACCATTTAAAGGGACAGAACCACGGTTTGGTTTTAGCCGTCTTGTTTATCTTTACTAAAGCCTAAATTGTTGTAAAATAAGTTTTATAATCCCAGTTTCATGTAGTGGATCTTGATGAATAGTTTTAGCTGTAAAATGTTATCTATCGGTCTGTTTAGAAAGCTGGATTGCTGGAAACAAAATAATTTATTGCTTTAATCTGCAGCATTTCTTTGTATCACACGTTGTTTATATCCGGCCTCCCCAAAACCTGAGTGCTCCTTCCACTTTCCCTTGCTTGGTCGGAGTTGGAATAACCAGAAATGGCTGAAGATTATGTAGCATTGCATTATTTCTGATTTAACTTTCTGTATCTTGTGGATAACAGAGCCCAGAAATAGTGTCTTACGTTGCCCCTTATTACTGCAAACATGTGCAAAGAGCATATTGATTAAATCAACACAATTATACAGAACTAGCCGCTGTCTAATGTGGAAACTGAAATTTAGCTCATATAAAAACAGAAAATAGGTTATTAAAGAAAATGAATTGGGTTAACGCGTTTTACTATTAGAAGCGCAGTAAAGGAGTCATTGCTGAAAACATTAACCTGTTAATCATCATTTAAAAGGATTTGCATATACCCTTTTTCTTAAGAGTAAGTGCAGAGTGATGGTTGTAGAAGTTGTAATTAACAAAAATAACACAAGAAATAACCATTTGGGAGATATGCCCCCAAGGGTGGGGAGTAACCCTAATAAAACATAACTTTTAATGTGGATAAGTATATAAAAACCTCAAATCTCAAAGAGGATCAAATAGAGTATCTATATTAGAAATAACTCCTACAAGCCTATAGTATAGCAAAATATGGATAAATTGATAGAAATAGATGGAATTAAATAGTGTGAAAAGCAAAAATAATAGAATGAAATCATGAAAATAGAAACAATCAGAGACTATCCACTCTATAAATGTGGAGAGTAATTATACTGTAAATTATTAATTTATTCTGGGGGTTACCCCCCCTTCCATCGAGTAACCTGACACCCTCTCCCTAAAAGGTGTCTTTTGATTAGTTTTGTGGAAGTTGTAGTCCACGAGTAAAGTGTGAATTCACATTTACCAAACACATTTGGTAAACCCTCTCCCTCCTGTAATCCCATCAAGCTAGCTGTGTATCACTTGCACTTCATCCTGTAATCCCATCAAGCTAGCTGTATCGCTCGCTCTCCATCCTGTAAACCCATCAAGCTAGCTGTATCGCTCGCTCTCCATCTTGTAAACCCATCAAGCTAGCTGTATCGCTTGCTCTCCCTCCGGTAAACCCATCAAGCTAGCTGTATCACTCGCTCTCCCTCCTGTAAACCCATCAAGCTAGCTGTATCGCTCGCTCTCCATCCTGTAAACCCATCAAGCTAGCTGTATCGCTCGCTCTCCATCTTGTAAACCCATCAAGCTAGCTGTATCGCTTGCTCTCCCTCCGGTAAACCCATCAAGCTAGCTGTATCACTCGCTCTCCCTCCTGTAAACCCATCAAGCTAGCTGTATCGCTCGCTCTCCATCCTGTAAACTCAAGCTAGCTGTATCGCTCGCGTAAACCCATCAAGCTAGCTGTATCGCTTGCTCTCCCTCCGGTAAACCCATCAAGCTAGCTGTATCACTTGCTCTCCCTCCTGTAAACCCATCAAGCTAGCTGTATCACTCGCTCTCCCTCCGGTAAACCCATCAAGCTAGCCAGTCGCTGTTTCCCTCCGTAAACTCTATCAAGTTGGGGTTGTATCGCTTTGCTCCCTTCGTAAATCACCCGTCAGCTGTATCACTTGCTCTCCTCCAAACCCATCAAGCTAGCTGTATCACTCGCCTCCCTCCTCGTGTAAACCCATATCGTTAGCTGTACCGCTTGCTCTCCTCCGTAAAACCCAGTATCAAGGTAGCTGTATCAATGGTTTCCCCCGTAAACCCATCAAGCGGGCCACTGTTTGCTCTCCCTCCGGTAAACCCATCAAGCTAGCTGTATCGCTCTCCTTCTGGTAAACCCATCAAGCTAGCTGTATCGCTCTCCCTCCGGTAAACCCATCAAGCTAGCTGTATCGCTTGCTCTCCCTCCGGTAAACCCATCAAGCTAGCTGTATCGCTCTCCTTCTGGTAAACCCATCAAGCTAGCTGTATCGCTCTCCCTCCGGTAAACCCATCAAGCTAGCTGTATCGCTTGCTCTCCCTCCGGTAAACCCATCAAGCTAGCTGTATCGCTCTCCTTCTGGTAAACCCATCAAGCTAGCTGTATCGCTCTCCCTCCGGTAAACCCATCAAGCTAGCTGTATCGCTTGCTCTCCCTCCGGTAAACCCATCAAGCTAGCTGTATCGCTCTCCTTCTGGTAAACCCATCAAGCTAGCTGTATCGCTCTCCCTCCGGTAAACCCATCAAGCTAGCTGTATCACTTGCTCTCCATCCTTTAAACCCATTAAGCTAGCTGTATCGTTTGCTCTCCCTCCGGTTAACCCATCAAGCTAGCTGTATCGCTCGCTCTCCATCCGATAAACCCATCAAGCTAGCTGTTTTACTCGCTCTCTCTCCTTTATACCTTTCTGTTTAGCTGGATTGCTCGCTTTCACGCTGTGAGGTCACAGACCGCACAGGAAGCTCTTCCATAGGGTTACTCACTGGACCCATGATGGGGGTACATAGGTATCTATTGTGATGGTTGTGAGGTGTGGGGAATGTTTTTGCCTCTGATATCCTGGATCAGGTGGATTGTTTAGAATGAAGGAATAAACACGCGTGTATGTTGTCAGCCAAACTGCCCTTTAACAAACAGAGTGATGTCCTATATGCTCTCCCAACAAAGTCTGTAAGTTACTTTGGAACTCGCCAATCAGCATACACTTGGGGGCGCTGTTTAACCATCTATATTCAGACGTGGTTTATTGTAACCTCCAAATCAATTTAGAATTGTAGCAATGTTATGTAACATTTAAATATGTGTCTATCCTTAAATATCGAAAAGACTATTATTTAGCATGATACTTTATCATGAGACTCACACATCTTTCCTATACACTTCCTGAAAAAGAGAGATCTCATTTTAAACTTCCCTTGTTGCACAGTGTGTTTTAATATACATTTTTTTTATCTCCTGCTTTGTTCATAGCCTTTAGAGCCTTAGAGCCCTCAACTGCCTCCTGTGTGTGATTAAAATTAATTCAACATAGCAGCAGATAAGAACTTTGAAAGTAAACATACTGTGCTTGTAGCGGAGCTGCAATATTAAATTCCACGATCTCCGCTGGTACAGAAGGTAATCCAAAGTAAAGCGCTGAAAAGTAAGGCAATATCCCAAATCCCCCCAGTAACCGGTAAAACACAGTTCTGGGAGGAATTTATTCACAGGTCACAGTATTTATGCAAGTCCCCATGCAAGGGGTTTCCCTACTGACATTGCAGGGGTTATACAGTGGGGGACTACATGGGGGACTTAGCAACCTGGACATTTCTCCCATCAGGCACTGCTGGACGAGAGGGATACTCCCACTGGAATATACCGTTAAGTGGATTATCCCTCGTGCAGCAGAACCGACATTTTACATTAAAATACACAACTTTTATAATATTCACTTTATTTAAACGAATGGACGTTCGGTAGATAGCTGGGGTCTGAGCGCACAGTTTGCGAGAATACCGCTCAGATCCCAGCATAAATAACCGAACGCCGCACGAAATACACTTTAACATTATGTTCGCCTAAAAGTACCGAACACCGATGGGGAACCACAACAGCGAAAGACCGGAGCTCCCGAACGGCCTGGAAGTCCAGCGGTGTTCACGCCGTTGAGTAGCCGTTTTCAGTTCCACGCGCTCGACGACCAAACACCGCTGGGAAACAAAGGATCCAAGATGACTGACCGCCGCGTGGTCGGTAGCCGAACGATTGCCACCTAGGAAAGCCCTTAACTACCGATTGCAACATTGATTAATGAGTGCCACACGACCCTCTGTGTGTGGGCTACTGGGTGGTAGCTCATTCGTTTCACGAACAGCCGGTAAAGTCTCTGTTCGTGAAACGAAACACATGAATGCTAGCGGCTTTCGGCTGCTAGCACACGAATGCTCTAAACATATCAGCACAGACATTATAATATACAATCCAGCGGCTATTACAGACAACCTTTTGCACATATAGTCCAGTAACCTAAAAGTGGCTAGGTTTGCCACAGTGCTGTCAGATCTGATGAAAAATGTTTTATTTTTTTCATGTACACAGCCAGGAGAGGTGTGGCTATAGCTGCATAAACAGGGATTCAGCTCCTAAATGGCTGAGAATTGAGGTGTGAGACTGCAGGGACATGATCTATACACCAAAACTGCTTCATTACGATTAAGTTGCTTTGGGGCTCAAGTATTTTAAATTTATTTTTTTCTGTTTTCAGAGAATTCTGGCACAATGTAATCGAACAGGTGTAAGTCCTAGGTTTGATAGCCCTGTTATATACAATGGGAAATATCCCTTTATTTAATGGTCTTTCTTTTTCTTCTCGATAGCAAAATAATTCTAACGTAGTGAAAGAGAACGGAACGTAAGCCGCATGGCCATTACATTTTATTTCTTGGAGAACGTAATGGTCTGTTTAATTACACGCAGGGGATTTTAATGTTCTCGCCACAGATCTTTTTTTATTTTTTTTCAACATTTCTGACACAGGCAGACTGTCTGTCTTTTTCCTTGTATTAACCATTGAAAGTTTGTGCAATACGTACGCCTACATAACCCGCGTGCACGTGTCTGTGCTGCGGGTTTTATGAAGAAATATATCAAACAATGAATGTTCTGATTTCTCTTATTGAAAGGGATTGACTCCCTTCTTGTCTCGAGGCAGTTACGGGACACTTCAAGCCGTGTGCAGTGATGTCTGACCTTCCACCAACATGTTTTTGGACTACAAATCCCCCAGGAATAGCTGGGTATCAAGGGAAATATCAGTTTATGACACCAGAAAAATTCCAATTAGATTGTTTCCAAGTCCCTGGCTGTTATTCCCCATCTTTTACTGTCCTTGGTGAGATGGAAACAGAGCTTACCTTGATGGGTAATCAAACCTGTAATTCCAAGATGCTGGAGCCCTATCCACCGAGTTCAGCAACTTCTGGCCCCCAAGATTAACACCTGACTGCAGTATGCAGCCTCTATTAATATCATCATTCACTCCAACCACAGGGCCACCAGCTCCCAGGGCACCTGACCCTCCCACCTGAGTTCTCTGGGCCCCTGGCATGCTCACCTAAACTCTCTGCACCTCTGACTCTCCCACCTGAGCTCCCAGGGCCCCAGACTCTCCCATCTGTGCTCTTCAGGCCCCTGAGACTCTCCCATCTGTGCTCTTCAGGCCATCTGAGCTCTCTTCGCCCCTAGCCCTTTCATGTGAGCTTTTCGGGCCCCTCAGGCTCTCCTGTGAGCTCTCTGGACCCCTGCCCCTCCCACCTGAGCTATCTGGGCCCCTCACCCTCCCACCTGAGCTCTCTGGGCCCCTCACCCTCCCATCTGAGCTCTCTGGGCCCCTGACCCTCCCATTTGAGCACTCTTGGGCCCTGGCCCTCACATGTGAGCTGACCAAGCCCCTTAGGCTTCCCCATGAGTTCTCCTTTATGTTTATCTGTGTTATATAAAATGTATATTGCAGGCCTGCTGGGGCCTCTCATTCCGTGTTACAGACAAAAAGTGGCTTGGTATTCTCCTGTGGTGTGAAGACCTGCTATTTTGTCCATAATATGAATATATTTGGTTTTATTTTAAATCATTTTGCGGAACCCGTGTCTAACCAAGCAGTATTACTGCGTAAAACAAGAGACAAGCTCTGGCTCTAGCTATAAGCAGCAATTTGGCACAGAAAGACAACGTAAATGTGTTGAGCGCTTTTGGAATAAATGTGGCCATATGTAACCTCAGCATTTATCCTGGGGACACGATGATCAGCCGGCAGAAAACTCAGCCGAGTTAAAACTTAATCCAAACTGAAAATGGATTTATTTTGCTCCAGGACCATAGTAAATATCCATGATCAACTCAGCCGGGGTGTGCGTCTCTAACTAAACACGGGACATTTTCTGTAAACGGACTCCCAGGGATTATAAACCAATAATAAAAGGCAAAGTGTATCAGTAAGACAACCTCACTGCAAATCATTTCTGTAATTCCACGCACGCTATGTCATTTCATTTCTTTCTCTGTTTGTTTGTATTGGGTTTTTTTTTATGCAATGTTTCCATAGTTTAAGGACCGGACTGTTTTGGCCATGTTGTACGTTAAGGACCGGGGCTGTTTTAACACTTTTGTGGTGTTTAGCTGTAATTTCCCTTTCTCTCTCATTTACTGTTCCCATGCAAATGATATATTGTTTTTTTTTTTCTCAAGACAAGAAGGGCTTTCTTTACATACCATTATTTGTATCATGTCATATAAATGTACTTTAAAAAAGAATAAGATATTTGAAAAATTGAAACAAAAATTTTTTTTTTTACTTTTACTTGAAAAATCTTTTACTTAATCTACAAAAGCGAATAAAAAAAACCTACTAAATTCACAATTTTGTCCTGAGTTTAAAAACACCCAGTGTTTACATGCTTTTTTTGCAAGTTATAGGGCTATAAGTACAAATAGGACATTTTTGTTTCAAAATATATTTTTTAAATGTATCCGTTGTGACATTGTAACACTATTATCTTTCAGATCTCTGAATCACCCCTCACATGTACATATATTTTTAAAGTAGACAACCCAGTGTATTCAATATGAGGTATGTCCAGTCTTTTTTTAGTAGCCACTTAGTAACAAACACTGGCCCAACTTAGCATTTATATTTGTTTGTGTGAATGCTGACTTTGGCCAGTGTTTGTGACTAAGTGGCTACTAAAAAAAGACTGGACATACCCCATTTGCAATACCTTGGGTTGTCTTCTTTTGCAAATGGTATGCCATCATGGGGGTAATTCTTATTCCTGGGCTACCATACGCTCTCAAATGCAATGCAACCAATCTGGCAAATTGAAAAAACTGAAAATCAAGCCTTTTATTTGACCTTGTAACTTTCAAAAACACTATAAAACCTGTACATGGGTGTTACTGTTCTACTAGGGAGAGTAATACAAATATTAGTGTTTCAAAACCGTAAAACGTATCACAACAATTATATCATCAGTGAAAGTGCCGTTTGTGTGAGAAAAATGCAAAAAAACTAACTTTCACTGATAATTGTTGTGATACGTTTTACTGTTTTGAAACACTAATATTTGTGTTCAGCAAAGTCTCCCGAGTAAAACCATACCCCCCGTGTACAGGTTTTAGGGTGTTATAGAAAGTACAGGGTTAAATGCAGTGCTAGCAAATTAAATTTGCTGGACTTTTGGCCTGGGTTGTCAGACAGGTCCCTAAAATTGCAATCAATAAAACGACTTAATTCTGTAATTCTGTAAGTCACAGATGGAGTCCAGCACCCAGTGCTGTAGACAAAGCCAGGAATAACAAAGATAGAAACATATTCAAAAGAACAGAATCTGCTGTGGCTTAGAGGCAGAAGGCACCAATTCCCTCTTGGGCACTTCTGGGGCAACCACGTCTGGCCATCTGGATGTCACAGTGAGAACCGTGACAATATATTAATACATGTCCCCCTGCAGGTAGATACTTGGACACCTATTGCGGCCACATGACCGCTCTGTTAGTGTGATCACAAGGCCCTCTGGGGGTCTAATTTGCTGAGGGAGGACTGTCTGGGCAGTCAGGCAGTCCCCCCAGACCCGGAGCAAGGCTGATCGCCTGGCGGGGGAACGATGGCGACCAGGTAAGTAATTATGACGGTTCAGGACCGTCATCAGTCCTCAAGGGGTGTTTCTAAATTAACGGTCGTTAAGGGGTGTAACGGATCACCTGGCACCCCGACTGGATACCTCCGTTAAAGGATGCTCCTAGCGCTTCCTGAGGACTCCAAGCACTGCAGCAGACACCACAACCACCGAACCGGAGAAGCATATGAATCCTCACAAGCATATGAATGCTGTAGACAGTTGAATAGGAACCATACGAATAGGTTTACTCTCCTAGCAGTCAAACTGGAACAGCATACAATAAATCCTTCCCCCAATAATGAGACGACACTTCACTTTGAGGGTTAAAACAGGAACTCTCTGTACTGTCACATACAGTCTCTTTTATTCCCAATCCACAAACATAGTACAGCCCACAGGGCGTTACAAAACAACCAATCAATCCGTACAATACACCCAGACACTCCCACACAAAATCCTCCCCTCTGCAGGTGATATGATTACTGAACACAATGGGTAATCTCATTATCACCGGCAGAGGAATACAGTTTTTACACAATATTTATAACTTCTAAAATATACATGTCACAAACATAAAACATACATTTTCATAATCAATCCATTCAGGGGAACAACATATTAAAAAATGGCACGAATCAGACCAGGGGTTCAAAAGTTAAGGGAAAGTCCTTTGTGACTAAATGAAGCATGGCTTTCTGGCCCAAACCAGTTTCAGAGTCTTCTATCCTGGAGAGTAATTCAATTATCTCCCAGGACAGACACAAGACTCCATTAAGCACATGGTTGCAAAAAGACACAAAACACTTTAAAATACATAAAGTCACATTTACACATAACACACAGACATTTCACATATCCCCAGATAGCTGGGATCTGAGTGCACATTATTAGATGAATGGCACTCAGATCACACAAATAAGCCTTTCTGAAGGGGAAATAAACGGTTTAACCTGCAGGGCCATAGTCCAAAGGGAGCAGGCGAGCAACCAGGCTTCTCCAGTTCACAGTGGCGAGGTTGGTTTCGCCACAAGGGGTTAAACATAACCATTGGCTGTGATTTGTAACCTACAAAGCTTTACTGTACTTCAGAACATTAGCACCACATTCCTCAAAGGACCACTATAGGCACCCAGACCACTTCAGCTCAATGAAGTGGTCTGGGTGCCAGGTCCCTCTAGTTTTAACCCTGCAGCTGAACACAAAGCAGTTTCAGAGAAACTGCTACGTATACACTAGGGTTAATCCAGCCCTAGTAGCTGTCTCATTGACAGCCTCTAGAGGTGCTTTCGTGCTTCTCACTGTGAAAATCATAGTGAGAGGACGCTGGCCATCCATTGGAAAGCATTGAGTATGGGTGGTTTAATGTCTGCAGCTCTGGCTGCGCATTTGGCTCCAGTTGGGAGCCAACGTCGGAGGGGGAGGAGAGGTCACCAGCACTAAGTGAGCGGGGGGCCATGAGGGTGGGGGGGGGACCTAAGGACTACATAGTGCCAGGAAAACGAGTTTGTTTTCCTGGCACTATAGTGGTCCTCTTAACAAAGAATACCTAAACTATTTTGGTATTTGGTATAGTTTGAATTCTGTTAATCATCATGAATGACCTCGGTGTATATATGTGTGTTTTTATATATTTATAAAATATTGTGGCATTGCTTGGCAGTAGTACAAAGGGGCAAAGTACGGCGGCTGATGCCAAGATTATACCATGCTTGATGGGTTCCCAGCACTTACATAAGACAATAGAAGACATTTACCTGACTTGTTAGTTACTAAAGTGAATGATCAGAGTGAATTTTGAATGTGAGGTTAAAGAAGTCAAACTGAATGCCTCGCTAACTGACGGAATGTTTCCACTCTGGCGATATTATCCTTAAATTTAAAAATTCACTTTGAATTCACACTTCCCCTTATAATTCTAAAGTGCTGCAGTAAATGGTTACTATAACTTTTTTGAGAGGGGGGAGGGAGGGAGAGGCTTTCCGGTATGGAGGCGGACCCCCCTCTCAATTTGTTTAAAACTTAAAAATAAAAAGGCGGAGGGATGGGGTGGGAAGGTTGGGAGGGTGGATCTATATTTCCCTTGCAGGTGCTTTGCCTCAAGGGGAAGATTTCAATGTCTGCTGTAAGTGTGCAGTGCGCAATGACGACAGATGTAATTTAGGCACAGAATTGACATTGGCAACCAGAGACAAGCAACTAGCACCCAGCACACAAGTAACAGTAAATCAGTATGTGCAGTGTTTCCAGCAGAAATCCTGACTCCTACCACCAGGACTACTTGAAGTCACTGAAGTAACCCGTTATGTAGTGTACAGTAAGCCTGTTACAGCATGCTACTAAGCTGTGCTGAATTGATTGTATAAAGTATTTATAAATATAATAAGAGAGTCTTGTGAACAGTTCCTGTGTGTTTAAATAGGTTTAATGTGCTTGATGTTATCGCATATTCAGCATTCGCTTTTTCTGTGTGCAGTAAATAAAGACAAAGACAAAATCATAAAAACGCTGTTAGCTTCCCAGGCAGATAAAGAGTCCTGCTTTCCAAGGTTGGTTAAATAAGTTTCATTAAGCTGGGTAACAGCGACCAATATTTCTCAGCTGCTCACTTGGTTACGTCACAGTGTGCGTAAAACACTGAGCGTCTACAACGCCAAATTATTGTAATAGGAATTCCTGCAAAAAAAAATCAGCAAAATCCATCAATTCTGGCAGCTTGGGAAATGCCATTTGAAGGCACTGTGGTTTTCCCAAGTGATGCGGTTACATGACAAGGGATGTGAGCTGTTTACAAGGTTACTTTAGAAATGTCAAATTTGAATGTCGTGTTCTACAAATTACTGATATTGGAGGAAATGTGATGTTTATAGTAAATTGGTTAAATAGGAGAGGTCCGTGAGGGGCAGTATCTGAACCCTCTGCTTCCATCTTCATATTGTGTAAAATAAAGTGGCTCCCCCCATTAGTGCATTGTTAAAGAGGATGCCCCACTGTCCAAATAAAAATAGAAGATTTACCCCTAATGCAAACATTTAATTTATTAAGAGATATATCTAAAAACAGCTTGCAAAACCTGCTGATCTCTTGTCAGAAGCCTTTTAAAGCCCTCCCCTTCTAACTCCGCCCAGACTTTCTGTGTCTGTCCAATCACAGACTTCCCAATGCAGCTCAATGAGAAGTTTTTGCAAGGCAGGTGCTGCCTCTTAAGTTCATCTCCACTGAGCTAGCCAAACCATGAAGTAACAGGACCGGATGCCAATTTCTACTGAAATCTGCACTTTTGTAAAATGGAAAAAAAAAAGAGGCCACACTCTCCACACACAAAGCATTTCAGCAAGTTACGGTGCGTTAGAGGTCTGGCGTGTCGGTGCTTTCCCTCACCTCTCCCGTACATGACCAGTGAGTTAGTGGAGACAATTCTGCTATTTGTCACGTTATGGAAGGCGCGGGCAGCTGTTTTTTAACGGTTCAGTAAAGCTGAGTCTTGTGTAGTGAAAGTAAGTGATGTATTATTTTTCACTACACAAACAAAACATTACTTGACAGCAAAAATAACAGGTTTAGCATGATCGCTGCGCAGCAAAAAAATATCATTCTCAAAATGTGCCTCTCACATGGTGGAAGGAAGGAGCTGTGCTATTATCCTGGAAAATGAGGCTCCGAGTGCAGTTTTCAATTGTAAGAAAATTATCGGAAATATTTCTTTTTGTCGACAGTGAGCTAATTTTGCTGTATCCATGGGAAGCTTGGAATGCATTTAAAGGGTACGGTAAATGAAGCTGTGAATATCTGTAGCGAGCCCGATGCTGGGATTACTGGCGCTTATTTTATTACACCAATTATCCTACAGAGTGAGCCATTACAGGAGTCATTAGACACTTTATAAAAGTCACCCGACGTGAGGTATATCTGCTGAATAGTGCTTCGAAATAGGGCACAGAAGGAGCATGCAGTGAATAATAATCTTACTCTGCAACGTCTCAATAATAATTATTATTTGACATTAAATTATAACACGTTTGTGACACAGTACATTGATAATAACAAATCCTCCTAACTGGGTGACAAGCTGGAATCTAAACTAAAAAGAGAGATTGCAAATAGAGTTCCTTCACGTTTCCATTCTGATTGGAGAAGCATGAATGTCGCCATGCTGTATGTAGCATTCTTATGTCTGCCCTGCTGTTTGCAGCATTCTTATGCTACTGGAAGAAACTAATTGAATAAGACCATAGTAATCCCAGGAAGTACTATCATTTCACGGCAGCAGTTTTTATCTACCGCTCCTTAATATGTAGGCTATATATATATATATAATGTATATGGGAGGTATTTATGGGGTGCGCTCGCTAGGAGTATATGGGAGGTATTTATAGGGTGTGCTCGCTAGGAGTATAGGAGTATATGGGAGGTATTTATGGGGTGCGTTCGCTAGGAGTATATGGGAGGTATTTATAGGGTGTGCTCGCTAGGAGTATATGGGAGGTATTTATGGGGTGTGCTCGCTAGGAATATATGGGAGGTATTTATAGGATGCGCTCGCTAGGAGTATATGGGAGGTATTTATAGGGTGCGCTCGCTAGGAGTATATGGGAGGTATTTATGGGGTACGCTCGCTAGGAGTATATGGGAGGTATTTATGGGGTGTGCTCGCTAGGAGTATATGGGAGGTATTTATGGGGTGCGCTCGCTAGGAGTATATGGGAGGACAGTGCCGCTTTAGAGCATATGGGAGGTGGATTGTATGGGGTGCACTGGCTAGGAGTATGCTGGAGGTATCTATAGGGTGCAAACGGGGCTAGGAGCATATGGGAGGTACTCATGGGTGTGCTTGTGAGTATATGGGAGGTATTTATGGGGTACGCTCGCTAGGAGTATATGGGAGGTATTTATGGGGTGCACTCGCTAGGAGTATATGGGAGGTATTTATGAGGAGCGCTCGCTAGGAGTATATGGGAGGTATTTATGGGGTGCGCTCGCTAGGAGTATATGGGAGGTATTTATGGGGTGCGCTCGCTAGGAGTATAAGGGAGGTATTTATAGGGTGCGCTCGCTAGGAGTATATGGGAGGTATTTATGGGGTGCGCTCGCTAGGAGTATATGGGAGGTATTTATGGGGTGCGCTCGCTAGGAGTATATGGGAGGTATTTATGAGGAGCGCTCGCTAGGAGTATATGGGAGGTATTTATGAGGAGCGCTCGCTAGGAGTATATGGGAGGTATTTATGGGGTGCGCTCGCTAGGAGTATATGGGAGGTATTTATGGGGTGTGCTCGCTAGGAGTATATGGGAGGTATTTATGGGGTGCGCTCGCTAGGAGTATATGGGAGGTATTTATGGGGTGCACTCGCTAGGAGTATATGGGAGGTATTTATAGGGTGTGCTCGCTAGGAGTATATGGGAGGTATTTATAGGGTGTGCTCGCTAGGAGTATATGGGAGGTATTTATATGAGGGCTTCGTAAGTATATGGGAGGTATTTATGGGGTGCTTCCTTCTTAGGGATATATGGGAGGTATTTATGGGGTGCGCTTCATTAAATTAGGAGGTGTTGCCTTAGGGTGTGCTCGCTAAGAATTAGGGTATTTATGAGGCTGTAGCTAGGAATATATGGGAGGTGTTTATGGAGTGCTTCATTAGGAGTATATAGGTATTTATGGGAGTGTGGCTAAGCTGAGGTATATGGGGTATTTATGGGGTGTGCTAAGCTAGGAGTATAGGTGTTATGAGAAGGCTAAGCTAGGAGTATATGGGGTATTTATGGGGTCTTTCGTAGAGATGGAGGTATTTGGGTCCTTCAAGTGGGAGTATAAGGAGGTATTTATAGGGTGTGCTTGCTGGAATATATGGAATGATATAGGATGTATTTGGTATATAAATTATTTATAGGGTCTTCAGCTAAGTATATGGGAGGTATTTATGGGGTGCGCTCGCTAGGAGTATAAGGGAGGTATTTATAGGGTGTGCTCGCTAGGAGTATATGGGAGGTATTTATGGGGAGCGCTCGCTAGGAGTATATGGGAGGTATTTATGGGGTGCGCTCGCTAGGAGTATATGGGAGGTATTTATGGGGTGTGCTCGCTAGGAGTATATGGGAGGTATTTATGGCTCGCTAGGAGTATATGGGAGGTATTTATGGGGTGCGCTCGCTAGGAGTATATGGGAGGTATTTATGGGGTGCGCTCGCTAGGAGTATATGGGAGGTATTTATGGGGTGCGCTCGCTAGGAGTATATGGGAGGTATTTATGGGGTGCTCTTGCTAGGAGTATATGGGAGGTATTTGAGTTGCAATCTCTAGGGATATGTGGGGAGGTATTTATGTGTTGCGATCTCTAGGAATATGTGGGGAGGTATTTATGAGTTGCGATCTCTAGGAATATGTGGGGAGGTATTTATGAGTTGCGATCTCTAGGAATATGTGGGGAGGTATTTATGAGTTGCGATCTCTAGGAATATGTGGGGAGGTATTTATGTGTTGCGATCTCTAGGAAT
>OW240913.1:371626121-371821359 GCA_933207985.1 Pelobates cultripes | reverse complement strand
TGTTACAGAGATAAATTTTGAGAATACGGAATACGGTTTATGTAGTTACAGCAATAAAACTCTCCATCTGTCGCACCAATAGTCACCTACTTGCCAAATAAACCCTGGATTTAGTAGGAGTGTTTGATCAATAATCTGTTCTTTAACTGCCTGAATCTCACAAACCAATCTGTCTACTTCTGCAGCTCAAGTGATGGAATTGTCGGGTTTATAGGACGATTGCATCCATCATGCATTAGGACAACTAGTAATCATTTAAATTTACACAAGATAAATTTATACTGAACGTAATCCATGCTGAAACAAGGAATACTGTCTCTGGGATGTACAATGAAAGGCTGAAAGTGGGCGATATACAAGTATCGGTCTTTGGAAATGTTATCTAATTGATCCGTCGCTTGTGCATGCATTATAAATGGTAAGGTCACCACGGTTTGCCATTTGCTCTTCGGACATACTGTTCTATATACAACCCCTTCTCCTCCGTGTAGAATTAATAAACTGAATGAAGAGGCTGAAAAAGTAAAAACACACAGAACGCCATGCAATTTCATGATAAAATGTTGTGAGTCCATGCCACAAAGGGTTAATGAAGATGTTCAGAAGCACAAAAGGTTAAATAAAGAAGTACTTACGAGATACTGAGAACAGGGAAAGGATTGAGAAGAGAGAGAGAGAGAAACATTGTGTTTAATTACCGAATGTACACTTTTGATAGCGGTTTATAGAGGAGCCTTCGCTTCTCTGAAAATTACTCCACTCAATAAAACATGGAAAAACACCTCTAATGTGATGTGATGCTTCATTTTCTTCTAAGTGTATATTAAAGTTTTAGCAAGGGACATCATAATACAGTTCAGGGCACAAAATGCAAATGACAATGAGATATATAAAAGGGATTATATAGTGCCAGGAAAACTAGGGATCGACCGATATCGTTTTTTTAGAGCCGATACCGATAATCTGTGAACTTTCAGGCCAATAGCCGATAACTTGCCGATATTCTGTACATTTACCTTTTTGAATAAAATATTTCTAAAGGTAAATGCACAAAATATACATGCCACATGTAGTGGATGCAGTGTGTTTAGACAGGGGAGCTGTGTGTGTGTGTAGTGGATGCAGTGTGTTTAGACAGGGGAGCTGTGTGTGTGTGTGTGTGTGTGTGTGTAGTGGATGCAGTGTGTTTAGACAGGGGAGCTGTGTGTGTGTGTGTAGTGGATGCAGTGTGTTTGTGTAGTGTGTATAGTGAATGCAGTGAGTGTTTGTATAGTGAATGTAGTGTGTGTGTAGTGTGCGTAAAGTGAATGCAGTGTGGTTGTGTAGTGTGTGTATATAGTGAAAGGGGAGTGTGTGTTTGTGTAGTGTGTGTATATAGTGAATGCAGTGTGTGTGTGTGTTTGTGTAGTGTATGTATGTAGTGAATGCGGGGAGTGTGTGTTTGTGTAGTGTGTATATAGTGAATGCAGTGAGTGTTTGTATAGTGAATGTAGTGTGTGTGTAGTGTGCGTAAAGTGAATGCAGTGTGGTTGTGTAGTGTGTGTATATAGTGAAAGGGGAGTGTGTGTGTGTGTAGTGTGCGTAAAGTGAATGCAGTGTGGTTGTGTAGTGTGTGTATATAGTGAAAGGGGAGTGTGTGTTTGTGTAGTGTGTGTATATAGTGAATGCAGTGTGTGTGTGTGTTTGTGTAGTGTATGTATGTAGTGAATGCGGGGAGTGTGTGTTTGTGTAGTGTGTATATAGTGAATGCAGTGTGTGTGTGTTTGTGTAGTGTATGTATGTAGTGAATGCAGAGTGTGTGTTTGTGTAGTGTGTATATAGTGAATGCAGAGTGTGTGTTTGTGTAGTGTGTATGTAGTGAATGCAGAGTGTGTGTTTGTGTAGTGTGTGTATGTAGTGAATGCAGAGTGTGTGTTTGTGTGTGTGTGTGTGTTTGTGTAGTGTGAGTATATAATACAGAGTGTGTGTGTTTGTGTAGTGTGTGTATATAATGCAGAGTGTTTTTGTAGTGTGTATATAGTGAATGCAGTGTGTCTGTGTGTGTTTGTGTAGTGTGTGTGTATAATGAATGCAGTGTGTGTGTATAATGAATGCAGTGTGTGTGTTTGTGTAGTGTGTGTGTATAATTAATGCAGTGTGTGTGTGTGTGTGTGTTTGTGAAAGGATGTAATTTGTGTAAAATGGGCGGGAGGGGAGGCATTTTTTATTTTTAATAATGTTTTATTATTTTATTTTTCCCTTCATCTCTCTGTGTAAATCTCACGGCTGTGTGCCGCGTGGAGCGTTGCCATGGTAACCCGTGGCAACGCTCTGACGGCCACGGGACTTGCGAGATTTACACAGGGGAGCTGAAGGGAGCTGCTGGGAAGGTAAGTAACAGCTTGCTGCCGGCCCCCCAGGACCGCCGGCTTGTAATGGGCCCGGCGGTCCTAGTATGTATTATCGGCAATATCGGTATCTCTATTGGCCGATACCGATATTGCCGATATCGGTATCCCTAAGGAAAACAAACCCATTTTCCTGGCATTAGAGGCTCCTGCAGTACTCCCGTCCCTCGCTCCCCCTCCCGCCGTGCTGGAGGGGTTAAAACCCTTTCAGTCACTTTCCTGAATCCAGCGGCGATGGGTCAGGCTCCGCCCACACTCCTCAACCACCGACGTCCTATGGGGAAAAATCTGACGCTGGAGGTTCTCATGCATAGCGTGAGGACGCCCAGCGTCATAACGGATATCCGTTTGGATTCCGGAAGAGCCCCTGGTGGCTGTCTGATAGACAGCCAGTAGAGGAAGCGTTAGCCTTCAGATATAATTATTGCACTTTCTCTGAAACTGTAATTATTACCACTATAGGGTTAAGGGACACGAGACATTGCACCCAGACCACTTGCATGAGCTGAAGTGGTCAGGGTGCGTACAGTGTCCCTTTAACATTGTTTCTGTATCTCCTCCTTCCTCTCTGCTGACAGCAAGATGCAATGCCCAGAGCTTATAACAGTGATAGGGAACAAAACCTAAGGGCTCATAAATAGAGTGCAGTGCCCCTCTCCCCCCCGTTAAAACCCCTTCAGTGACTTACCTGTATCCAGCGCCGATGTCCCTGGGTCAGGCTCCACCCATGCTCCTTCCCTGCCGACATCGGCCGGCGGGGCAGACCTAATGCAAATGCGCTGCAATGGCCGCGCGCGCATTACAGGGAGTGCAGAATTATTAGGCAAATGAGTATTTTGACCACATCATCCTCTTTATGCATGTTGTCTTACTCCAAGCTGTATAGGCTCGAAAGCCTACTACCAATTAAGCATATTAGGTGATGTGCATCTCTGTAATGAGAAGGGGTGTGGTCTAATGACATCAACACCCTATATCAGGTGTGCATAATTAATAGGCAACTTCCTTTCCTTTGGCAAAATGGGTCAAAAGAAGGACTTGACAGGCTCAGAAAAGCCAAAAATAGTGAGATATCTTGCAGAGGGATGCAGCACTCTTAAAATTGCAAAGCTTCTGAAGCGTGATCAACGAACAATCAAGCGTTTCATTCAAAATAGTCAACAGGGTCGCAAGAAGCGTGTGGAAAAACCAAGGCGCAAAATAACTGCCCATGAACTGAGAAAAGTCAAGCGTGCAGCTGCCACGTTGCCACTTGCCACCAGTTTGGCCATATTTCAGAGCTGCAACATCACTGGAGTGCCCAAAAGGTGTGCAATACTCAGAGACATGGCCAAGGTAAGAAAGGCTGAAAGACGACCACCACTGAACAAGACACACAAGCTGAAACGTCAAGACTGGGCCAAGAAATATCTCAAGACTGATTTTTCTAAGGTTTTATGGACTGATGAAATGAGAGTGAGTCTTGATGGCCAGATGGATGGGCCCGTGGCTGGATTGGTAAAGGGCAGAGAGCTCCAGTCCGACTCAGACGCCAGCAAGGTGGAGGTGGAGTACTGGTTTGGGCTGGTATCATCAAAGATGAGCTTGTGGGGCCTTTTCGGTTGAGGATGGAGTCAAGCTCAACTCCCAGTCCTACTGCCAGTTCCTGGAAGACACCTTCTTCAAGCAGTGGTACAGGAAGAAGTCTGCATCCTTCAAGAAAACATGATTTTCATGCAGGACAATGCTCCATCACACGCGTCCAAGTACTCCACAGCGTGGCTGGCAAGAAAGGGTATAAAAGAAGAAAAATCTAATGACATGGCCTCCTTGTTCACCTGATCTGAACCCCATTGAGAACCTGTGGTCCATCATCAAATGTGAGATTTACAAGGAGGGAAAACAGTACACCTCTCTGAACAGTGTCTGGGAGGTTGTGGTTGCTGCTGCACGCAATGTTGATGGTGAACAGATCAAAACACTGACAGAATCCATGGATGGCAGGCTTTTGAGTGTCCTTGCAAAGAAAGGTGGCTATATTGGTCACCGATTTGTTTTTGTTTTGTTTTTGAATGTCAGAAATGTATATTTGTGAATGTTGAGATGTTATATTGGTTTCATTGGTAATAATAAATAATTGAAATGGGTATATATTTGCTTTTTGTTTAGTTGCCTAATAATTATGCACAGTAATAGTCACCTGCACACACAGATATCCCCTAACATAGCTATAACTAAAAACAAACTAAAAACTACTTCCAAAAATATTCAGCTTTGATATTAATGAGTTTTTTGGGTTCATTGAGAACATGGTTGTTGTTCAATAATAAAATTAATCCTCAAAAATACAACTTGCCTAATAATTCTGCATTCCCTGTAGACATCCCCATAGGAAAGCATTATTAAATGTTTTAATATGGGGATTCCAGCAACGCCTCATGCATAGCTTGAGAATGTCCAGTATCGTTTGAAAACACTTTCCGTGTTCTTAGATAGACAGCCACTAGAGGACTTAACCCTGCAAGGTAAATATTGCAGCTTATAAAAACTGCAGTAATTACACCTGCAGGGTTAAGGGTGGTGGGAGTTGGCACCCAGACCACACAGAAGTGGTCTGGGTGCCTGGAGTGTCCCTTTAAGTTGTTCTTGTACCCACAGTATTCATTAAAGTGTCCATCCTTCTACAAAGCCTGGCGATTAGTAGCAAAAGCAGGGAATTTTTAAAATTTATTTTTAAATTATTGATTTTGCAAATATTCCCAAAACATTATCCATTAAAAACAGAACTGGCCGATGCTTGCCGTGAGTTTCTCTTTAAAACCTGATATATAATAGACAGGATTGAGAAAAACCTCGACTTCCTGAAACTGAACAATTGTTCTATTAAGGCTTCATTACAGGGAGCCGCTTTGTGGCTCAAATGCCAGAAGCTATTCTGCTTCACTTGGAAACGTTGTGTGCCAGCTAAATATGATTTCTGGCCAAATAAAATAAGAGGGAGCCCAATTTACCCGCTCATCCTCTGAGATTTGTGTCAGAGGAATGCAATGTGCACAACGCAAACAATTGTGCTTTTATAGGCTTTAAATTCGCCATTTAATATGACTGCAATCCTTCGTGAAGTGCGAGGCCAAGTAAAGCCAAGTGCAGATTTTGGTTCTGGGGAATGTTCTTATTCTGTCACAATCAATATTTTACTGCTTGAATAAAACGTCTTTGTCAGCGCTGAGGCTCAGACGCAGGTAAATCGCAAATCCCAGCTCTGACTGGTTGTGACCGGGGGTAAAATTTCCACCTCCACCTCCAGTAAGTCAGAAATTGATTTAGTCATTTTATTTATTTATATTCATTGCTGCTCTCAAGCCAGACCAATAGCAATAAAAAGGTTAAAACATTTGTTTGAACGTATATAATAATATATAGCATTCTATAATCTGTTTACAACATGCGGTGAGACTGAGCAGTGGTTGTAGTACGTTGACCTGAATGTTGCATCTTTTTTTGTTGTTACTTAATGCTGTACTTACAGCATTTTTTAATTCTAATACAGTGATACTTTAATGGACGACAACACATAGGATAAATATATATTAATATGTCTGTGCTTTGTGTTATAATTAATAAATTACGGCATAGAGGGATTTTAACTTACGCTTGCATAGTTGTTGTCGCAGTTTGAAAGGTAAAAAGATTTTCTTTAGGAAACCAAGTACGGATGGGAACGTCATCTGCAAAGAGAGAGAGTGTTTTAAATGAACCGTGTTACAATCCACGCCACCTCAGTTAATCTCTAACCGGTCCTCTCTCTTTCTATTTCCTTAGAATACTTCCTTTACTTGTCCCATTGTTTGTTTAAAGATATATTTAAAGAATTATTACAATAAACACTCAATGCTATTTAATAATCTGCTTCAGAATTCAGAGAGAAGAGACGTAAGGTACAGTAGCTCTGCCATTACAATTTAAAAACTTTAAAATGGGACACGTGAGAAAAAAACATAGAATGACATATAGCTAGATTTTCCTTAAGGATAAAATGTTATGTTTAATCAAAAACGTGACTGATCCGTTTTGATGCATCCCATGGTACATTTCTATTTAGAGAACGTCGTTTTGGGCTGTTCTGTAGTTTCTCCAAAAGACACGTCTGCTTACCAGACACCCTGTCGATGCTGTACATGCGTTCCAGCTTCTTCCTGCGCCATCCAGACTCGTTGGCTTGGTGTTGCTCAAGATCAAATGAGTGTTGAGTTGGCACGGTCAGTCTGGCGCAGTTCGGGCACTCTTTGGAGTTCTGTCGGCTGCCCGACCAGCTTTTTGATGGCCTCGTGATGTTGTGTGCGCTGCCTGAGTTCTGAAAGGGCTGATAATGATGGTGATGGGAGTGATGATGATGACGATTATCCTTCATCACCACCAGCTCCATGCTGCCACTCTCTTGGTCGGAAAGCATGGTGGTCTCACCGGAGATGGTGTAGACGTGAGGTTTGGTCCCGTCACTGGGCAGTGTCTCTCTGTGCTCCTCTGAGAAGCTCCTTTCAAGCTTGTTGTCTGAAATGGCGGAAAGGCGACGCTTATTCTGAGATGCTTGTAGCATTTCCGGGGAGTCCTCTTGGACAAGGAGGTGATCTGTGGAGGAGTAAACCATGATCATTAGTAAATCTGTCTATCATATGTCTTGACCCACTCACTCAACCATAGTTTATTAAAGGTATTACCCCGTGTTAAGGAATAGAAGTTCCAGTACTATCTTAATCTGAAGGGGGGATAAAAGCTTCGGTACTCTCCTATACTGGGGGAATAAAGGTTCCGGTACTCTCCTATACTGGGGGAATAAAGGTTCCGGTACTCTCCTATACTGGGGGAATAAAGGTTCCGGTACTCTCCTATACTGGAGGAATAAAGGTTCCGGTACTCTCCTATACTGGGGGAATAAAGGTTACAGTACTCTTCTATACTGGGGGAATAAAGGTTCCGGTACTCTCCTATACTGGGGGAATAAAGGTTCCGGTACTCTCCTATACTGGGGGAATAAAGGTTCCGGTACTCTCCTATACTGGGGGAATAAAGGTTCCAGTACTCTCCTATACTGGGGGAATAAAGGTTTCGGTACTCTCCTATACTGGGGGAATAAAGGTTCCGGTACTCTCCTATACTGGGGGAATAAAGGTTCCAGTACGCTCCTATACTGGGGGTATAAAGGTTCCAGTACGCTCCTATACTGGGGGTATAAAGATTTCGGTACTCTCCTATACTGGGGGGAATAAAGGTTTCTCCTATACTGGGGAAATAGCTGTACTCTCCTATACTGGGGGAATAACGGTTCCGGTACTCTCCTATACTGGGGGAATAAAGGTTCCAGTACTCTCCTATACTGGGGGAATAAAGGTTCCGGTACTCTCCTATACTGGGGGAATAAAGGTTCCAGTACGCTCCTATACTGGGGGTATAAAGGTTCCAGTACCTTCCTATACTGGGGGTATAAAGATTTCGGTACTCTCCTATACTGGGGGGAATAAAGGTTTCGGTACGCTCCTATACTGGGGGAATAAAGGTTTCGGTACTCTCCTATACTGGGGAAATAAAGGTTTCGGTACTCTCCTATACTGGGGAAATAAAGGTTCCGGTACTCTCCTATACTGGGGGAATAAAGGTTCCAGTACTCTCCTATACGGGGGGAATAAAGGTTACAGTACTCTCCTATACTGGGGGAATAAAGGTTTCAGTACTCTCCTATACTGGGGGGAAATTAAGGTTCCGGTACTCTCCTTTACTGGGGAATAAAGGTTCTGGTACTCTCCTTTACTGGGGAATAAAGGTTCCGGTACTCTCCTATACGGGGGGAATAAAGGTTCAGGTACTCTCCTATACTGGGGGAATAAAGGTTCCGGTACTCTCCTATACTGGGGGAATAAAGGTTCCGGTACTCTCCTATACTGGGAGAATAAAGGTTCTGGTTCTCTCCTATACTGGGAGAATAAAGGTTACGGTACTCTCCTATACTGGGGGGATAAAGGTTTCGGTACTCTCCTATACTGGGGGAATAAATGTTACGATACTCTCCAATATTGGTGAAATAAAGGTTCCTGTACTCTCCTATACTGGGGGAATAAAGGTTCCGGTACTCTCCAATACTGGGAGAATAAAGGTTCAGATTCTCTCCTATACTGGGGGAATAAAGGTTCAGATTCTCTCCTATACTGGGGAATAAAGGTTCCGGTACTCTCCTATACTGGGGAATAAAGGTTCCGGTACTCTCCTATACTGGGAGAATAAAGGTTCCGGTACTCTCCTATACTGGGGGAATAAAGGTTCCGGTACTCTCCTATATTGGAGGAATAAAGGTTCCGGTACTCTTCTATACTGGGGGAATAAAGGTTCCGGTACTCTTCTACACGGGGGGAATAAAGGTTCCGGTACTCTCCTATATTGGAGGAATAAAGGTTCCGGTACTCTTCTATACTGGGGGAATAAAGGTTCCGGTACTCTTCTACACGGGGGGAATAAAGGTTCCGGTACTCTCCTATATGGGGGGATAAAGGTTCCGGTACTCTCCTACATTGGGAAAATAAAGGTTCCTGTACTCTCCTATACTGGGGGGGAAAAAGGCTTCCGTTAGTCCCCTATATGGGGGGAAATAAAGTTTCAGGTAGTCCCCTATACTGGGGGGAATAAAGTTTCCGGTAGTCCCTTATATGGGGGGAATAAAGTTTCCGGTAGTCCCTTATATGGGGGGAATAAAGTTTCCGGTAGTCCCCTATACTGTTTTTGTTCTAATATTAACAGAGCCGTCTGTATTCAGCATTGCGAAGCCGTCTGTATTCAGCATTGCGAAGCCCTGTGTACTGCCCTGCGTTTCTTCCTGGTTATATTACGGCCCCCATGGGCCTGTTTGAATAGCTCTGCTATGCAGGGTCTCATTAGGACAATGTGCTGCTTACAGTGAAGGGTTAAAGGCGAGAATGTCCACTGTGGTTGTTAGTAAATGTGTCTCCTGTCAGCGCAGCCATTGCTCGTCCCAGTCATCCTTCTCTCGGCCCTGGAAACTGCTGTGCCAGCTGAAAACGATTCGATGAGTCAGGTGAAGCCGCGTGTGCTGCTCCCCGGCTGTTATTAATGGCCTTTCTAAACATGGCTGGTTGATAATCGGAGAAATATTTAGTGCCACGTCCACCTTGAAAGTTTCCTGCTCCCTCTCTGCAACTTTGCAACTTTTCATCATTAATTAGCGAGTGTTGCAGCCAGCGAGCCCGCAGGGATCATTACAATTCAGCAAGTAGATGTTCCTCTCATTAGCAGCTATATTGACACGCGTGCCGGTTGATCTCTTATGAAAACAGCATTCTCCGGCTCCGTGTGCAACTGCCCTGTCGCCACCATTAACCTGTTAGCTGCCAGGCACTTTAACACTCATAAGACGGCAGCTGTGTTTGCTACAAGTGTCCTCCGTCATATTAAACGTTTCCTCATTATTCGCTCATCCTGGCTTTCATTTTTTTTTCTTACTTTTCCCGTATGGTACCCACACAAGTCATACACGCAAAAATAATGTACACAAAGAGCTACAAATATACAATATATTCAACTGTAATGTTAACGTGAGTTACAAACACAAGTGTTATGTTTCTGTTTTTTTCTTTTTTTTTTTCTTATAAATTTAAAAAGAATCAGAAAGCTATTTAAAGCAGAGTTGTTACTCGGAAATATCTGCACAAACTGATCGCTCTCTAAACGTTACCTGTTTAGACCATAGGTTCTATTATTTCTTGCATATTATTCACATTTAATTACTGTTTTGGCGCAGAGTTTACCAGGTTAATCCATATGTGGACATAGCTTTATGGAAGGAATGCCCAGGGTGTTATGGGTGATGGTTAGTGGCAATATGGCGAATACGACGTTACACAACGCCTAGTTATCCTGGATCTATGGCTGACAGGTTACCCTGTAGAAGAGCCTTTTTCTGTCAATACAATGTACAATCAGAAGTGTAGATCAAAATGTAATTTACTGTAAGGATATCCGCTCACGTTATATTTACCGTAGGTACATTCCTAGGTGCAGCATGGTTGCGGATGTAGGAGGACACATGGGTGCCAGCATTTTTTTTTTCTGATCCCTTTATGGTTTCCACCTATTCCTCTTTGTAACAAAATATTAGGGTGCACAAATAAATAATGACCAAATTGTTAATGTTTAGTGTTAAATAACGTAGAGCTATGGGTGGATTAATTTGCACTTTATAATAATACAACAGTGAGATTGGCTGCTAATTGAAGATACTTCTCAAAGAACTGACCGTCGGCAAACCGACAAGTCCATTAATACGGAATCCAGCTTAAAAAAAAACATTTCAATAACTTTTTCTTGTCAGGTTACTGAACTACTGAAATACTTTCTGCGGCTCCTAATAGAATTCTTTACTGCCAAAACTTGTTTTCAATAATTAATTAAGCAGCCAAGAACAGAGAGTGATGAGCCGATCTGTTCAGAACAGTGTGTCGTTTCTGAAATAAAGACTTGTGATTTGTCTCCCCTCCTTCTCGATGTATGAGCACATCGTGAAATCCGGCACTCTTGAGTTTACATGAAATTGTTATAAATTGGCGGGATAAAGCCTACTTTCACCTTTCGGAAGGTATTCAGAAAATGTGTTGAGTAAAAATTGTCATTTAGTAACGGATGGCGTATTTTGCAGACAACAATTCCAGGTTATGCGTTGGCATCATATCAGTTGTGTCGACTGTATGTGTGCACAGCAGCCAGCGGATACCATAATCATATTATTTATCACTGTTCCAAAAGCATAGTGCTAAAATAAAAATAGCAAAGTAACTTTATTTTATTTGTGTCATTCTCATAGTTTGTTTCATGTATACAAGCCCTGTTTGTCATGACAAGTGCTGATTAGCATGACACGGACATGGTATCTCCATGCAGCACGCTGAATTTAATCACCTTTCGGACTATAAACGCTGCCAGTAGTAAAGAAGTCTTTTTTGTTGTTATTTTTAATGTGAGATTTTAGTGTTGGCTGATCGGGGGGGCGAACAATGCTAGTGGATGTATGATTAGTATGGGAGCCTTCCTTGGGGTTCACCATTTCTAACCCAGAATCACAGCTCATTAGGTTTTATTTTTGCAATATGTGAGAATATAAGAACTACACACTTCATCCAGTGAAATCAAACGCAAACAGAATACAATATGGCGACTTCCGCTAGGACCTTCCTCTTGTCCCAGCATGCAAGATATAGATCTAAAATAAAGCAAAACACAGACGATGGTCAGGTCGGAGACAGAATAATAATAGTATACTCAAATATTCTTAAAAGCAATGACACGTTAATTTATATGTATCTTAAAAAATGAATTTTTTATGTTGTGATTTTTGGCATGTTTTCTGGATTCCTGAAGAAGTCACACAACCAGCGACAAAACGCTTTGGGTGGATACTAGCGAAGTCTAGTTGCCAGTGATGTTGCTAAATGCTTACAATAATTATTCTTAAGATATGTATAAATAGTTATAACAAAAAAAAAATTCCTTCCAATACATACATGTTTTATTTATCAATAAGATCTGCTTTCCCTGTAATATTTTACGCAGTGGGAGGAGCTTACCTGATGGACACTGTGATTTGAACTCCTGTATCTGATCACATTGTTTTGATGGGTAACGTTCTGCAGAGTCCTTTCCCCCTCACTCAGATAGGGCCCATAACTAACAGGCATCCATCCCTATCATCCCCTGCATGGTGCTACACCCAGCACTGACTAACAGGCATCCATCCCTATCATCCCCTGCATGGTGCTACACCCAGCACTGACTAACAGGCATCCATCCCTATCATCCCCTGCATGGCGCTACACCCAGCACTGACTAACAGGCATCCATCCCTATCATCCCCTGCATGGCGCTACACCCAGCACTGACTAACAGGCATCCATCCCTATCATCCCCTGCATGGCGCTACACCCAGCACTGACTAACAGGCATCCATCCCTATCATCCCCTGCATGGCGCTACACCCAGCACTGACTAACAGGCATCCATCCCTATCATCCCCTGCATGGCGCTACACCCAGCACTGACTAACAGGCATCCATCCCTATCATCCCCTGCATGGCGCTACACCCAGCACTGACTAACAGGCATCTATCCCTATCATCCCCTGCATGGCGCTACACCCAGCACTGACTAACAGGCATCCATCCCTATCATCCCCAGCATGGCGCTACACCCAGCTCTGACTAACAGGCATCCATCCCTATCATCCCCTGCATGGCGCTATACCCAGCACTGACTAACAGGCATCCATCCCTATCATCCCCTGCATGGTGCTACACCCAGCACTGACTAACAGGCATCCATCCCTATCATCCCCTGCATGGCGCTATACCCAGCACTGACTAACAGGCATCCATCCTTATCATCCCCTGCATGGCGCTACACCCAGCACTGACTAACAGGCATCCATCCCTATCATCCCCTGCATGGCGCTACACCCAGCACTGACTGACAGGCATCCATCCCTATCATCCCCTGCATGGCGCTATACCCAGCACTGACTAACAGGCATCCATCCCTATCATCCCCTGCATGGTGCTACACCCAGCACTGACTAACAGGCATCCATCCCTATCATCCCCTGCATGGTGCTACACCCAGCACTGACTGACAGGCATCCATCCCTATCATCCCCTGCATGGCGCTATACCCAGCACTGACTAACAGGCATCCATCCCTATCATCCCCAGCATGGCGCTACACCCAGCACTGACTGACAGGCATCTATCCCTATCATCCCCTGCATGGCGCTATACCCAGCACTGACTAACAGGCATCCATCCCTATCATCCCCTGCATGGCGCTACACCCAGCTCTGACTAACAGGCATCCATCCCTATCATCCCCTGCATGGTGCTACACCCAGCACTGACTGACAGGCATCCATCCCTATCATCCCCTGCACAGTGACAAACACACACTAATAGACTTGCATTCCTATAATCCTTGGCATTGTGCTATATTTTGAGACATTCATCGTTATAATATAACGTTTATGCCGTAATAACATGATACTTGTGGTTTACCAGTTCTAACGTGATATTCTGTAGACCGAATGTGTTGGATTTCAATAGGAAGAATTGTGTGAACCTTGAAGACGTCTCACAAAATGAGAAAAACCCATATTTAACGATTACTCCTATTATCTACAGCCATCCGAAGTTAGACAATCCACACTCTCCCTCTTTCGTACGTATATAAAAGCAGTGACTACACAGCGCATTAACTTTTAATATCTGATGTTCCTTCCTGTTCAAAATGCCGAATTGCACTCTGTCAGTGTTCCTGGGATACGTCTTCATCGAGGCATTGATTGCATTAGCAGAGCAGAAACTATTTCCAAGTGTCCTGGCTTTTGAGTTGTATCAATGCTATTGGCCAGTGCTGTGCTCAAGCGAATAATATCCAGCACAGTATAGATGAATTGTGTTAATAACTGAACGGTCTAGCAGCCTTTTCTTAATCACACTGGACGAAAATCGTTCTCAAGAGCATCTTTGAAGCACTTCATAACTGTGTAAAACTGCGCCCTGTTTGTGGGTCAGGGAGACTTTCAATAAAGGTTGGAGCTTTGATATAAACTGTATATTCCATAAATCTCCTAACAGAAGTGCAGATTGCATACAGTTTATTTTACACTTCAAAGTTTCTTAAAGCTGAAATAATGAGCCCAATCTGTCTTCTCTCCTTACATTATTAGATCTGCATTCAGATAGATCCGTTCATAAATGGAAATATCCATGAATCGCATGGAACAAGCGGATAAACAAAAAGTTTACAATAGCGGAAAAAAAGGACTTTTTAATGTTGAGACTCATCTTGGGGTCCGACTGCTCGCCCCATAACATTGGACTTGTGTGTAGATTACCCCATCTGTACTCCAAGGCCTTGATCTGCTCAATTCTCACTACTCTCCAGATCAGAATTGATCATTAGAGGTTGTACCTCACTGAAGTTGGCCCGTCAATAGAACTGATGGTGGCCAAACATTCCGTTGTGTGCCCATCTTGATTAGCCACCTCGACTTGCAGATTTGTATAAAGGGTCGGAATCTCTTAACCCCCATCACCCTCAACTAATTTTTTCAGCTCCTTCCCAATTTCCAGCCCCTATCCCGCTACCACTGCTTTAGTGTCCTGCTTGAAAACCTCCCTTTGTTGACTGAAAGGCAATTATCTGGCTCAGTTGGCTGGGGACGTTTCATGTAATGTACACTTCTGAGCGCTGGTTTATCGTATACAATGATTTGGTTTACTGGGATACATTGTAAAATATGGAAACCGGAGGCGTCTCCTTTAAAGGGACTCTCCAGTCAGCCATTTTTACTCGCCTGGTTCCAGCGCCGGGAGCCTCGTGAAGCCGCGCCCCCTATTTCGTCAAAATGACGAAATAGGCGGGTGCGAGCAGGGAGCAATCAGGCGCTTCCATTTGAAAGCGTCATTCCTCCCTTGTGCGCATGCGCACATACTTCAGAGGGTGGCATGCGCGTGGTGTGCGTGGCCGCAAGCTGAGCTGACTGACTGGTCAGCTCGCGGTCTTTGCCCGCCCCCTCTCCTCTGCTGACAGGCAGAAGAGAGAAGGCGCGCACACAGTGTCTTCTCTCTCCTGCACACGTCAGACGTATTTCAATACGTCTGACGTGTACAAGGCCTTTTTAGGGCCCTACATGATAGGAAGTTCCTCTGGTGGCCGTCTGAGTGACGGCCACTGGAGGTATTCCTATCAATCAATGTAAACACTGTATTTTCTCTGAAAATACAGTGTTTACATTAGATTGCCTGCAGGGAGCTATAGATCATAGCTGAACAACTACATTAAGCTGTAATTGTTCAGGTGACTATAGTGTCCCTTTAAAACAAATATCTCATTCATAATTCAAACCTAAAAATAGGATATTTCACATAAAGTTTAAACAATCCCCTTGTGGTCTTATTATTTGTATCCCTTACTTTCCTTTTTTTTATCCCCAGAATTTCGAGGAGTGAGGGCCTCGTTTTTGCTCCTTTAACAGCCCATTATACATTATGCTGTCAGCCTTGCTTAGTGATAGAGCTGTTCGAATGATCAATGCCAGAGCAGAGATACTTTGTGTCCCGTAATCCGATCGTTGGATTCCTTTTATATCTTTTGGTGTGAACAGAGGATGGGGAGAAGCATATGAATCACATTGAGAAGATATTTTGCATAATCTTCTACATCAATCCTCCTCATTGTTCTCACAGTTCTGTTCTATTGTGAAACTAGAATATATATATTACAAGAAGTGACTTTCACACTTATATTAAAGTGCTTTAGTGATTCAAGTGCAATAATATCATAGAAATATTGATGGACTCATTGATTTCCTCAATAAAATCTTCAGTAGATATCAAAGTATACAAAATAGGGATTGTCCTGCCAGGGAAGAAAATGGCACAACATAGTGTAAAACTGTGTAACCGAATTTAATGAAGATTTTTGCCAAATGGCCACTCACAATTTGTAAAGAATAAGAATAAAAGAGCCTTCCGTATAGTGGATGTAGGTCTATTCACAGTTTGGAGCTTGATGTAGCTCAAGATAAGGAAAGACAAGGTGCAATCCAATGAAATATCAACCAATTAAAGTGTAAAATGAAGATTTATTGACTTACATCAAGGTCTATATTAGCAGATGTAGTATGTCACCGTAAGATAGGCCCTACACGTTTCTTCCCACCCAGGGACAGTTCAGTGTTGTTCACACAAAGTGCAAAGGGAGCCCTTCTCCCTTCCCCAGTCTTTATATACCCTTTTCCTGGTTTCTGGCTGTTTTCTGATAGGTTCTATAATCTTCTCAGCTGTATTCAGTGAAGTCTGATGTATTGCCTGGTTCTGCCTTTTCTGACGTCATCACTCTCCTGCGTGATGAAGTTATACGTTTCCCCGAGGTCGCCTGATCTTGTCAGTATCTTTTTTTTGATGACTCGTCCCATGCCTGATAACGTTTGCGTTCCAACTCCGTTCCATTTGGCAGAGTCCGTGAGTAGTTCATGAACATTTAGTCCGTGAGGGGAAAAACCACATTAAAAGGAGATAGAAGGGGGAGATCTATAGGGATGTGTTTTCATGAATGATAATAACATTTTATTATTAACCACAATTTTTATTTAAATGTGTAATAAGAACTTAATAAAAACTTAAAAATAAAGCTGCCTTATATCTACCCAGATTTTTCATAGATAACAATGTTTGTGTAGGATACTTGATGGATTCCAAGAATGCATTTCAAAAATTAATTTTGAATTTTGCCATTTTCTTCCCTGACAGGACAGTAATTAATATCGTTCTGTATCGTGGCACTGGCCAGCCCAAATTTGGCTAATTCATACGTTTTGGATTTTTAACCCTGTAAATAAATCAGAGATGCATAGTAAGCAGCTGTTATAAAAGCATTAAATTACCTTTAAATATGTGTCATTATTTCTGGATTGGGGAAATGCAGATTATAAAAGTTTTTTTGTATAGGAACAACGTTGACCCCAAAATGGGCTACAGCAGTCCCCTTCCTTCTCAGACCTTGTAAGAGGCTGAGTTTGCTATTATCATAATACTGAATATGTAACATAAAATGATCACGATTTGTTCATGTGACCTGGGCAGTCTGCTAGTAAAACAAGATGGCTGCTCCCCTAATCTTACAAATGTAATTACTATGTAAGGAGGGTGGAGAAGCAGCCCCCCCAAAAAAAACTACTGGCTGTCCGGCCATTCCACAGTCATTTGAAGTTCCTAACCCTACAGAACTTAAGATACATACAATAATTGTTTTTGGTACGCTACTGAAAATTCCACATTTTAGAGTGGAGACTGCTAATTTACACTACTTTAATTATTTGGAAACGAAGATTGTTTTCCACTATAACGGCCATTGTTAAAGCTGGATTTCTTTTTTTGTATATACCCCTGATGTTAAGAATGTTAATTGCTTTTGGGTCAAGATGCTTCCAACAGCTACATGGCGCCATTTAATAAATCAGGAACACCACGTGTAAAGTGTGAAATTCTTGGCATGATCCCGAAGCTGATTCCAAAATCTTTATATCCATTTCGGTAACAGATTTCTTTTAGTACCACAGTGTAGCCATTTAAAGTGTAAGGTCTCCTGCCAATGCGAAGGACATTTTTGAAAGTTTATTTTTAAGCTGCGTAGTTCCAGTCTGTCCTAGAGTTCCAGTCTGGTCCAGGGATGGCTTAAATGGGTAGCATTGGCCATGGCTTCTACTGCCTATGTTTGGGAGTCTTTCCGACACTGTTCCTGTGGACTTTTTTTTGGAGGCCATCACTTCTCTTCCATTATTTTCTCTTCCACCCAGTTTGTCTTTGAGTATTTTTCTTCACCTGATTGTCCAGTGCTTTACAACGGTGGATGGTCTCCAAACTGCCATTTAGTCAATATATTTAACAATATTGGCTACATTTAATTAGTAAAGTGTTGCGTTAATCCAACTCATGGTATAATATAATATGCTCATACCTTTGTGTGCTTCCTTTGGTTTGAAAGGAAGTTTTTGCTGCTGTTCTGCACATGGTAAAAACACAGTAATTTAACCGCCATTTGCAATCAGTTTCCAGGTGGAAATGGCTGGAGAAATAGATGGAGTCTTGTGTTATTTGTCTTGTAGTGTTTTATTTATCTTTTATAAAGTTATCGTTCCCGCCATGCATATTAAGCAAGTTAGCTTACCTTACACATTTGTGTACATGGACATTGTGATAGGTCTTTCAGTGTGGACGAAGAATTGGAAATTAGAATTCACCAAATAAATCCCTTTTCCTTGGCTGCCGTTTGTCTGCCTCGGTGTGGAGAATGTTCTGGATGCTCTCAATCAGTGGATTCTGTACCTGACATTATTGGATTTAAGAATATGGAGGCGGTTTCTCACTAACCTATAGCTTCATGGTTTTCTGGCTGAGGGATTGGTAGAAGGCCTCACTTGTGGTTAATGTCTCGTTTTTTGAAAGTGGGCAGTTGACATGTTAGATTACCCACCTCACAGAGGTCTCTCAGTACATATTATATAACTACATTCACACCATAAAGGTTTCTCTTCAGATTAACCCCCCCCCCCCCCCGTTTGTTTGAACCATTTGATGAATGTAGGATATTGTTCCCCACATACAATTGTCATTATTACTTCTTGTTGCGCAGCTTGCCCCAGCAATGAATCTACAGCCTAACTTTAACCTAACCCAACCATGATGGGCCGATATACTGTGTATAGATAAAGAGGGGGGATGAAACTCCCATCCCTCGTATGAGACTCCCGAACCAGCTGTGTGGAGCTTGGTGATGTAGAAATACTGGGGGCTCAGACAGTGTTGTAGTCCACCATCATATATCCTGAATGTTTTTTATGGAAAAGATATTGGGTAGTGAAGGTATAAAGAAAACAGAAAAACAGCAGGATCCTGTCTTTGTTTTGAGCCAAACCTGTGATAATTTGATTTTTCCAGCTGGTTGTGTCTTCAATGAAGGACACATCTATTTCCATTACATGACAAGCAATTCCCGAGGCTCGGCATTGGCAGTGGGCATGGGGCAGCCTTGGAAGCTGTGATTATCTGCTCGGGATGTTTTATGGAATTGATAGCTGACTGATACTTTGTCTGCTTTCCTGGAGCTTCTGCAATCATCAAAAGCACTTTGTGTTTAGTTTAAGATATAATGGACTTTCAGCACACTGAGCAGTGACTTCAAAGCTGAAATGCTGGAAGTTTGTTTTATGTTCTAACGAGTATTATTTTGTACAAAACGTATTCAGGACCTCGAGCATCCAGACAGCAATTACTGTAATTTTTCTGTAGGATTCTCAGATTCTGTGACCTGCAATAACAGCTTCTGTTTATCTGTGACCGTTTTAGTTTGTTGCCTTGCTTGGGCTGTGAATAAATCTTCAATTTTCTGATTAATTGGAATAATCTCCTGCGTCGCTAGTATTTCTTACATGTAGCGTTTATTGTCGCATTATTTAGATGGATATGAAGGAACCAGGATCTTTAATCAGAGTTGACTCTGAAAGCTTTCGATCACACCTAAAAAAATGTACCTCTGGCCAAAGCCGTCCTGTCCCTCTTTTCTTAGAGTGTTATAATAGATCATATATAATGGAGATTTACAGCAAAAATTCTCAAAGTCATATAGCTTTAGCTATAATAAATGCACGTTCTGTGTTTAAATTACTCCTATAAAGGGTTGTCAGTAGTTTATGAAGTCCCTTAACATGTTCCTGAATGGCTCTCTCCCTGGTCACACTCCTAACATGAGTCTATCATTCTGGCCATTTCAATTGTTAATAGTATGCTTTAGGTTACACTGTACATAATTTTTTCAACTAAATAAAGAACGTACAGGGAGAACCTATATGTTCTCTATTCTATATGGATAGGATATGTATCACTACTACCTTTTGGCTATAGTACAGAGCGTTTGACATTAATTCATATCAATAGGACTGGTTGAACAGCTGGATTTTACAATTCTGAGCAGAGGGACAAAAGTGTCTGTGAAATACTCTAAATGATGAATAAAATGTCTATGTGGAATCCGAGACTATGGAGTTGGGACACAAAACGTTAGAACAACTACTTATATGCATTAGAAGTCTATTGCAATTGCTATATTGCAATTTTCTGCCTATTTATTGTATATGTCAACATTTTAAGCATAAACAAATGTCCCAAAAATTAGGGGTTGAATAATACGCCGAACCTAAAGTTGTTGATATATGGCCAAGATGAAAATAATGCTCTATAATGCGCTTTTCTAAGACTTCTTTATCACTTTTAACTACTTTTCTAAAGAAGTAGAATTTCTGGAGTGCTTACGATCACTGTTATCGCTCATTTAAGTACACTACGGAGCCATTATTTACTCGTTACATACAAATTTCAAAAGAACTAGCAGGTGACATTTGCTTATGGCAAAGATAGTAAACCACACTAAAAATGTTTTGTTAGTTTAAGTTTAAACTATGACCAGGATACAGTGAGTAAATTATAATTTATCATTTTAAATGAAACGGGACGATTTGTTGATTTTTTTTTTTTTTTTTTTGCTGCCAATTCTAGGACCCCATCGTAAGTGTGTGAGTCGGCAGACCTTGCCTAAGTCCAAATTGTAAATGTGCGAGTCCGTAGGCCAAATCTAGGTCCGAGTTGTAAATGTGTGAGTCCGTAGACGTAGCCTAGATCGAAGTAACACATCATTTAGTTGGTTGTCATACCAGGCAAATATAGGCCTAAATCTGTAGAACACCTTGAATCTTTGGGGGTCGACTTATATCTTTGCATAAACGGTACAATTATTTGGAGTCTGACACCAGGAGGAGTATAATGAAGGGGTTCTGCAAAGTTTATTTTAAAAGAATAGACAGTAACTTACATGTACAAATGAAGAATGTGACTCTGTGTCATGCTGGTTAAATAGTTGTTTAGGATGAAAAAAGACTAAAGTCCATCAAGTTCCACCCTGGTCCAGAAAGGTTAAGATCCATTGCCCTAATGCCTCATCTCCAGCTATTAATGCTGCTGGCAGTGACAGGGAAACAGTGGGTGCAGTCTCTTGAACAAAACACAGTTGCTATTTCTGAGAGTGACACTTGGTGGTGCTGACGCCATTCTCACACACGGAGATAGTGATGTTTTTTTAATGCACAGTGTGTTTCCCGTTTAGTAGACGAGCACTTAAAACACTCCGCCTGGATCTGTGGCATGACATTAACCCTCTGCCATACGCTTTGTTTTAAAGTGTAGCTGTCACGTATACACAAACCTGTCTACTAATGACATTGTGTTAAAATTCATCCATTGTGTTGGCTAATATATAAAAAAAAAATGAAAATTGATGGCAAAGATGTCCCACGGACCTGTGAATGAATTCTAGGTAAACAGTGCTACGCTGACACCCCAAACCTCTGTGCACACGATTGATTGACAGGAGAGATTTCTTCTACCAGGAAAAGTACAGATCATACCGTGTAGTTGCTGTGATTATTCCTTTAGCAAGTGCCTCTTGTGCGTTTGGAGAAACATGTAGAAATGTGGTGACAGACATCACTCCTTTCTGATTCATGTTCTCTGGCAATGAAGCCTACGTGGCGTGATTGTGAGCAAGGTGTACCTTGGTTGGGACACAGTCCTAAACAGAGCTAGGTATGTAGGAGTTGTGACAGACCAAGCCAGGAGTAGGAACACTCCATGACACAATTAAAATAGGTAAAAATGGAATGCATCTTATAACTGATAACATAGTAATTGCTTACATTGATGTTTCAGATAAAAGGAACCTGATATGACTGCTTTGCTTTAATGTCCTTTACTGAGGAGCCCCACATATTGCTAATAAACTGTTTATAGTCAGAGTAACTATTGCTATCCCACTCCCTCTCAAAATGAAAAAACAAAACTTACCCACGTTCCCTCGGCAAAGCTAAATTCTCCAGGCAGCTCAGTATGCTAATGGTGATGTTGCTCCTCAGGGAGAACTAGTTGAGGGGAGGACTTGGGTGGCATGGAGAAGCCATACTGCCATTGATCATCAGTTGACAACAAACTCTAGTTCTGGGCTGGATAATTATTATTATTATTTATATAGCGCCAGCAAGTTCCGTAGCGCTGCAATGATACCGCTGGCAGTGGAGTTACACCTACGGCAGCAAAGGGCTAGCTCTATGTATGTGCAATGTTTCATAGCAAAATGCTCAACATGCAGTCTCCAAGCACCATTACCACTTCAAATTACTGATGTGTTTGAAGTAACTCATTAATGCATTATGTCCAACTGCTCACAACTCACTCCATAAAGGATGGCTCTGTCCTAAAGACGGCCAATTAAAACTATGAACTCAAATGGTATTCTGTCTGTGCCCTTGACAGGGGAACCTGTTAGAAATGGCCATGGTTGACCTAGAGCAAGCCATTCTGAGGACTGTTTTATGTGCATGCCCTTGCTCTGCCCTAGAAATGAGCAGGTGGCGCAGATTTCCCAGTTGAGTGCAAAATGTGAATTATCTCAAATTGTATTCTGGGTGTTTTTATTATGATTATTGACGTCTAAGGAAAATACAAGTTCATATTCCATGTTTACAGACCTGTTAACGACTGGCAATGATGTTCATGCAATCACAATCCCACCGTTGACCCATATCAGTTCAGTTAAAAACTTTTGTTGAATGCTTACGTTTTGGAGGTCTAAATCTGGCCAAACTTGGAAATTTCAGCACCTCAAAGGACTTTTCTATAAAATGATCAATACCCCAAATTATTATGATTGTTAGTGCATGTTTCAACGAGCACCACCAACACCGCCGCTAATATGATATAACATGTACAAACTGCATTGATTAATGATCCCTCACTAATCAACCAATTAAAGGACCGATAAGCACGGTAACTAAAATGTAACACAGCCTGTAACCTAATAAATGGCAGAATACCAGACCTGTAAAACGACACATGCTGGGAATGCATTAAGAACATGATGGGTTAATGACGCAGCTGTCAGCTGGTCGAATCATCGGTGCGTTTGGCTGTCCATAACCATCAGCATGTGATGTAATCAAAGCTCTCAAAGGCGGCAGTCTTTTAATTTCTTTAATCTTGAAATGTCAGATTTTCAAGTTCAGTATCGTGAGATTAAATGGTGAGCATGAAGATCAATCTTGTCGATTTAATCTGACTTTACAATATTTGTGTACCCAGGTGTGAAGATATATTAACTGAGGATTACTCTCCCATGTTACAGTGCTGCTACCCACCCCATGCGTGTCATAATAAGGGTTAAATACTGAGTGCTGTTGCTGCCGCTCAAGAGTAGTGGGAGTTTAAACAAATTCCTTTTTTTGTAGAGGCTTACACCTCATTGAACATTATGGAGGTTGGATACATGCTTGTGGTTTGGGGATACATTGTATCATTTTTTATTCAGAACATTAATTTATTAAGATGAGCAATCACCTTCTTAGATGTCTCAAAGGAAATGTTATGAAAACATTTGCTGGAGTGAGTTGTAGAGATAAGTAGAAGCAAGCAACCATCTGAACCCCCCTATCTGTCACCAGCTGATTGCAGAGAATTATGGGGCATTTTATATTTGCACCGAATGCCAGGCCATGCCAGAAGACCCTTTTAGCTTTTATAAATTATACTATGGCAGCTTCCTTTATAAATAAATATAAAACCTTTCTGTTTCATTACCAATCTGACAGAGCCCTTCAATGGCAGATTGTAAAGTAACATATTAAAGTATTTCTTTACTTCATTTTTTTTTTTTCCTTAAACTTTGACTCCGTAATATAAGTGTATATTTTCTTGAAAATGCAAGTTTCCTGTCTGAAGCTACGTGTTGTGTGTTGGCAGAGAGGTGAAACCTTGTGCTAAAATCAAGTGGAAAAGATATATGTTCATCTCAGAAACCCTTAGTCTGGAATGGAGAGCTATCTATCTTGGCATCTATAAATTGCTATAAAGACAGCTAGAATTTGCTATTTTGGGTGAAAGGCAAAGCAAGGTTATTCAGTTGAGAGTCCTGGCGTCCTTGTGCGATAGATTCTCTCGGTGGCTTTATACAACTTCTAATAAAATAGAAAAAAGAGGTGCAGCGCTAACAAATGTCACTTTCCATCTGGACCTCATCAAGATTGTTATTCCTTGGGGACAAACAAGTTTCCAGCATCACGGATACTTATTCAGGGAATGGCATTCAGCCTGCATCTTAACCGTTCAATTGTTCTTTGAGCTTCGTGTCTCGTTTTCATGTCTCACACTAATTTGATGGTCCTGCTTCGGCTCATTAGAAGGGACATTGGACAAAGAATTTCTGTAGAGGTGAAAGTGTAATGAAAAAAAGCGGGGGGAGGAGGAGGGGTGGAGTGGCGGAAGCAGGAGGTGACCTGTCCAATAATTAATCTTGTTTACTTGGCCATGCCTGTTCCCTAAACCTCTTACAGTAATGAGTGAACACGAGAACACTTGCTAAAATCTACACTGATAAAAACATAAAGGGAACACTTAAACAACACAATGTAACTCCAAGTCAATCACACTTCAGTGAAATCAGACAGTCCAACACTGAGTGACGATCAATTTCACATGCTATTGTGCAAATGGGATAGACAACAGGTGGAAATTATAGGCAATTAGCAAGACACCCCCAATAAAGGAGTGATTCTGCAGGTGGTGACCACAGACCACTTCTCAGTTCCTATGCTTCCTGGCTGATGTTTTGGTCACTTTTGAATGCTGGCGGTGCTTTCACTCTAGTGGTAGCATGAGACAGAGTCTACAACCCACACAAGTGGCTCGGGTAGTGCAACTCATCCAGGATGGCACATCAATGCGAGCTGTGGCAAGAAGGTTTGCTGTGTCTGTCAGCGTAGTGTCCAGAGCATGGAGGCGCTACCAGGAGACAGGCCAGTACATCAGGAGATGTGGAGGAGGCTGAAGGAAGGCAACAACCCAGCAGCAGGACCACTACCTCCGCCTTTGTGCAAGGAGGAACAGGAGGAGCACTGCCAGAGCCCTGCAAAATGACCACCAGCAGGCCACAAATGTGCATGTGTCTGCTCAAACGGTCAGAAACAGACTCCATGAGGGTGGTATGAGGGCCCGACATCCACAGGTGGGGTTTGTGCTTACAGCCCAACACCGTGCAGGACGTTTGGCATTTGCCAGAGAACACCAAGATTGTCAAATTCGCCACTGGCACACTGTGCTCTTCACAGATGGAAGCAAGTTCACACTGCGCACATGTGACAGACGTGACAGAGTCTAGAGACACCGTGGAGAACGTTCTGCTGCCTGCAACATCCTCCAATATTACCGGTTTGGCAATGGGTCAGTAATGGTGTGGGGTGGCATTTCTTTGAGGGGCTGCACAGCCCTCCATGTGCTGCCATTAGGTACCGAGATGAGGTCCTCAGACCCCTTGTTAGACCATATGCTGCTGCTGTTGGCCCTGGGTTCCTCCTAATGCAAGACAATGCTAGACCTCATGTGGCTGGAGTGTGTCAGCAGTTCCTGCAAGATGAAGGCATTGATGCTATGGACTGCCCACCCGTTCCCCAAACCTGAATCCAATTGAGCACATCTGGGACATCATGTCTTGCTCCATCCACCAACGTCACGTTGCACCACAGACTGTCCAGAAGTTGGCAGGTGCTTTAGTCCAGGTTGGGAGGAGATCCCTAAGGAGACCATCCGCCACCTCATCAGGAGCATGCGTTGTAGGGAGGTCATACAGGCACGTGGAGGCCACACACACTACTGAGCCTCATTTTGACTTATTTTAAGGACATTACATCAAAGTTGGATTAGCCTGTGGTGTGTTTTTCCACTTTAATTTTGAGTGTGACTCCAAATCCAGACCTCCATGGGTTGAACAATTTGGTTTCCATTTTTTTGTTTTTGTGTGATTTTTGTTGTCAGCACATTCAACTATGTAAAGAACAAAATATTTAAGAAGGATATTTAATTCATTCAGATCTAGAATGTGCTATTTTTGTGTTCCCTTTATTTTTTGGAGCAGTGTAAATACAGCCTATAGACATTTTATTGAAATCCTGCCTTTATAATCTACCCGTTCATAGTATCTATATACACACATGTATCTGATAGTTTACATATATCTCTCTTGATAAATGTATTGGAGCACTGGAGGGGGCTCGGTGTTGGACAATCATCATGATGTTTTAATCTCAACATGTTGTTGGATTTGGTGGAATTCGGTATAAATGCCGTCGGACCAGGACATGTCTTGCATTATTACAGTATTTAAAGTTTTACAGGTTGTCACTGATGTGATGGAGCACGTGATATCAGCCAGCCAATCAGAACGTAGAATCCCAGCATATGTGTAGGGATGAAGAAATGAATACACATTTAATCTATTCAGTGAACAGCATTTCAGCGTGTGTGAATGGTCGTATTAGGCAAGCAGCACTGATCACGGTATTGTATTTATGGAATACAATACAAGACTCAGACCCTGTCTCACTGCTCACAGAGATGTGATGCCATGTGTAGTTTGTGTTTAATAGTGATATAATCATTTGTGATATATAATATTTTGAGAATATATAACTCTTTATTTTTAGAGACTATTAATCATTAACTTTTTGCAATAATTCCTCAAATATATATATTTGTGTTTTCTCCCATAAAAACATTTGTGATACTCCTATCACTATTCAGGAGAGTTAACAAGGCAACCGCAGATTTTAATTGGGAAAATAGACAAATTTGAGAAGTTCACTTACCTCCTCAATCGTTCCTTGCTTTATTAATAAATCCACATGTTATATTCCGAGGAATGCCGTAGGGTTAGTAAATTTAAGATTTTCCGTACAGTTCTTGGTGGCTGACTCACTGCACGGTAAGGCCTGTGGAACGGACCAGGCCTTAGGAAATTGTTTGTGTACATTTGTGATCATTATTTTTGCTTATTAGATTTTTTTTTAATGGAAAACAAATCATCAATATAATTACCCCCTTCGACACAATCAGCCTTCCTGAAAATGAATGTCTGCTGATTGCTTTCTTGTAGACTATTTATATGTTAGCGGAGTCCGTATCTGATACTTCTCCATTCTTGTTTGTTTGGCTAACCATGCTAACATAATTATCTTGACTGAACAACAAAGAAAGCTGAGAATAATAACACTTTGGCTTTTTATAGAAGCTTTTAACAGCTTTAAAAATTAGATAAATGCTGCAAAATATTCTTAAACGTGATTACTATGGGCAGTTAAACTGTTTTTCATCTCTGTGTTGATCTTCTACTGCACATTTACAGACACCGCGTCTGAGCCGTGGCTGTACGTTGGTTTAGCCCACGGTATGTTGTTCCCATTCTGTCAGCGTGGTAGTTGGCCGTTGGCCACTGATCAGGATATGGGCATCACTAAATTAATTACTTTGGGGACAGTCCAAGGACATGCGTGTCAAATAACTGCTTTACACATGTCCATGCAGTACTATCGGTCATCCTCCAGTAGTGACTTTTCAACCAGGATATATCCGGGATCTATAAACCCTGTTGCAGAGCCTTATGGGAAAATATAGTTATTGTAATGACAAGTAACAACAATGAGCACCCGACATAACATGTAAATCAGGTCCCCATGCTCGAGGCTGTTTCACTGCTCTCTCCATTTAATGGGAAACCTGAGGCGGTCACTGGGGAATGTCCAATGGCTGGTAACATTGGGCTGTCCTCACAACGGTCTGCTAAGAACTGGCTGGAAAGCAGAAGTTCTTCTTTTTCTTGCTGTTGTGAATGTGACTTCTCTCCTGCCATGCCTCCTATTGCTCCCACCATATTCCTATTGTCCTCACCACCTCGTGATTTGCTTCTTTTTAAGGTTATAAAATGTGGCGGCACCACTACTTGTCCATGAATTGGCTGTCTTTACATTGTGTGTGTTTTCCTCATTCTTTCATCCCTACGTTGTACCAGTATATGTTTTCACTGGGTTGGCATTTCAGTAAAATTCCAACAGTCAATTTGAGATTTCATTCTATCTCTCTGAAATACTCAATTTGCAATGGGGGGGATAAGGATGACAGTGACACAATAAATGTAAAACATTTTTTAATTCACCTTGAGTTCTCACTTTGAATAACCCCATGTATTTTTATGGTCATATTTTTTGCTAATCAGCAGCGGGTTAAATATAAGGTTAAAATAAATGGGCTGGAGTAGCTATTTCTTATTTTATTTTTTTAACTTTTATTCAGATTACGGGTAAATATTCCTAATGTAAACCAAGCAGCCTTCTTTAAATCAGAGCACTGCTGTTCTTTTTAGAAAAAGAATAATAGCATATAACGCTGATGTTGGCCCTTGGGAAGGTTTCATGCACCCTTTTCCCATACTTTGTGTGTGATCGCAGGACGTACTTCATGGAATCGGGTCATTTCTAGTCATTTATCTCCAGTGGCAGGAAGAGAAGACATAGGAAATGTTACACTCTCTTTCTGTCACTTTATTTAGATTAATAGGGTCTAAACATAGCGATTTTACTGATGTCACTGTATAAATATGTACATAAACAATGGTTTGCTGTACACGTGACACTTTTTACCTGTTGAGTATTAGAGGTACGAGCAGTGCGCAGCGATACTAAATGCAGTAATCATTCTTGGAATTGTCTTGCGTTCCATATTCGCTCCAACTCCCCATACAGAAAGTCCTGATTGGAGATTTCTTCAAAGCTTTATATTTTACGATATCTGCGCTCCTGAGAATATCTCAATGAACAGTGTGGTTTGGGGACACGTTACACGTGCGTTGTGCCTAACAGTGTAATATCTCTAGGTTAACCTGGATTATGCTTTAAGATTTAACTGTAATAAACGCATTTTAAAAAATAAAAAGGGTGCATCCTTTGCTGTACATTTGCAGATGTTCGTGCAGTCGACCAGAGTAGATAATGAACGCCAACAATGGCAGACCGCAAATATAATCATCCAGGATTGCCGATCAAAGGTTGTGTGAGCTCCTAATGTTCTAGTCATGAGCGGTATGCATTCTGGGATTGAACAGCGAGCATTGTGGGAAGTGATGGCATGTGTCAGATTATCAGAGTATACTGTGTACTTGCTGGTGTGTTTGCAGACATGTTGGATAAAATAAATGATATTATTTATCAGAGTAAGGTTTCGCCTTCTGCACATTTTGTTCGGGTAGATCCCCTTTAGAATCCATTGTCACGCCATAGAATATTGAAATACTTATCCCTCGGTTTAAGGCTGCAAAGCATCATGGGACACGCAAATCCCAAACACGTGGACCGCCAAGTTTAGGATTTGTTGTCACCCTTCCATCTTTGGCTTAGTGGCAGTTATAAAATATTAAAATATATTTATTACAATTCTTTTAAACATAGTTTAAAATAACGTGACTCGTCATGCAGACGTCTGTAAACACTTTCCTGTAAAGGTGCATTTTAATTGGAGTAATATTTCCTGTATCCCAATGTTAAAGGAACACTATAGGGTCAGGAACACAAACATATATTCCTGACCCTATTGTGCTAAACCCACCATTAAGGTGGCTTGCCCCACCCCCCCTTAAAAGTTAATAAAACTGAACTTATTTCCAGCACCGCGCGGGTCCCGGCACTGGCCCTGGCCCTGCCCCTGCCCCTTTGGTGACATCTCCCATGGGGAAAGCATTGGATTAGCTAAAATCGACATGAGGGCAGGGCCAAACGCCATTTTGGTGAACAGCATCAATGCATCTCTGTGAGGAAAATTCAGCGTCCCCATGCAGAGATGCTGAGTGTGGAGACGCTGAACGGCAGTGCTGTTTACTGTGCAGCCTTGAGCCAGGAAGCACCTCCAGTGGCCATCTGAGATGTGGCCACTTGGAGGTGTCCGTAGGGGCAATGTAAACACTGCCTTTTCTCTGTAAAGGCAGTGTTTGCATAAAAATACCTGCGTATAATGATTATACTCACCAGAACAACTACATTAAGCTGTAGTTGTTCTGGTGACTATAGTGTCCCTTTAATGCAGCAGCGCTAATGCCACATGGTCTACCAGCACCCCCCTGCCTTTGGGTTTCTGGGTAGGAACTTCACCATGTTGAGATGCAGGGATTTCTGGAATATACTCAAACTTTTTCAGCTCAAGATACAATGAATGTAGTCTCGTCCCTCAGACTTAAAGGCACTCTGTAACGCTCAGCTTACACACAGTTATATGAAATGACTGTGTCTGTAGATTGTGTAAAACAGTGCAATACTTTGCAGATTATTCTGAATCTGGTATAAATACTATTAATTATTGTGTAATAGTGAATATTAAAGGCTGTTACAGTGTATTGAATACATATTGCAGTGTAATCGGATATTCCAGTCAATTCCTTTGGTTCCGGTTACCTACAGACATTGGACATATTTACCATTGACTGACAGTCGAAGGAACAAAATGACTCAATCTTCCAGCATTCGTACTCATAGCGGAGGGTCAATGTGTTCCCCCCCCCCACTGTTCCCTGCTTCCAGTTTAATTATCTTCCATCTGTCAGAGCCAGCTACAGGACTTTGGGAAAGGATACCTGTGTTCTGTAGGATGTCCTCCGAGGAGAGCGAACACGCCGTCTGCTTGCTTTGTCTGCTACAGATTGTAATGAAGAGTCAATGGCTTTTCTGGATGACATTGAATTGAATGTGGTGTCATTAGAGAGCTTGGACGGGATGTTAGGTGTTTCAGAGTGTGATATTCTTAGAGTCGCTACTTCTTACTCTGAGACGTCTTATTCCATTCTGTTAGCAGGGTTTGTACAGTGCAAGGCTGTTACTGTATCATCTAAAAGCTGATTACTGCAGGCCTATGGGACTTTGCGCTGTGTTACTAAACGGTGATACACTGCGCTGAGTGTTACTGATCGGTGATTCACTGCGCTGAGTGTTACTGATCGGTGATTCACTGCGCTGAGTGTTACTGATCGGTGATTCACTGCGCTGAGTGTTACTGATCGGTGATACGCTGCGCTGAGTGTTACTGATCAGTGATTCACTGCGCTGAGTGTTACTGATCGGTGATACGCTGCGCTGAGTGTTACTGATCGGTGATACGCTGCGCTGAGTGTTACTGATCGGTGATACACGCTGAGTGTTACTGATCGGTGATACGCTGCGCTGAGTGTTACTGATCGGTGATACGCTGCGCTGAGTGTTACTGATCAGTGATTCACTGCGCTGAGTGTTACTGATCGGTGATACGCTGCGCTGAGTGTTACTGATCGGTGATACGCTGCGCTGAGTGTTACTGATCGGTGATACACCTCGCTGAGTGTTACTGATCGGTGATACGCTGCGCTGAGTGTTACTGATCGGTGATTCACTGCGCTGAGTGTTACTGATCGGTGATCAGGGAATCCACCATGGAATAGGGATCATAACCGCTAAATCCTAAACTTTTTCTTCCAGCAAAAATGGCCACATTTGATATTTAATATTACTTTACAAAATGTTTTAATGAATGCTACTTTGTATATAAAATCAGCCTTTTTCTACTGCAGACAATCCATCTCGGGCCACGAGTTATAAAATGCAGTAACACGTGGCGGGTTTCAGACGGTAAATGCCTTCCCATGAGTTTACCTTCATTATGGAGAATTCGTCTCTTCATTAACCTCTGAACTGTCAGGTCTCTTCGGACTGCCCGGGGTTAATATGTGCTCATAACAAGCTAATCCTCCAAAGGCAGACTGCGTACTAAAGAACCGGAGATCAAGAGAGAGCATTCACCCCGAACCCAGGGGCCGCCGTGAGTGGCATAATATCACCTCACAGAGCGAGGATTAACCGTTAGGATATAGCTACAATAATGAATTAATCTAACCAGGATCACAGTTTTAATAACACTTTGTAAAATCTGACTTATTGTTTTTTTAAAGTTTGGATATAGCTTAATACAATATTAGTACAGTCAACAAAATAGTTATTAGTTAAGATTCCGTTTCTGTACAATTTTACATCTGATCATAATGCTTTTTAAACTCAGCATTACACACAGTCATTTTATGTGATCTACTTTGATATAAATCATGTTTTCTTATGTCAGTCAGGGAATTCCAATCTCCCTGGCCATAATCATCATATCATGAAACAATGTCACTTGGTTTTGCCCTGTTGGTGCTGGAGGACGGATGGCAGGCTGGCTGCGGCTTGCTGTGGTGGGAGTTTGTTGTTGCTGGAGTGGATAGGGGATTCTGGGCTTTCGGGTGGAGGAATTTTTTAGAATAAATCAGACTGATGCCGTCATGACTGGCCACACGCCGTGGATCCATACTTTTTCTATTATTGAACTAGGAATTATTCTAATTATGCAGCAATCCACAGAGCCATTTCCATTGGTTTCCATGATGATTGCTCCACCTTTACAACTTTGTCCCGTAATTGCCTTTACTTTTACAGTCCTAATTATTAGTGGCTCAGAAAAGAAAATTTTCATATATATCTATCTATCTATCTATCTATCTATATATATATATATATATATATATCATTTGAAGAGATGTTCCGCACTCTCGGTCTTAATAAAACGTAACTTTTAATGTTTACTGTGGCAAACAGAACCTCGCCACAGGCTTTTGGAGGGGCCTGCTTCCCAGCCTCCTGCCAAAAGACTATGGGCCAGGTCAGCGACTGTAAAGACCCATAGAACTGAATGCTAGCACACTGGCGGCCGTTCGCATGGACCAAAACCGCGAATAGACTTCAGGGGGACTTAGCCGCAAATGCCCTGGAACTATTTTCAGTATGAAAACTTTGCGGTTCCCGGTCGGTCCCCCAGTGGCACTTAGCCACGATTCTATGGAACTGTTTTGGGCATGGGACCATTCGTGCGGTCGACCAATACTATGACTTCCAGGAAATTCCTGAAACCCTGAACCAATCTGGGTGATTTTTGGATATATTGTTCACCCAGATCAGGGCTATCAGGGGATGTACCTTTTTGGGGGGGGTTGGGGGGATTGTGTGTTTTGGGAGTATTTAGTTTTTTTTGTAGAAATGTGTGTTTTTGTGTCTGGAGATAATTGAGTTAATACAGTACATGACTCAATTATCTCCCAGTCACAGGGTAGGGATTATCTGATTATGTATGGGAGTGTCCTGGATCTGAGAGCCAATATGGTTGTGTATTTGTTTATACTGTGGTTTACTCTCAGGTCCAGGGGGGAGTGACCGTTGCATGGGGACTTGTATAAAAGGCCAGTGTGGCTACCATTAAACAAGTTCCTGCTTACCCTCAACATAGAGCCTCGTCTCATGTGTGGGGGTAACGGCTGTATCTACCCTGGGGATTTCCATATCACTATACGCCTCTCGGTTATAATCACTTGCTCTTGTAAGAGCAGCCTGCTACACTCTCTGGAGTAGGAGAGGTCTGCCCACTGGAAACTGGATCCTTGTCTTGGGTCCAGGGTGAGTGGAGGACGGTGAGACCCCCAGCTAAGCTGTAACGCTAGATGTGGGGACTACGGTGTTGATGGTGTCTGGTGGAGTGTTTTGAGTCCTCGGTGAGCACTAGGAGCATCGATTGGCAGAGGCACCCGGTCGGGTTGCCAGGCAGTCCGCCACATTTACATTAAAAAAAAACATGTGATGCATCACATTTGTTTTTAAAAAAAAATCTAATAATTAAAAGTTACGTTTTTTTAAGACCGTGAGTGCGGACCATCTCTTTGATTTTTGTATACATGTGACTACGGCCTGGCATTTACAATTATATTGGAATAAATCTTTGGATTTCTCAAACGTTTAAAAAGTTTCGGTTCCTGATCTTTCTCTTGTTATCCTTACTAATTACCGCAATTCTGCCATTAATCCTTATTGTAGTTGTAGCAGAATGGTGAATTCAAATATACTTTTATTTCCCTTTTTGTTCAGCTGTCTGTATGCCCCGTTCGTTTACCCAATTCCCTCGCTGTGTGGCCCCTTGTTCGCACCTTCATAACCACTGACCACTCCTGCCCGTTAACCACAAATTAGTTATTAGTTAAAGTGTTTTCCCTGTGTGGCCGCCGTTCATATAACCAAATGCACGTGTTCAAACAATTGGCGGCTATTTTGTCTCCCAAACGAGTGCAGCGGTACATGGTCGTCGATGCCGTGGAACTAATTTTAGATATGCGGCCCTGCGAACACCCGGGAAACTGCTACCGCTGCCCATGCAACTTCCCGAACAGTTAAGAGAATGGCGTTCGGGCGGCATAAACTACCGAACAGGGGATGCATTCATACACTAATAGTCAGGGGATAGATTTATCAGTATTCGTGTGAGAACCCCCGAAAGATAACCGGTCGTTGCCTTGTTTTCTCTGGAACTGTTTTGGGGCATTACCTCGTGGCCGACTGGTCAAAACTTAATTCGACTGGCGTTCCCGAACCACCAAAGGGATCTGAGTGATATTTCGTCAAAGTGTGCGCTCAGATCCAAGCTATTTGTTGATATGACTTTCGTGGGGTTCTGAAGTATTGAAATTTATTTTTGGATGTTTTTAAATATTGTAGATTTTTCTACACCTGAGACAATTGAATTATAGTTTTTTCTCACGCAATTATCTCTCAGGCACTGAGGATCTTGGGAAGAAAATCCCTGTAATTGTGACTAAGAAACCCCATGCTAGGGGCAATGTATAAAAGCCGTGTGTGGCAGGAATAAAACCAGTTGTACTCCCAGAACTGTGTCGTCCAGTTGCTGGGGAGGAGGTGGAATATCTACTTGGTGTTTTCTTGTTCCTGATTTTACTCTTGGGTGACCCAGCAAAGAGGAAGTCCCTGCTAGGACTAGGGCTCTGCTACAGTAGTGACTCTGTCATAAAAGGTAAATATGTTTGTTTTATTTAATAATCAGTGTTCCTAATGAAGATCCGATCGTTAACCCTAATGACATGTCATTTAAAGTGCTACATTCTGTCCCTCTCACTGATACAACTAAATATATTGTTAGCCTTTTATTTAATCTGGTCTCATTGCTTCCCCTCCCGTCAAACACGGGATGTTAAATAAAAGCTAACACACATAGTGTGTGTGAAATGTATGTACATACTCTGGGGGTTATATACATGCTATACAGATCAGTGTACTACCTGATGGCAAATGTAACCACATCTACTGCGTAATGGTGGTAATCGATGACATAGACTCCATTGGGAGTCGAAACGTTGCACTATTCCACTTGTTCTAATAAAGGTGCCTGAAGACATTGGAGTGCATGGACCGTTTTTCTAATACTAGTATTTATTATTTTCTGGGCTTGTGCTGGCCCTTGGTTCAGCTAAGCACCCTGTCTTTAGTGAATTGAGTGCGGTTCCTTTTCCATTTTTGCAATACAAATATCGCTGCGCTGTTCAGCTGGGGTAAGAAGTTCTGTTATTATAGCTTGTTAGTAGTATTCGTCTGTGTGTGACATTCAGTTCCTCGTGTAATTTTAGTTTTAGTAGTGTAACGGACCGTTTTGCACAAAAGGGGAAAAAAACGCTTAGACGATAATCCCCCTTTTCAGAGACAGGCACAGCTACGGTATAATCACCAAAACTCACGAACCGCCAATAAGTGAATGCTCCAAACTCCCGAACGGCATACAAGGGAATAAGGTAGCACTTCAAATAAACGAACAGGAACCATACGAATAGCTGCTAGCAGGCGAACAGGAAAAGCTTCCAAGCGGCTTACACTCCTGGCAATCAGTCCTTAGCAGCATACAGTAAATCCCCCCAAAGACGAGACAAGGCTCCGTGTTGAGGGTCAAGCAGTGGTCTGTTTAATGAGGGCTACCTGCCCAGCTTTTATGCAGGTCTCCCACCTGGTGGACACTCCCCTAGGGGACCAAATGGGAGACTGTGACAAGGGACAGACAAGTATACAAATAGGACACACAGTCACAATATATTCCCACAATGCATCCTGGCTTCCTCCCCTCTGCCCTGGGAGATAATTGGGAAGTAACTCAATTATCTCCCAAGACAAAGGCAAAACTCCACTACACACGTGGGAACACAAAACCAGCATAATACTTTAAAATGCACAAAGTAACATTTACTACATAAAACACAGACATGTAACATATCCCCAGATAGCTCAGGTCTGAGTGCACATTATTAGGTGAATGGCACTCAGACCACACGAATACAGTTTAATCGCCATGGAGCCAAAGTCTTTACAGTCAGTTTCATACGAATGGGCTCCATGGGATTCCTATCTGGGGTATAAGACATTCACACAAAAATACCGAACACCGGGTCATTCGTGTGCTTTCACCGAACAAGAAGGGAGGTCGGCGGCTTCAGCGGTGTTCGCGCAAAACTGTGTCCGATTTTAGTTCCATGAAAATAGAGGCGAACACCGCTGTTCATTCGTATGGTTTAAAATGGCCGCGACCTCGTGTTCGGGATACGAACGGCGGCCACCCAGCGTTCATCAATTAAGCTGCGGTTAACCGCAGCTTCAGGGAGGTTAATTGCCGGCACACTCCAGCTCCCAGGTGGTCCAGTCATTCGTACGGTTGTTCGGTAGATTGAAACTACTGAACAACCGGCAGAAAAGCACGAATACAGCTTTTCTGCATGGAAAAATAAAGTCTTTTAAAAGGGGCCATAGTCCAAAGGCAGCAGGCGAGCAACCAGGCTTCTCCAATGCAATGTGGCGAGATTGGTCTCGTCACAAGTAGTATTCGGCGGTGTGTGACAGTCAGTTCCTCGTGTAATTTTAGTTTGTTAGTAGTATTCGGCGGTGTGTGACATTCAGTTCCTCGTGTAATTTTAGTTTGTTAGTAGTATTCGGCGGTGTGTGACAGTCAGTTCCTCGTGTAATTTTAGTTTGTTAGTAGTATTCGGCGGTGTGTGACATTCAGTTCCTCGTGTAATTTTAGTTTGTTAGTAGTATTCGGCGGTGTGTGACAGTCAGTTCCTCGTGTAATTTTAGTTTGTTAGTAGTATTCGGCGGTGTGTGACATTCAGTTCCTCATGTAATTTTAGTTTGTTAGTAGTATTCGGCGGTGTGTGACAGTCAGTTCCTCGTGTAATTTTAGTTTGTTAGTAGTATTCGGCGGTGTGTGACAGTCAGTTCCTCGTGTAATTTTAGTTTGTTAGTAGTATTCGGCGGTGTGTGACCTTCAGTTCCTCGTGTAATTTTAGTTTGTTAGTAGTGTTCGGAGGTGTGTGAAATTCTTGTCCTTGTGTAATTTTAGTTTGTTAGTAGTGTTCGGCAGTGTGTGAAATTCTTGTCCTTGTGTAATTTTAGTTTGTTAGTAGTGTTCGGCGGTGTGTGAAATTCTTGTCCTTGTGTAATTTTAGTTTGTTAGAAGTATTCGGTGGTGTGTGACATTCTGGTCCTCTTGTAAATTTAGTTTGTTAGTAGTTTTTGGCAGTGTGTGACATTCATTTCCTTTTGTAATTTTTGTTTGTTAGTAGTATTCGGCTGTGTGTGACATTCAGTTCCTCGTGTAATTTTAGTTTGTTAGTAGTGTAACGGATCACCTGGCATCCCAAGTGGATACCTCCATTGAAGGATGCTCCTAGCGCCTCCTGAGGACTCCAAGCACTCTGGCAGACACCACAATCACTGAACCGGAGAAGCATATGAGTACTTTTAAGCATATGCATGTTGTATACAGCCGAATAGGAAAAACCATGCGAATAGGTTTACACTCCTATCAGTCAAACTGGAACAGCATACAGTAAATCCTCCCCCAATAATGAGACAACACTTCACTTTGAGGGTTAAGCAGGAACTCCACTGTAATGGCCACACACTGGCTTTTATGCAAGTCCCCATGCAAGGGGACATCCCACAGTGTGGGACACAGTACAACCAATCATTTACAGGAGAACCGTAAAACACACCCAGCACAAACATACATCCCTCCCCTCTGCCTGTGATATAATTACTGAACACAATGGGTTAATGTAATTTATCACAGGCAGGAAAAATACACTTTTTATACATACACTGTAACTTTAAAAATATGCATCATATTCACATAAAACATACATATTCAGAATCAGCATACTTTAAATATAAACATAACCAAAATTCAGCCAATTCCATCCAGGGGCTAAAAAGTTAAGGGAAAGTTCTATTTGACCAAATGAAGCATGGCTTTTCTGCCCAAAACCAGTTCCACAGAGTCTTCTATCCTGGAGATAATTGGGAAGTAATCCAATTATCTCTAAGGACAGAGGCAAAACTCCATTAGCCACATGGCAGACAAAGGACAATAAAAGACATAAAAATACATACTGTTACATTTATCACATAGAACATACACATTCTACCTATCCCCAGATAGCTTAAATCTGAGCGCACATTATTACCGGATGGTGCTCAGATTACATATATACAGTTCAATTGCCATGGAGCCAAAGTCTTTCATACAGTCTTTCAGTGTACGGCTGGGCTCCATGGCATAGCTATCTGGGGTAGCATGGCTTTAACAGTCCGCAGAAAGGCACGAATAAACCTTTCTGCAGGTAAAATAAAAGTTTAAAATGCAGGACCATAGTCTAAAGGGAGCAGGCGAGCAACCAGGCCTCTCCAGTGGACAGTGGCGAGGTTGGTTCCGCCACAAGTAGTATTCGGCTGTGTGTGACATTCATTTCCTCGTGTCATTTTAGTTTGTTAGTAGTATTCAGCAGTGTGTGACATTCAGTTCCTCGTGTAAATTTAGTTTGTTAGTAGTTTTTGGCAGTGTGTGACATTCAGTTCCTCGTGTAATTTTAGTTTGTTAGTAGTGTTCGGCGGTGTGTGAAATTCTTGTCCTTGTGTAATTTTAGTTTGTTAGTAGTATTCGGTTGTGTGTGACATTCCGGTCCTCTTGTAAATTTAGTTTGTTAGTAGTTTTTGATAGTGATGTCGCGAACCGTTCGCGAACTTGCCGCGAACGGTTCACCGCGGGTTCGTGGCGAACTCCGGTCAGCTGACACATCCCTGCCAATCTCCGGCAGACCCTCCTACTTCCCGGACAGCATCCATGTTGAAGGCAGCTTCAACATGGATGCTGTCCAGGAGGTGGGAGGGTCTGGGAGGGAGGGTCTGCCGGAGATTGGCAGGGATGTGTCAGCTGACCAGAGTTCGCCACGAACGGTTCGCGGCAAGTTCGCGAACGGTTCGCGACATCACTACTTTTTGGCAGTGTGTGACATTCATTTCCTTGTGTAATTTTAGTTTGTTAGCATAGGTGTGCGCAGCCTATTGCATTAGGGTGTGCACCCTAAAGCACAAGCACACGCCACGTATATGTATATATGTATGTGTGTGTATATATGTATATACATATATACACTGTGTGTGCGTTGTGTGAGGGTGATGTGTGTGTGTGATTGTGCTGGTAGTGTGCTATGTGGGTGAGGGTGTTTGTGTGTGTGTGTGTGCGCTTGTGAGGGTGCTGTTAGTGTGCTGTGTGTTTGTTAGGGTCCTGTTTGTGTTTGTGAGGGTACTGTTAGTGTGCTGTGTGTGTGTGTGAGGGTGCTTTTTGTGTGCTGTGTGTAAGGGTGTTGTGTGTGTGTGTGGGTGCTGTGTATGTCTGTGGGTGCTGTATGTGTGTAGGTGCTGTGTATGTCTGTGGGTGCTGTATGTGTGTAGGTACATTACTTAATATCCCCCCTCCCTTCTTACTTTATGTAGGGAGGGGGGATTCTTGTTCCTTGCTGCCTTCCCTGGTGGTCCCGTGGAGGTGGGGGCAGATTACTTGATATCCCCCCTCCCTTTTCACCTTATGTAGGGAGGGGGGATCCTTCCTTGCTGCCTTCCCTGGTGGTCCAGTGGTGAGTGAACCCCAGCCTGTGGGGCTAGAGTTCACTCTCGCGAGATCTGAGCATTGTCTCGAGAGGAACCCAGTGGAGGTGCCGGCAATAGCCCCTGGGAGGCTGAGAGCAGAGCTGGCGCTCGGATAGCGCCGGCTATTCATGAGCCGACAGTGGAGATCCTGAGATCTCCCCTGCCGGTCTCAATACACAGGCGTGCCGCGGGGATTAGGATGTCAGTGTACACATGGTTTACAAATTTTTGGAATAAAGAACTCCCATGATTCACTGCCAGCTATAACTCTCAGGCAGTTTGAGTACGACTATATACAGTAATATTTAAGTATATTGTATTTATATTTATGTAAAGGCCGTGCCAAAATTAGAAGAATAACTTTTTTTATTATTAATTAACCAGTCCCAATGGTGTTACATACAATGAATACTTAATGTATGGAGATTTGTTTGACTCAGTACGGAAGTTCCATTTGCTGCCTCGCAAAGTCTGACTCTTTCGATTGTTCTTAACATTAGTTAATGTTTGAGGCTCTAGCGCTTGAATTTCTATACGGATACTCTTCTTGAGCTACTCCTGCTCAAGCGTACTTAATGTACTCGGTTTGTCCACGTACACCCGCTCCATCAGATATCCCCACAGGAAGCAATTGGGAGCTGAATGGTAGGGGGAACGTGGCGTGGTGGCCAATTAATCCTCAAATTTATCAGTTTGGACAATTGTCTCAGGTGGTCAATTGTGGCCCTTGCTGTATGGGCAGCAGCCCCATCCTGTTGAAACCACATCTAAAGGTTATTTTCCACTACAGTATGTAATACATTTTAAATAATTTCCCGATATCTCACATCAATAAAATTCCACTATTGTTACTCATTGTTCCTTCGTGAAATTACCCGTGATGAATCTCCCAAGACTCGTTATCATATAAACCTGCATCATAAAAATCTTCGGACTGAAATGTTGATTGACCTGCATGTACCCCAGAATGCAAAAGTCTTTATTCTGGAGAGCATGAGAAGACGTTTTGCGATGTTTCTGGGTGTTCATTGCATGTTGTGTATGTTCTATGTGGAGATAGAATTCCAGCACACTGTTACTGCACTGCTAATCATATTAACTGTCTGCTTTTCTCCATTTTCAGGTACGTTCGAATCGTGGGGACACATAACACGGTCAATAAGGTTTTCCATCTGGTGGCGTTCGAATGTATGTTCACCAGCAAGTCATTTACACTGGAGAAAGGCTTATTGGGTAAGTGATGATCCTCATGCTATCTCAGAGCAGTATAATTGAATCTCTGTATACAGTATGCACACAGTCTGTCTCAATGGGTGGAGCTGTTGGGTGACGGTCCGCATGCTATCTCAGAGCAGTATAATTCAATCTCTGTATACAGTATGCACACAGTCTGTCTCAATGGGTGGAGCTGTTGGGTGACGGTCCGCATGCTATATCAGAGCAGTATAATTAAATCTCTGTATACAGTATGCACACAGTCTGTGTCAATGGGTGGAGCTGTTGGTTGACGGTCCGCATGCTATATCAGAGCAGTATAATTAAATCTCTGTATACAGTATGCACACAGTCTGTGTCAATGGGTGGAGCTGTTGGTTGACGGTCCGCATGCTATCTCAGAGCAGTATAATTAAATCTCTGTATACAGTATGCACACAGTCTGTCTCGATGGATGAAGCTGCTGGGATTTTTTTTAGGGCATTGTATTATTTGTTTATATTCCATTTTCATGAACCAAAATTCTATTTCATCTCGTAAGGAAATGTTTACTTTGGATTATGGAGCTGTAGCCCAGATGTGGTTACCTTAAAGTGGGTCTGCCACCTAAGAATGTTTTATTAACAGACAATTTATCGTATATTAAACCCTGCTCCTGAGTCCTTAAGATGATAGAGTTAAAGGGTTTAGGTTGGAGAATGCATTTTATTTGTTCACGCATTTGAAAGCTGCAGTGAAAAAAATGTGCATTTATTAAAACAAATCTCTCTCAAAATACCTTTCCTCACTGCCTAAAAAGCCACTATTCCTCGGATACTGAATTTCTGTCCAACTAATGCTGATTTGCCCCCTATTTGTTAGTGCTGAGCATTGTCCAATTAAATAGTTCTCATAAAGAAACATCTTAACCACTTGGAACATAACAAAACCTATTATGAACACTTACAGAAACATAATCTACTGCATATACCCCAAACATATTTGTAATACGGGAATCGGGTAATGTTAGTGTGTTACTGTGCATGCGGGGTAATATATTCTAAGATCGGGACTCGGATAATGTTAGTGTGTTACCGTACATGCTGGGTAATATATTCTAAAAACGGGAATCGGGTAATGTTAGTGTGTTACCGTGCATGCTGGGTAATATATTCTAAGAACGGGAATCGGGTAATGTTAGTGTGTTACTGTGCATGCGGGGTAATATATTCTAAGAACGGGAATCGGGTAATGTTAGTGTGTTACCGTGCATGCTGGGTAATATATTCTAAGAACGGGAATCGGGTAATGTTAGTGTGTTACTGTGCATGCTGGGTAATATATTCTAAGAACGGGAGTCGGGTAATGTTAGTGTGTTACTGTGCATGCGGGGTAATATATTCTATGAATGGGAATCGGGTAATGTTAGTGTGTTACCGTGCACACTGGGTAATATATTCTAAGAACGGGAATCGGGTAATGTTAGTGTGTTACTGTGCATGCGAGGTAATATATTCTATGAATGGGAATCGGGTAATGTTAGTGTGTTACTGTGCATGCTGGGTAATATATTCTAAGAACGGGAATCGGGTAATGTTAGTGTGTTACTGTGCATGCTGGGTAATATATTCTAAAAACGGGAATCGGGTAATGTTAGTGTGTTACCGTGCATGCTGGGTAATATATTCTAAGAACGGGAATCGGGTAATGTTAGTGTGTTACTGTGCATGCTGGGTAATATATTCTAAGAACGGGAGTCGGGTAATGTTAGTGTGTTACTGTGCATGCGGGGTAATATATTCTATGAATGGGAATCGGGTAATGTTAGTGTGTTACCGTGCATGCTGGGTAATATATTCTAAGAACGGGAATCTGGTAATGTTAGTATGTTACTGTGCATGCTGGGTAATATATTCTAAGAACGGGAGTCGGGTAATGTTAGTGTGTTACTGTGCATGCGGGGTAATATATTCTATGAATGGGAATCGGGTAATGTTAGTGTGTTACCGTGCACACTGGGTAATATATTCTAAGAACGGGAATCGGGTAATGTTAGTGTGTTACTGTGCATGCTAGGTAATATATTCTATGAATGGGAATCGGGTAATGTTAGTGTGTTACTGTGCATGCTGGGTAATATATTCTAAGAACGGGAATCGGGTAATGTTAGTGTGTTACTGTGCATGCTGGGTAATATATTCTAAAAACGGGAATCTGGAAATGTTAGTGTGTTACCGTGCATGCTGGGTAATATATTCTAAGAACGGGAATCGGTAATGTTAGTGTGTTACTGTGCATGCTGGGTAATATATTCTAAGAACAGGAATCGGGGTAATGTTAGTGTGTTATCGGGCATGCTGGGTAATATACTCTAAGAACGGGAATCGGGTAATGTTAGTGTGTTACCATGCATGCTGGGTAATATATTCTAAGAACGGGAATCGGGTAATGTTAGTTTGTTACTGTGCATGCTGGGTAATATATTCTAAGAACGGGAGTCGGGTAATGTTAGTGTGTTACCGTACATGCTGGGTGATATATTCTAAGAAAGGGAATCGGGTAATGTTAGTGTGTTACCGTGCATGCTGGGTAATATATTCTAAGAAAGGGAATCGGGTAATGTTAGTGTGTTACTGTGCATGCTGGGTAATATATTCTAAGAACGGGAATCGGGTAATGTTAGTGTGTTACTGTGCATGCTGGGTAATATATTCTAAGAACGGGAATCGGGTAATGTTAGTGTGTTACCGTGCATGCTGGATGATATATTCTAAGAACAGGAATCGGGGTAATGTTAGTGTGTTACTGTGCATGCTGGGTAATATATTCTAAGAACGGGAATCGGGTAATGTTAGTTTGTTACTGTGCATGCTGGGTAATATATTCTAAGAACGGGAGTCGGGTAATGTTAGTGTGTTACCGTACATGCTGGGTGATATATTCTAAGAAAGGGAATCGGGTAATGTTAGTGTGTTACCGTGCATGCTGGGTAATATATTCTAAGAAAGGGAATCGGGTAATGTTAGTGTGTTACTGTGCATGCTGGGTAATATATTCTAAGAACGGGAATCGGGTAATGTTAGTGTGTTACTGTGCATGCTGGGTAATATATTCTAAGAACGGGAATCGGGTAATGTTAGTGTGTTACCGTGCATGCTGGGTGATATATTCTAAGAACAGGAATCGGGGTAATGTTAGTGTGTTACTGTGCATGCTGGGTGATATATTCTAAGAAAGGGAATCGGGTAATGTTAGTGTGTGTCTCCTTGATATGTAAATAAAGAGGTTTATTTAGTTTTTCTGTTTTGTTTGTGATTTACTGTAACAAGAGATTTGTTTTCATTTGAGATAAACTCACTAACTGGCCACTTTCTCCTGATTGCTTTTCCCTCGGATTCACAGGGTTAATCTCTCACCATGGCTTGCCCTGCGGTAATGCAAGGGTTATAATGCTCAGCAGACAATTTGAAAACAGATTTCACTTTTTAGGTTTGAAAGACGTTGCTTTAGGTGGAAGTAAACTTTTGATAGCTTTCCAAGCCCCCGTGTCTAATTAGATTGTTGATTTTATGTCAAAAACTAATTAAAGACTAATTTAAAAGGAAGCATCAGATCCTGAAATAGTTTACATTTTGATTGTAGCAATGAGTTCTTTATTTGGCGTTACAAATAGCCTCTAAAACATTCCTTTATACGTCTCATCATGGTGGTACCTCGGATCCTGGGATTAGTGTATAGCACAATTACATATTGTCCATACCATATTATATATAAATTACATATTATATATTATCCATACCTTATTATATATAAATTACATATTATATATTATCCATACCTTATTATATATTATCCATACCTTATTATCCATACCTTATTATATATTAGCCATACGTTATTATATATACATTACATATATTATCCAATACTTATTATATATAAATTACATATTATATATTATCCATACCTTATTATATATAAATTACATATTATATATTATAGATACCTTATTATATATAAATTACATATTATATATTATCCATACCTTATTATATATAAATTACATATATTATCCAATACTTATTATATATAAATTACATATTATATATTATCCATACCTTATTATATATAAATTACATATTATATATTATCCATACCTTATGTCCCGTCTAGGCCCTTACGATCTGCTGAAGACTTACGTCTATCTTCTGTCCGTACTCCCACCTCTGATGCTCGCCTTCAAGATTTCTCGAGGGCTGCACCGTTCCTGTGGAACTCGCTTCCCTCCTCCGTTAGATGCTCACCCAGTCTCCACTCCTTCAGAAAATAGTTAAAAACCCACTTCTTCATAAAAGCGTATCAATTAAACTGTCACTAGTCTAATACTATCCTTACCTTTTTGTGTCATTTTACCCAACTCCCTCTAGCATGTAAGCTCATTGAGCAGGGCCCTCAACCCATCTGTTCCTGTGTGTCCAACTTGTCTGGTTACAACTATATGTCTCTTCGTCCACCCATTGTAAAGCGGCGCTCTATAAATATAATAATAATTATATATAAATTACATATTATCCATTCCTTATTATATATAAATTACATATTATCCATTCCTAATTATATATAAATTACATATTACATATTATCCATTCCTTATATATAAATTACATATATATTATTATATATAAATTACATATTATCCATTCCTAATTATATATAAATTACATATTACATATTATCCATTCCTTATATATAAATTACATATTGTCCATTCCTTATTATATATAAATTACATATTATCCATTCCTTATTATATAAATTACATATTGTCCATTCCTTAATATATATAAATTACATATTGTCCAATCCCTAATATATATAAATTGCATATTATCCATTCCTTATTATATATAAATTACAAATTACATATTGTCCATACCTTATTATATATAAATTACATATTATCCATTCCTTATTACATATATTACATATTATCCATTCCTTATATATAAATTACATATTATCCATTCCTTATTATATATATATTACATATTATCCATTCCTTATATATAAATTACATATTATCCATTCCTTATTATATATAAATTACATATTATCCATATCTTAGTATATATAAATTACATATTGTCCAATCCCTAATATATATAAATTACATATTATCCATTGCTTATTATATATAAATTACATATTATCCATTCCTTATTATATAAATTACATATTGTCCATTCCTTAATATATATAAATTACATATTGTCCAATCCCTAATATATATAAATTGCATATTACCCATTCCTTATTATATATAAATTACATATTACATATTGTCCATACCTTATTATATATAAATTACATATTATCCATTCCTTATTATATATATTACATATTATCCATTCCTTATATATAAATTACATATTATCCATTCCTTATTATATATATTACATATTATCCATTCCTTATATATAAATTACATATTATCCATTCCTTATTATATATAAATTACATATTGTACATTCCTTATTATATATAAATTACATATTATCCATACCTTATTTGTAAATTACATGTTGTCCATTCCTTATTAGAAACAAATTACATATTGTCCATTCCTTATTATATATAAATTACACATTATCCATTCCTTATGATATATAAATTACATATTACATATTGTCCATTCCTTAATATATATAAATTACATATTGTCCATATCTTAGTATATATAAATTACATATTATCCATTCCTTAATATATATAAATTACATATTGTCCATTCCTTAATATATATAAATTACATATTGTCCATACCTTATTATATATAAATTACATATTATCCATTCCTTATTATATATAAATTACATATTATCCATTCCTTAATATATATAAATTACATATTGTCCATTCCTTAATATATATAAATTACATATTGTCCATACCTTATTATATATAAATTACATATTGTCCATTCCTTATTATATATAAATTACATATTGTCCATATAATATATATAAATTACATATTATCCATTCCTTATTATATATAAATTACATATTGTCCATTCCTTATTATATATAAATTACATATTGTCCATATCTTAGTATATATAAATTACATATTATCCATTCCTTATTATATAAATTACATATTATCCATTCCTTAATATATATAAATTACATATTATCCATACCTTATTATATATAAATTACATATTATCCATTCCTTATTATATATAAATTACATATTGTCCATTCCTTATTATATATAAATTGCATATTGTACATTCCTTATTATATATAAATTACATATTATCCATACCTTATTTCTAAATTACATGTTGTCCATTACTCATTAGAAACAAATGGCATATTGTCCATTCCTTGTTATAAAAATTTAGTCTGTCCGTATATCGTTATTAATAAATTACACACTGTCAGTATAATTTAAATAATAATACAATAATGTTAATGGCTGGATTGCTTCTATACTTCTTCTACTTTGTTCACATTTTGTTTTCTTCAAAGGGGTGGGGCAGGGGTGTTCCTCAAATATTTAATTTCAGATAACACTAATTAATAACATCGAGTTTGCAGAATTCTATGTTTGATTCCCGCACTCATTTAGTTCGATGAATCCAATGTTTGTCTTTGAGAAGGATTCATAGCTTGTGGAACCCCATGCTGTGCATGATGTCGATGAACATTAAAACTTTAATTCTCGGAGCGTGGCTACCGGCTGAACAAGATGGCAGCTTAAAGGACCACTCTAGGCACCCAGACCACTTCAGCTTAATGAAGTGGTCTGGGTGCCTGGTCCAGCTAGGGTTAGCCCATTTTTTTATAAACATAGCAGTTTCAGAGAAACTGCTATGTTTATTAATGGGTTAAGCCTTCCCCCTAATCCTCTAGTGGCTGTCTCATTGACAGCCACTAGAAGCGCTTGCGTGCTTCTCACTGTGATTTTTGGTGAGCAAGCGTCCATAAAAGAAATGCTTTCCTATGCGCCGGGCTGAATCTTTGTGGCGCAGCTGCTTGCCAGCGTGCGCATTCAGCCCAGGAGGAGGAACGGAGGAGGAGAGAAGGAGGAGAGCTCCCCGCCCAGCGCTGGAAAAAGGTAAGTTTTAACCCCTTTCCAGAGCTGGGCGGGAGGGGGACCCTGAGGGTGGGGGCACCCTCAGGGTACTATAGTGCCAGGAAAACGAGTATGTTTTCCTGGCACTATAGTGGTCCTTTAAAGTTTTGCTCCGGCACTTGGGCTCCTCAAAAAGGTCATTGTACAGCCACTACTGCCACTTCCAAGCTATCAAACCGACCATGTATCACTCCAAACCAAAGAGACCAGCTAGCAAAGCTGACAGGCTTAATTTTTGTCGGCCAGAAAACGCAGTCTGTGAATTTGACCACGCAGACAGTGTCGCAAGATGGCGGCGAGGATTCAGGTAGCTGTAGTCCACTGTTTGAAATGGATGAAATGTCTATGGATGGCGCCTGTGACGGACCGAACTGCCCCCCGACCAGGTACCTCCGTCAGTCGCTGCTACCTAGCACTTGCGAGCACCATAAGCACTGCATTGGAACACCATAACCACCTTAAACACCACAAACCACCGCAGCTTGGTTGGGGTCTTGCTGTCCTCCACTCACCCTGGACCCAAGACCAGAATCCAGCTTCCAGTGGGTAGACCTCTCCTAGTCCAGAGAGCGAAGCAGGCTGCTCTTATAAGAGCAAGTGGTGTGATCCAAGGGAGTATAGTAATTTTACCAATCCTCAGAGTGTCAATATAGCTCTCCAATCCCCAAACATGAGCCTTGACTTCATGAAGGGTGAAATGAATCTTGTTTAATGATAGCCACAACTGGCCTTTTATGACAGTCCCCATGCAAGGGGCACCCCCCCCTGGACCTGAGAGTAAACCACAGTAGAATCAAATACGCATCACACTGCCTCTCAGGTCCAGGACACTCCCATACAAAATAGGTCAACCCCTCCCCTATGTCTGGGAGATAATTGAGTCAAGCACTATACTAAGCTCAATTATCTCCTAACACAAAAAACACACATTTTTACAAAACCCCCAAAATAACTTAAAACACACAAAATCTCCACAAAAGTTACATTCCCTGATAGCCCTTTTCTGGGTGACCTGCATATCCAAAAATCACCCATATCAGTTAAGGGGTTTAGGAATTCCCTGGAAGTCTTAATTTTGACAGACTGCATGCATGGTCCCATGCCCAAAACAGTTCCAGAGAATCAGGACTTGCAGCCGGTCTAGTTCGGTAGTTTGGAAAACCAATAAAATACCAAACATAGTCAAGGTTCTTAGCCTGGAGCTTGTTCCCCTCATCCAGACAAATGATTTCACTGAACAGTGCCCTTCTAAATTGTATAGAACCGAACGCAGGCAATGATGGAAGTCCAGCGGTGTTCGGGAGTTTCTGTGTTCGATTTTAGTTCCATGAGATTCATGCTCAAGCACTGCTGCCTGCGTTCATGCGAACAAGATGGCCGCCACCTTGTGGTTGTCCATAGGAATTGCGGCCACCCAGACGAACAATTAGAACACTGTGTTGAGAAGCGTTCCAAGGTGTTAATAGGTGTTAACAATTTCCTGGGTGGTCCCTGGTTCGTGCGTCTGTTCGGTTGCCGAACAGGATAGTAGAAAGGCACTGACAAGGTCTTTTATGAGTCTTTTTGCATGGCCCATAGTCGTGAGGCAGGAGGCTGGCAAACAGGCCCCTCCCAAGAACCAGTGGAGAGGTTACTTTCGCGACAGCACCCTAACTAAACAATTCTTCTTGGACCACCTAAAAGCACAATCAAGAAAACTGATTGCGGGATGGTCAGAAAGCCTGGAAAGCATACGCAAGGACATTGGGGATATCGGAAATCGAGTCTTCCACATTGAAGAGAAAATGGAGGAGCACTCAGACGCGCACAACAGTCTGGCAGACCAGGTACACACGTTAATAACCAACCTACAATTGTTCTTAACTAAACTGATGGACATTGAAGACGGGGCAAGGAGGAACAACTTTTGCCTCTGTGGTATTCCGGAAACCATCACCACTGCCGACCTCCCGGCATTTCTCCACAAATTTCTTCATTCACTGTCACCAGACACCCCAACTGACATGCTGCTGCTTGACATTGGTCACAGGGTGCCTAGGCCAAGACATCTCCCAGACGCTGTCCCAAGAGACATGGTGCTATGTGCACATTACTTTCATATAAAGGAACTGATCCTTAAAAATAGCAGGAGAACACAGAACTTAACAGACAAGTTTAAAGACATCCTGATATTCCCGGACCTGTCGGCGGCTATATTGCGAAAACGGCGGGAGTTCCTGCAAGTAACTACCACCCTCAGATAGCATCAGATTCCATACCGCTGAGGCTACTCTCTAAAGCTGCTCATCACCAAGAATGGAGCCATCACAGTGGTATCAAACCCCGAAGAAGGACTACAAATCCTCAACAAGTGGCATCTAACACTGGTGCCAGGACTGGAGAGCAGAACAACCATAGTGCCAGAATGGAGGAAAGTCTCATCTATATGAACTCGATACTTCCAGCCCATAGTAGGAAGCTTAATATGCCGCGGGCTTGTGAAATAAACACGTCCTAGACAATGTCTTGATGTAACCCCTTGTTATACCATCCCACACACTTGTTAAAAGACCCCCTATACTGGTATAGAGTGTGGTGACTCGCACCCCAAATTACAATACTTAAGTGTGATTGACGGGTATTGCCCTTTGTACGGTGCCCATATAAATCACGGACAAACACGAATATAACGGGGATAAAATTAAAAAAATTACAAAACTACAAAAAAAACTCCAAACAAATCACCAAATGCTCTCACAACATGAAACTATATTCACACAATGCTAGGGGTCTAAACATACCCCAAAAACGTCATATCCTTTTAGCTGAAGTAAAAAAATTAGGTGTTGATGTCTTACGTCTCCAGGAGACGCATTTTAAACAAACTAAAGCACCATCGCTGGGGCTCAAAGATTTTCCGATATAATGCCATGCTATGTTTGCCACTAAATCTAGAGGTGTAAGCGTCTTAATAAACCATTCTTTAACGTACAAACTACTTAAAGTTATTACTCATAGCAAGGGAAGGTATATCATATTAATCTGTAACTTAAACAATGTCACATACACAATTGTCAATATGTATGCCCCAAACGATAATCAAACCCACTTCCTACAACAACTTTTACATAAGGTGTCTAATATTCAAAATAGGAATATTACTGATCTGTGGGGATCTGAACCATGTTATTGATCCAACTCTGGGTACGACAATCTCACCCGCCACTCATAGGTTAACGACTCTCAAGACAAGCTGCTTGCGCATAAATCAGATCTTTCTGGAGTTTAGCCTATATGATATTTGGCGTACTCTACACCCTGCCGATAGGGAATACTCCTATTTCTTGCATGTCCACAACACTCACTCGCATATAGATCTATTCTTCACCACTGGACCTTGCCTACCGGAAAAATTCACCAATGCTCCATTATAAATATACTTTGGTCAGACCACGCACCTATCGTATTAACAGTCGCAGATGAATATTCCTATAAAGGCAGAGGCTCTTGGCGTTTAAACTACTCCATGTTATGTGACCAAAACCTTATCTCACACATAACAGACCCAGAACTACTACATTACTTTCAAACTAATGACAACCCAAACATGGTGCCGACCACCATACGGCAGGCACATAAACCTGTCATGCGGGGCCTATTGATCAGTAAAGTGACACATCTTAGAAAACATTCACACGCACAACTGATGACACTATTAAGGGACCTACGAGATAAAACAAATACCTACCATCAAACAACCTCCCTATTGACGGACATACAAACTATAACAAAGCGAATTAACGAGCTAAAATTACAAAAAAACAACCTACATTGTGCAAAAATTTTAAATGAGGCACTATTCCCAAGGCAATAAAGCCGGTAAATCTTTAGCAAACATGCTTCGCCACAAACAAGCACGGTCCAAAATACTGCACATTCTTACAAATGGCAATAAAAAACTCATAAATAATGAACTTGTATCATTTTCTAGCAACCTGTATAATTTAACCCCTTAAGGACACATGACATGTGTGACAAGTCATGATTCCCTTTTATTCCAGAAGTTTGGTCCTTAAGGGATTAAAAAAAGGCACGTCTGTACAACTAGATCGGACATAGATACATTCCTACATCTGATCTCACAGCCCAGTTTCACTACAGACCAAAGAAACACCAGCTCTCAAAAAATCACTGCTGATGAAATACATTCGGCAATTGCGAATCTGCCACCAGAAAAATCACCAGGTCCCGACTGACTCACTAACAGGTATTATAGGGTGTTCTCCAATACACTAACTCCCCACTTACAAAAAGCATTTGCACACATATCCGAACCAGGAACTATGCCACCATAAATGCTATTAGCCATGTGGCTAACCTCCCCAAGCCAGGGAAAACCCCAAACAAGGGACAAAACTTACGTCCCATATCACTCCTCAATACTGACATTAAATTGTTAGCAAAAATATACTCAAACAGACTTGCCTCAACTCTACCATATCATCTATCATAATACATGAGGACCAGGTGGGTTTCATTAAAGGGCGGCAGGATGCTGATGGTACGAGAAAGGTCCTTAACTTAATCTATAGCCTGCAAAAACAAAATGAAGGAAGTCTCTTCCTGTCTTTACACGCGGAGAAGGCTTTTGATCACCTAAACTGGAGGTCCTTGAAGTGGTTCTGCGCAGGTTCCAGTTCCCTGATGAATTTTTAAACACTTTAAAAGCCCTATACAGCGTGTCAACAGCCAAGGTTACCAACGCTGGTTTCTTTTCAGACTCCTTCTCCATTACAAATGGCATGCACCAAGGATGCCCCCTCTCCTATATGTTATAGCACTAGAACCTCTCAAATCATTGATTAGACATAGCCCACACATCTCAGGTATCCAACTACATCAAAAGGAATACAAATTAACGCTCTTCGCAGAAGATGTTCTGCTTACATTAAGCAACCTGAAAAATCTCTACTGCATTATCCCTCTGTCTTAGAGTCATACTGCAAGTGTTCCTACTATAAATTGAATGTATCCAAGACCCAGGCATTGTGTAGGGGAATCCCACCAGACACCTTACAATCACTGAAACAAACATATAATTATGACTGGCAAACAGACCATTTTACCTTTTTAGGAATAGCATTACCAAAGAAACTTGCCAACCTCTTTCAGGCCAACTACTCTCGGAGGAAATTAAACTACAATTACAGGAATAGAAGCCTATGTTCATCTCATGGACCGGGCGAATTGCAGCCAGAAAAAATAATACTTCCAAAACTGCAATACTTGTTCCGATCATTAACCATAAAGGTTTCTCCCACGTACTTCAACACATTGCGACACTGGGTATCTAAATTTGTATGGAATGGGAAAGACCCCGCATAGCTCTAAAAATTATGCATTGTCCCATCCGAGATTAAGTTATGAACCTCCCAAATTTTAAATGGTATTACCACGCTGCTATTTTAAGTAGCATCCTCCAAGCCAAAACTACCACGCAAGAACCGCAATGGAAACAGAGTCCGGCTGGGCACACAACATTGCACTAGATGTTATGGCATGGCTTCCCCCCTCTAATAGACCACGCACAGCAAGTTGCTTACAAACCACCTCTCTAACACTATCCATATGGGATATTTATTCTAAACAGTTGACAATACAACAACCCATATCCCTAGCTAAGCCTCTCTGGGTGATAACACTCCTAATCCTGGACTTCAACCACAGAATGTGGGAGAGGCATGGTTTTCACTTCCTCCACCAACTTTACACTAATTGCACTTTCATGACCTTTGCTGAGCTCCAACAAAACCATAAGCTACTCATTATAGTGCACTACTCGTATCTGCAACTAGGCTCATGGATCCAAAAATTTAACTTCTACACTGTTCCCTCTGTAAATGGGCAAGAGCTAATTGACTTTGGAAGCATGTATGTAGGCCTTAAGCCTCCCAAAAAACTCATATCCACAATATAGGCAGCCACATCCCCAAAACTAAAACTTAAAGAACAACACTTTTTAAAAGTGTGGGAAAGCAAATTAGATAGAACAAACGCGGAAACACATGCTTGCAAACCCCCCAAAATTCACGCTGTGCTCCAGACACCAGGAACTAGCTAGAAAAAAAATTGAGCTACAGGTGGTACTTAACACCGACCAGCCTAAATCGCATGTGCCCAACCAAATCTACTCAATGTTGGAGATGTGCATCTGGAACTGGAACTATGTCGCACATATGGTGGAGCTGCCCAAAGCTCAGCGCCTTCTGGCGAGCTATAGCAAAAGTAATGGATAGCACGGATATACACTTACCCTACCTGATGGAAAACTTTGTACTATTCAATTTTCCACCTATAAAACCCAAGCCAGACCAATACCTGATGTTCCATATCCTAATAGAAGCTCTTTCATCCATAGCTCGAAATTTTGCTCCACCACAAATCCCTACAATAGAAATGTGCACATTAACCAAACAAGTCTGTATGAGTTGGCAAATAGGAAACAAAACACACCACCCAAGCGCAAACATCCAAACTACCAATATTACTGTGAGATCGCTTGGGAAAAATGGGAAGGGTTTCGCAAAAAAAACATGCAAAATCGCACAGCCTAAAATAGGCACTTTATCCGGCAGCTCTGCCCTTTCAAACCTAGCCCAGATTGGGCCTGTGTCCACAGGGGTTATGTGAAGTCAGTTTGCATATATTGCTCCATAGGAGATATTTTGCTTTTGATTCCCACACTACTTCCTTGATGAGGAAAACGTTAAAGCAAGATGGAGAATAAGAGGTGAAAAGGTGGCTCTCCCCCCCCCATGCCCCTCCAAGTTAAGAAAACAATTACCCCCCCACCCCCCAATATCTTTTACACTAAAGGGATACGGATATTACAATGTAACTGCCGTCTGTAGAATACTCAGGGAACACAGCAGCTCACACTGGAGGGGGGGCAATTAACCAAACCCCCCAATATCTTTTACACTAAAGGAATACGGACATTACATTGTAACTGCTGTCTGTAGAATACTCAGGGAACTCAGCAGCTGACACTGGAGGGGGGCAATTACTCGCCCCCCCCCCAACCTCCAATATCTTATACACTAAGGGATATGGACATTACAATGTAACTGCTGTCTGTAGAATACTCAGGGAACACAGCAGCTCACACTGGAGGGAACACAGCAGCTCACACTGGAGGGGGGGCACCCTAAAAGATGTTTATATCAGCTTTGATTCACATTTTGGCGTTAATCTCTTATAAAATGATTCAATAAAACAGTTCCAATATTGCATTATAACTTCTATAATGCTGCAAAATAACAACAAGCAATAAAGATAATATCAAAACTTTCTGCAGATAATTATACAATTTATTTCTCATCTTCCATGGTAGCTGTTTGTGCAGAATATACTCTATGTAAATGCATTGATTACAAAAAATAATAGTCCAGAGAGACGACTGGGACCAAACAAAGAGGAAAGGATGTTGCACATGCGCATCTTTCATTCTGCGGGTAATGCGGCGCAGCCGTTTCACTACCGAAAGGAAGACTTAGCTTGCACACAGACTGTGATGAGCTGGCAGGATGCTTTGGTAAACAAAGTGACAGCTATCCCTGTGGGTAAAGGGGGGAGATAGCTAGAACGTCGCGAGCAGAGAGCGTCCCTTCCAGATGGTGTTTTCAATAAATTTATCACGCTGCCATGAAGGATGGCTATGAGAATTCAGGACTGGGAGTGGCATGTGGGCCCCACAAGGCACAGCAATTGGAAGATGTGCAGCAATTACAATTATTTGTAAACTTGCCATGGTGTGCCTGGGAGCCAGGGGTAGTAGAATCAGTGAGTCATTGATTGGCGCGACTTGTAATGCAAATATATTAATACGTTTTGTAAAACCCTTATTCTCATCTGAAAGCCTTTCATAAAAGGTAAAGATTAACCACTTCACTACTTATAGAGACATGATGGATGCTGTGAGCATGAGAGGTAAACTTGTGGACCTCAACGTTACCACTTACCATGAGTAGCTCTGAGTTGTAGCAAGGCTCCTTCACTTGGTTACTCTCACAGCTTAGTGAGTGAGCCCCTTCCCTCATCTCCTGCCCAGTCATGTTCTTTCATGCTGTCCTGTATCCTTTATAAATAGCCCCACTGACATTCCCATACAACCGGTTACATGTTAAAACTAACATCCTTCTGTTAGGGTTTCACTTGAATGTCATTTTGAGTTTTGTATAATGAGCAATTCTTGGGCAAAGGTCTAAAAGGGAAGCAATCAGAAGGAAAATTCAGTTGGTTTGCATGGTGATTGCTGTAGTTTTTAATCTTTTCCACAGAATTACTCTTAGAGTGAACCCTCGCTGTATTCTGAAATCTTAGCCAATATACTTGTGGGGGGCGGGTGGATCCTTGCTTTCATTGGATCTGTAATAGTCTTTGCTGTCTTCCTCTGACCAGAGTTTATAGCAGTGAGTCAGTGAGTGATTCCTGAAGTTATCCTAGATCTTGTATTCAGATCACTCCTTATTCTTCAATGCTCTTATCCCCGTTTAACCCCTCACTAACCTATGTATTTGTATGTAGTTCCCACAGACAATGTTGCTACCATCTCTGAATGTGCCAGCGTGATCGAGGGAGTCAGCCGATGTCGGAATGCCTTGCTGAACGGGGACACCAAGAATTACGACTGGGATTCTGGATACACGTGTCACCAGCTGGGCAGTGGTGCCATTGTCGTCCAGCTCGCCCAGCCCTACATGATCGGATCGATCCGGTAAGTCTTACTGTAGAAGCGCACCGATATAATTACCAATATGCATACCGCACTCTTCTGGATCCCAGGGTGCAACCGGGCCTAAGGTTGACCAATCCTCACAATGTAATTTGCAAAAAAGTAATGATGGTCCAGGCACTCAAGTTCAATCCAGTGGACAGATTTGTTGGAGCAAAGTAGAAACAACATTTCAGCCCACAATAGGGCCTTTGTCAATTTTACTGGATTGAACTTGAGTGGCTGGACCATCATTAGTTTTTTATTGTAGAAGCGGTCGCATGAAATCTCTGGTTCTCAATGTTTGCGTTTTCTGGGTCAGTTCTGTGAACCACTGCTCTTGTCATCAATGTGTTGGATGAAGTACTCCATAAACGACAGCCGCTAACACACAGGGGGTGTTTTATCATGTCCACAAGCTGTCTGAGCATCATTTAATGACCAGTTTCGGTAATCTATAGGCTTTCCCATATTACAGAATCATTTAATGAACAGTCTGAGCAACTTAAGAGATCTGCTATATCATACAATCATTTAACCCCTTAAGAACCAAACTTCTGGAATAAAAGGGAATCATGTCATGTTAAAGAAATACTCCGGGCACCATAACTTTATTTCAATAAAATTGTTATTGTGCCTTTAGGTCTTGGGTGCTCTCTTATCTAAAAAGGTTAAACCATTTACAAAGTTGTGTAGATGGGGCCAGTCAGCTCAGCCCCTCTTCTCCCGAAGAAGTAGGCTGCAATGAGGAATCCTCGGACTGAGTGTTCGTGCTAGGCTGAGGGTGTCAGCTGGTTCTCTCAACTTATCACTAGCCCCCATTCAGAAACCTGTGTGTGAAAAGTATGTACACTCCAATCTCTGTCTGTCTCCCTGCACATACTGTATACAAGGAATGTGTATGCCTTAGCTGTTCCACCCACTATGCATGTTCTACACTTTCTGTGATGGAACCAGAGTCCCAGCTGTACAAATGTGTGATTAAAGCTCTGGCTCCTTTCACAAAGCTATCAATGGGACCGCCAGTTTGGGTGAAACTTCACTTTCTGATAAAGTAAACACTTCATGTGCCCCACTGAGCAGGAGGAATAGGGTAAGTTCTAGATTCCCACAGAGAACGCCAAGAAGATAAGAAGGCTGGGATTGGCTTGCCGGTACCAGCCACTTCCTAGTCCAGACAGAGATTGCTGCAGGACCCTCCACTCTGTTGGGCAATTTCACGTAAAATTAGGATTACTCCCAGTGTAGTGTGTCTCTTTAACTAGGAGGAATTAGAAATAAACTCCGACCAAGAGGTGGGCATGGGGTGAGCTCTCTGCAGCTTTGGCCTGGCTATCTATAATACATGGACAGGATCGGAATGACAAATTTGAAGCAGAATTTGAACATTATTATTAGAATCCTGGCAGGAACCGGTAACTGGACGGGTGTTTTTGGTTTGTGTCTGCCGTTTAACTATTAATCACTGGAACACAACAAGCCCTTTCCCACAGCAGCCGGTACCTTAATGTGCTCCAGTGAATGCTGAATCCATGTCTGTGCCAGAGATAAATTACTCTCAATGTGTTCTGCAAGTGGGTAATTGAGAAATAATTACATCATTTTCATGCCATTTAAAAACATTAAAATTTAAATAACAGAAACCTGCTGAGATTAGGCGACATAAAAGATTACAGGGAGCTTAATAACTAATCGAATCGGAATCATTTGTACGTTTATAGACCCAGACTCTCGCCGCAGTTTATCGTACTAGTTCTTATATCTGAGTTAGAAAAAAATACAATTTTGGGTTAATCGGAAAAATGAAAATGAGAAATTACCCAGGAGAGCTCAGTGCACCTGATATAATAACTGACAATAGACCAAGTTTGTTATTTTACTAAAATTACTTTCTGCTGGACCCAGACTCCGGTTTTACTTAGTAAAGTCCCTGTGTTGATATTCAATTATATTATTTATATGAGGACACATGGCAGAAACGTATAATAATGTTTTCTTATTAAAAAACCCACTTAATTCTAGAATGTTATTTTTTCTTTACGCTGGGAGGTTTTATATTCTGTTTCTGCCATGTTTTGGGGCAGATAGCACAGCGTCGACGTTCAGGAAAAATAGACAGTGAATGCTCTGTGCAAACCGGCTTACAGTCTGCAAGTGAGGTTGCATAATGCGAACGTGTATTCTATTCAAACACCATTGTTCTATGTAATAACTATACATTTGTAAACATTTATGTGACAGTGTGTATCAGTCAATTAAGTTTTTGAAGCAGTTACACAAATTTTTATTATATACATATAACTATAACTGTAAAAGAGGGCCCACCATGATGAATGGCTTAATAAAGGGAGTGGTGTGTGGGCTGAACCAGGCAGTCTCAGCTCAGAGTAAGGGTGGGGAGGTCTGTGTATTTATAGGCCGGATAAACCCTTCTCATTTGTGGTTGTATACAATAAGCCGAGTTATAGTAATGGTGGTGTAAGTCGGTTGTGGTGTGGCGGAACTCACGTTCGGGGAGGCCTGTAAAAGAGGGCAAAAAGTGTAACAGTGAATACGTGTTGACATTATATAGCCAATACTTAAATGCATGCCTCAATTCCCTCTCAGGTTGAGGGATATATATGGCATATACAGATGACTCCACTGTCCCATTCATTACATGATATGTACTGGGATATTACTAACAGTAGTACAAGCAGTGCGTATTCTTTTAGAATCACCTGAAAATGTTAACGGTTGTATTCGAGTAACTTTAAGGTGTTGTGAGCTAGTTAAAGGTTGAGGTGGCAAAAAATATGTGAACGCCTTCATGGAATCGAATGAGTATGGATTGATGATTTGATATGTGGAAGTGAGTTTAATGAAACTGGCCAGAGCCGAGCGCATGAGCAGGTGGCATTGGCAGAGAGTGTTGTGTGTACCAGCAATTAAATCTTGGTACCACATGGAATGGTAAGACTTCCAAAGTCAGGAAATTCTAAACGTCACTAGTGTCAACAATTGTTTGTAAGGATGAAAGGGTCGGAGCCATTATGGCTTACATCCCTGTCATGCTGTCTGTGTTTCCAGCTTGGGTGCTGAGCCCAGGGATTAATGAAAGTATTTAGAAAATTGGGCAGACTAGATGGGCCGAATGGTTCTTATCTGCCGTCACATTCTATATTTCTATGTTTCTATTAAAATGCAGGGTGACTAAATGATAAAATTGATATGGCCAAATGAGGGCCGAATACAGTAAGCAGAATGCATGAACCAAATTGAGGTATCACTATGGTGCTATGTACAATTAAAATGTGCCAAATTGACGTTGGTAGTAAAACTCTCCACATCTGAATGATGGCCGAATACAGTAAGCAGAATACATGAACCGAATTGAGATATCACTGTGATACTATGTATGATTGAAATAGGCTGAATTTGTGTTAGTAGTGAAACTCACCATATCAGAATGAGTGCAAAATACAGTAAACCGAATACATGAACCATATCGAGGTATCACTATGATGCTATGTATGATTGAAATAGGCTGAATTCACGTTAGTAGTGAAACTCGCCATATCCAAATGAGGGCAAAATACAGTAAGCAGAATGTATGAACCAAATCGAGGTATCACTGTGACACTATGTATGATTGAAATTAGTAGTGAAACTCGCCATATCTGAATGAGGGCAGAATACAGTAAGCAGAATACATGAACCAAATCGAGGTATCACTGTGATGCTATGTATGATTGAAATAGGCTGAATTCGTGTTAGTAGTGAAACTCGCCATATCTGAATGAGGGCAGAATACAGTAAGCAGAATACATGAACCAAATCGAGGTATCACTGTGACGCTATGTATGATTGAAATTAGTAGTGAAACTCGCCATATCTGAATGAGAGCAGAATACAGTAAGCAGAATACATGAACCAAATCGAGGTATCACTGTGACGCTATGTATGATTGAAATTAGTAGTGAAACTCGCCATATCTGAATGAGGGCAGAATACAGTAAGCAGAATACATGAACCGAATCGAGGTATCACTGTGACGCTATGTATGATTGAAATAGGCTGCATTCGCGTTAGTAGTGAAACTCGCCATATCCGAATGAGGGCAGAATACAGTAAGCAGAATACATGAACCAAATCGAGGTATCACTGTGACGCTATGTATGATTGAAATAGGCCAAATTCCGGTTAGTAGTGAAACTCGCCATATCTGAATGAGAGCAGAATACAGTAAGCAGAATGTATGAACCAAATCGAGGTATCACTGTGACGCTATGTATGATTGAAATAGGCCAAATTCCGGTTAGTAGTGAAACTCGCAATATCTGAATGAGTGCAGAATACAGTAAGCAGAATACATGAACCGAATCGAGGTATCACTGTGACGCTATGTATGATTGAAATTAGTAGTGAAACTCGCCATATCTGAATGAGGGCAGAATACAGTAAGCAGAATACATGAACCGAATCGAGGTATCACTGTGACGCTATGTATGATTGAAATAGGCTGAATTCGTGTTAGTAGTGAAACTCGCAATATCTGAATGAGTGCAGAATACAGTAAGCAGAATACATGAACCGAATCGAGGTATCACTGTGACGCTGTGTATGATTGAAATTAGTAGTGAAACTCGTCATATCTGAATGAGGGCAGAATACAGTAAGCAGAATACATGAACCGAATCGAGGTATCACTGTGACGCTATGGATGATTGAAATAGGCTGCATCCGCGTTAGTAGTGAAACTCGCCATATCAGAATGAGTGCAGAATACAGTAAGCAGAATACATGAACCAAATCGAGGTATCACTGTGACGCTATGTATGATTGAAATAGGCCAAATTCCGGTTAGTAGTGAAACTCGCCATATCCGAATGAGAGCAGAATACAGTAAGCAGAATACATGAACCGAATCGAGGTATCACTGTGACGCTATGTATGATTGAAATAGGCTGCATTCGCGTTAGTAGTGAAACTCGCCATATCCGAATGAGGGCAGAATACAGTAAGCAGAATACATGAACCAAATCGAGGTATCACTGTGACGCTATGTATGATTGAAATAGGCCAAATTCCGGTTAGTAGTGAAACTCGCCATATCCGAATGAGAGCAGAATACAGTAAGCAGAATACATGAACCAAATCGAGGTATCACTGTGACGCTATGTATGATTGAAATTAGTAGTGAAACTCGCCATATCTGAATGAGGGCAGAATACAGTAAGCAGAATACATGAACCAAATCGAGGTATCACTGTGACGCTATGTATGATTGAAATTAGTAGTGAAACTCGCCATATCTGAATGAGGGCCGAATACAGTAAGCAGAATACATGAACCGAATCGAGGTATCACTGTGACGCTATGTATGATTGAAATAGGCTGCATCCGCGTTAGTAGTGAAACTCGCCATATCTGAATGAGGGCCGAATACAGTAAGCAGAATACATGAACCAAATCGAGGTATCACTGTGACGCTATGTATGATTGAAATTAGTAGTGAAACTCGCCATATCCGAATGAGAGCAGAATACAGTAAGCAGAATGTATGAACCAAATCGAGGTATTACCATGATGCTATGTATGATTGAAATAGGCTGAATTCGTGTTAGAAACTCGTCATCTCCAAATGAGAGCAGAATACAATAAGCAGAATGCATGAACTGAATCGAGGTATCACTGTGACGCTATGTATGATTGAAATAGGCCAAATTCCGGTTAGTAGTGAAACTCGCCATATCCGAATGAGAGCAGAATACAGTAAGCAGAATGTATGAACCAAATCGAGGTATCACTGTGACGCTATGTATGATTGAAATAGGCTGAATTCGTGTTAGTTGTGAAACTCGCCATATTAGAATGAGGGCAGAATACAGTAAGCAGAATGTATGAACCAAATCGAGGTATTACCATGATGCTATGTATGATTGAAATAGGCTGAATTCGTGTTAGAAACTCGTCATCTCCAAATGAGAGCAGAATACAGTAAGCAGAATGCATGAACTGAATCGAGGTATCACTGTGACGCTATGTATGATTGAAATAAGCTAAATTCGCGTTAGTAGTGAAACTCGCAATATCTGAATGAGAGCAGAATACAGGAAGCAGAATGCATGAAATGAATCGAGGTATTACTGTGACACTATGTATGATTGAAATAGGCTGAATTAGTGTTAGTAGGGAAACTCGCCATATCTGAATGAGGGCCAAATACAGTAAGCAGAATACATGAACCGATTCGAGGTATCACTGTGACGCTATGTATGACTGAAAGAGGCGAAATTCGCATTAGTAGTGAAACTCGCCATATCCGAATGAGGAACGAAAATAGTAAGCAGAAAACATGAACCAAATCGAGGCATCACTGTGATATTGAAATAGGCTGAATTTGCGTTAGTAGTGAAGCTCGCCATAGTTGAATGAGGACAGAATACGGACTGAACTGCGAATGCCTCCCTAGTTAGTGAAAGGCTGAACATGGGGCGAATACATATTGAATGTCAGAGACAGCGTGGCCCAACGAGGGCTGAATAAACAAACTTACTGTTTTGTTGTAATAAACGCGCAATAAACACACAAACAGCAACAGGAAAAGCCACGGCTGGGCTGGACCCGGCATTGCCCCATGAGCTTCGAAGGAGGCGGCTGTTTTTTACTAGAATAAGGTAAAATAAATACTTGCGTGGGCCGGCCAAGGCCAGCTTGTTTGGAGTTTAGGCAGTTTGTGTTGACGACCTTTGAACTGGAAGTAGATGGTTCTGTACTGAACCAGACAGTCTCAGACCAGAGGAAGGGGAGGTCTGTGTATTTAAAGGCCGGGTAACTACTCCCACAATTACAACTGACTACAAAGCATGCGCAACTTTATCACCCAGTGTTTTTCAATGAATGTGATATTTATGAGAAACTGTAGATAACAGGACAATGATCTATCCATCATTCTGCTGTGTCACCTGGACCAGTCCTGGACTTCTTGTAGAGAACTTTACGATAAAATAAACTTTGTGATGCTCACTGTGTTGAATCTCTGACAATAAACCTAAGATACACAGACTTACAGAAATAGAGCCATAGTATAGGAGACTCACTCGTTGGCCAAACTCACTTACTTGGACAGTCCTGCACTAGAAGAATATATGTAATTGATTGACGTGTTTGATTTGAACACTATGCTTGATAAAGGCTCCAGTAGGGAGCCGAAATACTGATTTAATTCAATAAAGACTGTTCAGTAACACCTCTTTGAGAGCTCAGGCATCTTTCTTTATATTTAAGCTTTGCTTCTGGATCTTGCTACCTGGCCTACATTCACCTTGAGTGGTTATATCCTTTAACGTGTGCGTCCCCCTCCAGGTTTACTGCACTAGAAGAACAATTGTCGAGTTCAGTACAAATTTAATGGCTTTCAAGCGGTTTCCCTCTGACTCTGTCTAGTAAATGATTCGCCTGGTTTATTAAGGGGGATATGACTCGTTTTGCCGTACAAGGAAACATATTTTCTTTCCATAGAGATAAAGTGAAGAGGAGAGAGAACCTGCTTTATAGACCTAAACATCCCACTGTCTTTGATTAATGGGCTCGATTTAACCAGTAATTGGACTCTTACTATCACCTCTATACAACATTCTGTATCCAACAATCTAGATGTCACTAATATGAATAGGGGACCCCCCGACTGCTCCAGATCCAGGTCACGGCACTAATTCACAGAGCAGGTTATCACCCCAGTAACGTGCCTCACAATTTGCAGAGCAGAGAGGCACCATAACTGTAAAAATCCTGTTAGAAATGGAAAAGGTTAAGGCATTTTTAAAACTTCCATTTGCCTAAGATTCAGTACAAGGCGCGTCCATTAGCCGCAGCTGAATGGCTCTGAACGATTTAAGAGCACTGCTTCTACACATCAAACATTTAAAAGAAGCTCCTCTAAAATAAGTGGCCACATAAAACGATGTCTTATTTCTACTTTTCACGTAGTGTGGTGATAAAAGTGCTATTGTAATGAATGTAAATAGTGAAATTTATCCCCGAGTTTTACATTTTACAACCCAATCCTGCAGTACGTTCTGGACGGAAGATAAACGATACAGAATGGTGTGAATGCAGATTTCTCCACTCGCTCTGCTTTCTTCTCAGTAAAATGATTTTGCCCACTATAAAGCCTTACTCGCTCATCTTAAAGGGACAGTAACGCTAAAAAGTATCCTTACGGTAAACCCGTCACGACATATTTTATCATTAAATCATATATTTGTATTCTTTAGTAGCTGTTGAATCTTTACTTACCTAACTGTACCCTTTATTCCAGCGCCTTTGTTCTCAGAGATATGCTGGTGGAACAGTATTGTTTAACTCTGGATTTTATTCCGTAAGCTCTATGGCTGTTCACAGCCCGTAATACACCATACACATTTTTTTCCTCTTTATTTTTTCTCATAATTTAAACATATATTCTCTGTATTTACTGACAGAACTTAAAATGTAAGAAAAAAAACAAATTGATGTACCATTGTCAACCAAATGTGGAGAGAATGTCTCAAATATTGGAAGGATCTTCTGACCCATCTCCTTCAAAATGACTACAAAGCCCGGTGTGCTGCTTTGGACAGGGATAGTGTAAATAAAGTAAAGAATACAGGTTTACAGGACCCAAAAAAGCAGGCTTACACCCCTGCCGTGTGTGCATGTGGAGAATCTAGTACAAGGATTGGGGGTCCTCTCACCCAGTGTGCAATGAACAGGAAGAGTTAATACGGGCGATACAGACAATCTCTGCCTCTCCCAGTATGCGTTATTATTCTGCATGTATTATGTCTGCCGTAACCTCCCTAACATGCACATTGCAGCCACTAAGTTTCTATTCAAGCGATTGCTGTTATATTATTAAAATGTATTATTACTGGCATTTATAAAGCGCCAACATATTCTGCAGCCCTATACAATTGGGCAAAAGGCCATACACTATACACAAACCAACTTCTGTAAAGTTTCTGTAGGTAAATGTAAGGAGAACAAAAATCACATTGCTCAATGACTGGCATTATATAAAAAATCTGTGACTTTCTGTCATTTTAATTAGCTCTGTGCCCCCCTCAGTGTCCCCCCCTAATGAATTGTCTTCACACTCCTGTGATCCTATGTGGAAGCAATCAGAGCTGTTTCTGTTTTTCTATTATCTGATGGATCCGATACTTAAATTTGGTTTGAAGAAGGTTTGGGACAGTGTTTATTGTTCGTGCACAATGAGGGGACATTTATTCAGCCATCTCTTACTGATATCTGTACCTCTCGGCCCGGAGACTCCATACTCTGCGCCAAGGGCTCTCGACCACTTTGGTCTACCGTGTGCTTTTGTTAGAATAAGTGGAAGAAAAAGCCCCAGCCATCTGGAGATTGTTAGCTGGCTTTACTTACAGCGCTAGATCTGTTCCTTAGTCCGGCACCCACTGTCAGTCTAATTGACATTAATTGGCAGTCTCATTAGTAAGGCCATAGGAACTGAACAAGCTCCCAGCTCTGCTCTCTTTGAAACACATATTGAAAGGTTCTGCCTGACTGCATCCAGTGCTTGTTAGGTAAGTATGTGCCTCCCATATATTTACTAGAAGAATTTAATTGAGCATTCTCTGTAAATTGTTGAGCGATATAAAACATGTGACCCCAGAAGACTGATGTTCGAGAAGTCTCAGTATGAACCAGCAGTGGAGAAACTTTTATAATTAAATACTTGGCTTGTGCAGGTAAACCAAGAGACTTGGAAGGGGATCATCTCCTTCATGTAGGTCAGCGTAACCACAAGACCCTCGTTTCCCGCTGATTAGGGAGCTGAATGTGCGTACTGTGCTTTTACAGAAGTAATGTTATCGGTAGGGCTCTGCAATACTCCGCTCAGCAATAGAAAGCACTGTTTTTTGTGCCACCAGTAAAGCGAGACTGTTGGATTCACATTAAATAACACTTTCTATCATTTTTAATTTATACATGACTTCCACTCATTTCTCCCAACTTCATATTCACCTGGCCTCATAGTCACCCGTTACTCTGTATTGTGTATTGCTCTTTGCTTCCAGTGCGCGCCTTCCTGACGCCTTGTACTCCATATCTGGTCTGTGACTGAGTGACCTACCTTTCTGACACCCTGTACTCCATATCTGGTGTCTAACAGGGTAACGTACCTTCCTGACACCTTGTACTCCATATCTGGTCTATGACTGGGTAACCTACCTTCCTGACACCTTGTACTTCATATCTAGTGTATGACGGAGTAACCTACCCACATGACACTCTGCCGTGTTTGGCCTCTGGCTGGAACCCACCTCCATCCTTCTACTTTTATTAAAGAAGCACTATAGGGTCAGGAAACCCAAACCTGTATTCCTGACACCATAGGGTTAAATCCACCATCTAGCCCCCTGCCCCCCATTATGCCTCCCTACAAATAGTAAAATCTTACTTGTATAGTAGAGGTTAACACAGTAAAGGAGTTTAAGCATGCGTGGGAGGCTATCCTAACTATAAGATAAGGCCAGGGACTAATGAAAGTATTTAGAAAAGTGGGCAGACTAGATGGGCCGAATGGTTCTTATCTTCCGTCACATTCTATGTTTCTATGTCTATATTCAAGCCTGAAGCTGCAGGCTTTGTCCCTGTTTCCTTTTGACCTGCCCACTGCCTGCTGACAGAAGTGGTAGCCTGATCCAATCACAATTCTTCCCCATGGGATTGGCTGAGCCTGTGAAGGAGGCAGATTGGGGCAGAGCCAGCATGATTCAAACACAGCCCTGGCCAATCAGCATCTCCTCATAGAGATACATTGAATCAATGAATCTCTATGAGGAAAGTTCAGTGTCTTCATGCAGAGGGAGGAGACACTGAATGTTTGGATGCATTTTAGGCAGCCATGACCCAGGAAGGATCTCTAACAGCCATCTGAGGAGTGGCCAGTGAAGTTATCACTAGGCTGTAATGCAAAGAATGCATTTTCTCTTAAAAGACAGTGTTTACAGCAAAAAGTCTGAAGGTAATGATTCTACTCACCAAAACAAATTCAGTAAGCTGTAGTTGCTCTGGTGACTATAGTGTCCCTTTAACTCCATAAACTGCATGTTTGTGCACAATATAGTCCTTAATGTGTCTCCGATGGTGACAGCTTAGGAAGTTGGAGATATTATGAGTTGTCTCTGAGGACTCACTTATGTGTTTGACTTGAGGGACAGAAGAATGAGAGATGACAGAACCCCAAGGGGGTCACCTCTATGGTTCAAAACGGTCATACCTTTAACAAGTTATTCCCAATATGTTTTCTGTAGCTTGGTTAAGTGAAAGTCATATAAATCTGTTGGGAAATTTTGTTTTAAAATGATTTATGGAAATAAAGTAGTTGATGACAGGTCCACTCTAATGGTAAAAATGATTATGTATTCCTCATCTAGTGGGTTGTTTATGTTTTTAACTCATAGCAAACCTGTGGAAATTTCCAGTCAACGAAAGTTTTAGGCTTTTCATTGGTTTAAAAAACTATTAAAGGACCACCTACCAGACCCCATTGTACCCCAGAGTAACATGTTGTTTTTTTTTTTTTTACATTGTGAGTCACAAGCTCAAAGCCCGAGGAATTCCTTTATAACTTTACCCATCCCACCTCTCACTGTGTCTGTAACAGAATCCAGCCTGGTATTTACCTTCCTTTCAGATGAACGCTTGTTCAGAATCAATTGTGAAGGATTAGCGAACACGCCACGAAATGTGGTCCTTCTGCCCAATGCAAATGTGTGAATATTCCCAGCATTGAGTGACAGTCAGCTCGATCAGAATAAATTCGAATCGGTTCATTTCCCGCAGGTCTCTCGTAGCGTCTAGTTTACAGGGAAAGAAAACAAAACTTTACATAGTTTGTAATGCTTCTATTGTTTACAACAGTCGAGGGACCTAACTTTTTATCAGCATGAAGCCCACATCTGCGTGATTTTCATTAACCACAATAGCAGTTAGTTAATTTCCTTTACACCCTGTTAGAAAGCAAACTGTATAACTAATTTGTACATTTGTGTGAATGTGTTTAATTACACAGCAATAATTATTACTGTGTTTTGTAAATGCTATTTTTTTTTCCAATTAACTCCAAGTAAAACATCTCCGACCAGCAGGACATCTTCACGGAATTGTGCCGTTTAGAATGTGCATTCTCTCCAATCTGTGCTGGATCTTAAAATGCTTACTTGTTCCTCTGTTTGTCTTCTTTTTTTTGTGTACCCAAAAGTTCTATTCATTATTTGACCCCATCACGGCTCCGTACAGAGCTCAGTCAACATTACCTAATGTGTCTGTCATCTGTAAATCTACCTGAATCCATTTAATACATCATTACCATTAATATGATTTACTAGTAATATAACATTATCAGATCTCTTGCATAAGGTACAGTACAAGGAGTCGGTGTTCCAGGGGAATTGTCAACACCTCTGCACTTTTATATTAACCCTTACTCTATCACTCGGAGAGCATGGCTCACTGGGGTACTACCTTCATGGGGCCTGGAGGCCAAAGCCTAATTATCATTCTCGCACTTAGGAAAATGAAGGAAAGTATAGGTGGGATCATGGGAAGCTCTGCTTATTGTATTTCATAACTACATTATTTCATACTGTTCTAGTGTATTTCTTTGTTGAACTATTGATTCTTAAATGAGTATTTTAATTAGACATGTTTGCTATTGGATTATTCTGCCATTAAACCTACCTTTATTTCACTACAAGGATAGACTCCTCCCCGCAGCCCGATCCACCTCTGGTTATGTCATCGGTCCTGATGACTGTTAACCAATCGAATGCTTCTCATAGAAAATAATTGAGAACACATGGTGCATGCGCTGCTATCATGGATATTAGCCAATCCAGTGCATCTCTATGACAAGCATTAAACCCAACGCATCTCTATGACCAGCATTAAACCCAGCGCATCTCTATGACCAGCATTAAACCCAACGCATCTCTATGACCAGCATTAAACCCAGCGCATCTCTATGACCAGCATTAAACCCAGCGCATGTCTTTGACCAGCATTAAGCCCAGCGCATCTCTATGACCAGCATTAAACCAGCGCATCTCTATGACAAGCATTAAACCCAACGCATCTCTATGACCAGCATTAAACCAACGCATCTCTATGACCAGCATTAAACCAACGCATCTCTATGACCAGCATTAAACTTAACGCATCTCTATGACCAGCATTAAACTTAACGCATCTCTATGACCAGCATTAAACCCAGCGCATCTCTATGACAAGCATTAAACCCAGCGCATCTCTATGACCAGCATTAAACCCAGCGCATCTCTATGACCAGCATTAAACCCAGCGCATCTCTATGACCAGCATTAAACCCAGCGCATCTCTATGACCAGCATTAAACCCAGCGCATCTCTATGACCAGCGTTAAACCCAGCGCATCTCTATGACACTCTTTGAACCCAGTGCATCTTTTTAGAAGCATTAGACAGCATCTACCATAAGCACACTTTGCTCTCTGACCCCGAATCATTGAATCTAATTTTGACCCTGGCTGTCGGTGACGACAAATTATAAACCGTGTTATTTACTAAAGTGACAACTGGTGGGAGTTCAAGGTGAATTCAGAGTAAATTTCAAATTTAAGACCAATATTGTTGATTGTGGCTTCCAGTTGAGCAATTATTGTCTGTAATTTTAAATTATCTTTGAATAATCGATAATTCTTTAGTAAATAATCCTGACCGTATTGATTCTTAGAAATAACCCAGCATAGGCGCCGCACTGACAGTTCTTGCACATTAAAAGATGCTTGTTACCATCGGGTGTTAGCTGAGGAAACTAGCTTTGGCCAGAGATCCGCATGTTTAATAGTCAAGGTATTCCCTGTTTTATCTTTCTTTTCGTATTCAGAGAAATTCCAGTTCGATGTTTATTTAGATTAATAAATATTTATGAAGATTAAATATTCTATCTTTATGAAAATTTCACAGCTTTTCATTTGCATAGTACAATCAAGGACTATCGCTGTAATGCCTGAGTTAATTTAGCCTTGATAAAAGTTTTACAAACTGTTAGAAATCCCTACATTTTGCCCCAAATATATAATCCTTTCTGAGTGAAGTTAGGGGTCGTCCCTCTTTAATCCCCGATTATAAGATGTTCAGAAGCTTAGAGCATTACAGATTGATAAAGCTGCTATTTATCAAAATGAGAAGAGGTGCAAGGTTCTCGTATCAGATGATCTCCTCGTTCTCCCCCTTTATCTCTGTTGTGCCGTTAGTGCCTTCATCGCAAGCTGCATCTTTGTCTAATTTACACTATCTCTGCTTTAAAGGCCCAAATCTGAACACGTGCAGTTGATCCAATGATCAAAGGACTGCATGTTGACGTGTCGAATTAGCTGCTTGTTTTTAAGAAAAACATTTTCATGCCGTTTTGACATTATTTTCATGCTTTTTATCGATGAATAGTTTAGCTTTTAACAGCAAAACTGCACAGTACCCAACGATTTATCATGGTTTACTTTAATTTAGTTTAAGATTTAGCCAAGTTCTTTAATGCGAAAGTGAAATAACAAATATTGAGAAAAAAAATATATATTTTAGAAAGCACTTTTAAAGGGGAATTGTCACATCCTGTTTATTTACAGTCATGGAAAAAGAAAGTGCACCCTCTGTGAATTCTGTGGTTTTACATATCAGCAGGGCTGCCATCAGGGGGTGACAACCATGACGGTTGTCACGGGCCTGGCGGTCCAGGGGGGCCCGGACTGCTCTGGCAGTCCTGGGCCCCACATTCCCTCTCTGCACACATAGATAGCGAATATCGCTATCTATGTGTGCAGCCGCGGGCCCCCGGCTCCCTGTACTTGCAGGGGGGCCCAGCGGACTGCAAGTGTACTTACAAGCTCTTCCCTCTCGGTAAGTCCCGCGAGATGTGCGACTGTTACCATGGCAACGCTCTGCGCGGCACACACGTCGCGGGAGTTACAGAGAGGGAAGAGCTTGTAAGTACACTTGCAGTCCGCTGGGCCCCCTCTGCAAGTACAGGGAGCCGGTTGCCCCCACAATGCCACCAGACCATCAGGGATCATGAAATCTCCCCCCTCCCTGGACCAGGTAAGAACCAGGGAGGGGGGAATAAAATTTTTGGAATGCTCCCTTTACACTACATGCATACACTACACTAACACACACACACACACACTGCATTCACTACACTAACACACACACACTCTGCATATACTACACTAACACACACTCTGCATTCACTACACTAACACACAGGGACATATTAGCCGCGAGGCAAACAAGGCATTTGCCTTGGGCGGCATTTTCCAAGGGGCGGCAAAAAAAGCCGCCCCCAAATGCCCAGGGCAAATGTCTTGTTAGCCTCGTGGCTAACTGACAAGCCGGACGGGCATGCAGGTGGTCTGGCTGGCGGGCTGCGCTGGCAAGGGAGCACTTTCCTCTGAGCTCCCTGCTCAGCTCCCTCGCGCGCCGCAGAGTGAGGCCAGGAGACGGAATATGACGAGTTTTGTCATGCCTAGGGCAGAGCTAAACCAGGATACACCACTGCAAACACACACACTCTGCATTCACTGCACAAACAGTATCTAATACATACAAACTCTACATCCATTACACATATTCTAATTCACTTACACTATACACACCACATTCAGTCCTGCATGATTTGCAGTAGATTAGGTAGGAGTCCTGTGGGCGGGCCGGGCGGTGGGGGGTAGGGGGGCCGCAAAATTTCTAGTGGCAGCCCTGCATATCAGGATATAATAACAATAACCTGTTCCTTCTGAGTTCTTTATATTAGCTAAATACAACCTCAGATGGCCAAAAACTCACTAAATATTACACTATATCATGGTAGACAGCCACTAGAGGTGGAGATAATTAGACAGCCACTAGAGGTGGAGATAATTAGACAGCCACTAGAGGTGGAGATAATTAGACAGCCACTAAAGGTGGGGTTAATTAGACAGCCACTAGAGGTGGGGTGCATTGGACAGCCACTAGAGGTGAAGTTAATTAGACAGCCACTAGAGGTGGAGTTAGACAGCCACTAGATATAGAGTTAATTAGACAGCCTCTAGAGGTGGGGTTCATTGACAGCCACTAGAGGTGGAGTTCATTGGACAGCCACTAGAGGTGAAGTTCATTGGACAGGCACTAGAGGTGGAGTTAGACAGCCACTAGAGGTGGAGTTAGACAGCCACTAGAGGTGGAGTTAGACAGCCACTAGAGGTGGAGATAATTAGACCACCACTAGAGGTGGGGTTAATTAGACCGCCACTAGAGGTGGGGTGCATTAGACAGGGTTTTCACCCCTTCAGCAACCGGGGATTGGGGGGTGGGAGGGAGAAGGGGACCTGATCCGTTTTCCTGGCACTGGAGTTTCCCTTTAATCAGTCACGGCACGTTAATGGTTCCGTTGCTAGTGAATTTATATATCAAGACACATGTCGGCTTTATGGTGTTTGTATGATTGCATTCTGCTGAATATGCCGTGATTTCATTCAGGTCTGATAAAAAAAAAAAAATGCTAAATTCTGTCAAATCTGCCACACGCACAAAAACTAAAGCGGTTAAACTGATTTTTTTAAAAGTATTTTTCTTTTAAATGGGAGCACGGTTTAAGATGTTAAACTGGAAATTAACTCAAAAATTCCTGCTACATTTTTTTTTTTAATTCTTTATTTTTGTGTGCATTGTTGAGTACAAAACAGCCCGCCTGGCCACAACAGCCTTGCGGGTGATGGTTGTTACAGGACTTCACAACATAGTTTAAGGCATACTTTTGTCTGTCAGTTCCAAGTTGTAATGTCAGCTAGATCTGCACCTTTTATTTTTATTTTACAAGTCAACTAGTGTGGAACTAAGGCTTCCATAGAGTGTATTTACAGTGTATGTCATTCCCCCTCGAGTTCCGGGATCGTGGTATTTCTGGGTGTGAATATCTGAAGGTTGTCGGCCCGTAGGTAGTAGTCAGCGTGTTTGTACCCCTTAATGTGTTCCGTGTTGGGTTTGCGTGTGTGTGCGCATGGCTGTCCTTAGTGTTGTTCGTATCTGCGAGTGAATTATATGATGTCTGTTTATGTCAGCGTGTGTGCGTGGGGCAAGCGTTATCGCTCATGGAGCCCGTTGAATCTTTGCCTGCTACATTTTCTTGTGTCAAAATAAATCAAACTTCGTTTTTCCATTTTTCTCAAGTTGCCAAATGCTGTAGCGAATGCGACACAACATAACTACTTGAATGGCTTCTAAAATAAAATCCCTTAAAAATAATTTTACTGCCCTTTAAAATGACCACAATAACCCAGGTCTTTAAATAATGGATACATTCTAAATTCAAGAAGCGTTATTTCTATCGTTTCCGCACTTTTCCATCTACTGCTCTCTCATCTTAATTCGCTTCTCATCACATTTCCCGTCTTTTCTTCATTTTTTTCACCATAATTATTTATGTCAAAGCAAGAAAACCAGTTAACGAGCTGCAGATAATTTGGGGATGAACTTGCTAAACCGTGAAATTCACACATTGCTCTGCTTCTTCATCACTAAATACGGTTTCTGTTTTAAAATCTTTGTTACCTTCCTATTAAATTGCAGTTAATTATTCTGCTCCCCTCCCGCACCTCTTACCTTACAGTCCCCCAACTATTAAAAGAATCTCCACTGCTGGAGATGTAGCTGTGTTTAACCTTGATTGAAAGCAGCTCAAACTACATGGCGCTAACGTGCTGACCAATTCTTTAATAGTAAAATTAGCCAAGTGACCCAATCACCAATAATCTGCATCCTGTATACTGCATTCTTCATTAGCCGCTTCCATTAATGCCATTCGATTAAACCATGTGGTGTGGGCTATTCCATGGGGGCTGGAATACTGTATCTGTTTCAAAGAAAAGGGATTCACTAAAATCACATGATGAGCCAGTTTTCCGATAAATGTACACTGCACATATTGGAAATACCTTAATAACATTTCCTGTAGAATAAATCAGAAGTGTACCGGACTCTTACAGAATGCAGTTATATAATAAATCATATGATTCCTGTTATATAGCACAGATTGCAGTTATATAATAAATCATATGATTCCTGTTATATAGCACAGATTGCAGTTATATAATAAATCATATGATTCCTGTTATATAGCTCACAGATTGCAGTTATATAATAAATCATATGGTTCCTGTTACATATCACAGATTGCAGTTATATAATAAATCACATGATTCCTGTTATATCACAGATTGCAGTTATATAATAAATCATATGGTTCCTGTTACATATCACAGATTGCAGTTATATATCACAGATTGCATTTATATAATGAATCACATGATTCCTGTTATATCTCACAGATTGCAGTTATATAATAAATCATATGATCTCACAGATTGCAGTTATATAATAAATCACATGATTCCTGTTATATCTCACAGATTGCAGTTATATAATAAATCACATGATTCCTGTTATATATCACAGATTGCAGTTATATAATAAATCACATGATTCCTGTTATATATCACAGATTGCAGTTATATAATAAATCACATGATTCCTGTTATATATCACAGATTGCAGTTATATAATAAATCACATGGTTCCTGTTATATATCACAGATTGCAGTTATATAATAAATCACATGATTACTGTTATATCTCACAGATTGCAGTTATATAATAAATCATATGATTACTGTTATAGCTCACAGATTGCAGTTATATAATATATCATATGATTCCTGTTATATATCACAGATTGCAGTTATATAATAAATCGCATGATTCTTGTTATATATCACAGATTGCAGTTATATAATAAATCGCATGATTCTTGTTATATATCACAGATTGCAGTTATATAATAAATCACACGATTCATGTTATATATCACAGATTGCAGTTATATAATAAATCACACGATTCATGTTATATATCACAGATTGCAGTTATATAATAAATCACACGATTACTGTTATATATCACAGATTGCAGTTATATAATAAATCACATGATTACTGTTATATCTCACAGATTGCAGTTATATAATAAATCATATGATTCCTGTTATATATCACAGATTGCAGTTATATAATAAATCATATGATTCCTGTTATATATCACAGATTGCAGTTATATAATAAATCACATGATTCCTGTTATATCTCACAGATTGCATTTATATAATAAATCATATGATTCCTGTTATATCTCACAGATTGCAGTTATATAAAAAATCATATGATTCCTGTTATATCTCACAGATTGCAGTTATATAATAAATCACACGATTCATGTTATATATCACAGATTGCAGTTATACAATAAATCATATGATTCCGGTTATATCTCACAGATTGCAGTTATATAATAAATCACATGATTCCTGTTATATCTCACAGATTGCAGTTATATAATAAATCACATGATTCCTGTTATATCTCACAGATTGCAGTTATATAATAAATCACATGATTCCTGTTATATAGCACAGATTGCAGTTATACAATAAATCACATGATTCCTGTTATATATCACAGATTGCAGTTATATAATAAATCACATGATTCCTGTTATATATCACAGATTGCAATTATATAATCACATGATTCCTGTTATATATCACAGATTGCAGTTATATAATAAATCATATGGTTCCTGTTATATATCACAGATTGCAGTTATATAATAAATCATATGATTCTTGTTATATATCACAGATTGCAGTTATACAATAAATCATATGGTTCCTGTTATATCTCACAGATTGCAGTTATATAATAAATCACATGATTCCTGTTATATCTCACAGATTGCAGTTATATAATAAATCACATGATTCCTGTTATATCTCACAGATTGCAGTTATATAATAAATCATATGATTCTTGTTTTATCTCGTCACAGATTGCTGTTGTGGGATTGCGATGATCGTAGTTACAGTTACTATGTTGAAGTTTCCACCAATCAGCAGCAGTGGACGATGGTGGCCGATCGGACGAAGGTTCCTTGCAGGTGGGTTTAATCAGAAGGTGTTTGTGATTACGCAGTTGGGACAGTTCATACTGCGTGCCTACAATAAATGCTTTTAGATAGTAAATCCGTTTCCTATCGTCCAGAGACTGAATAGATATGAACAGTATTTGCCCACCTGCGCCCTGACACTTATACCTGGGCACTTGTTTTACATAATTAAAAAATAATAATGCACTAAAACCGGATGAAACGCTGGTAAACAAACACAGTCATAATTTAATGGCTCTTCACTCACACATTCTGATACATCTTTTTACAATCTGGTCTCCACACTGGTACAGAGGGTCTTCTGACCAGAGGCGAAGCCGTCGTTTCTCCCAGCAGCCTGCCATTACGCTCTGGGTGGTTTTAATTTTATAATTTCAGCTTGTAACTCTCAGAGCTGTTAGGTGAGAGCCCTGCTTCGTGGACAGCACTTAGCTCTTATTAGACAGAGTCTAATGCAAGCCATGTAGAAATCCGCTCTAGTAAAGGTTAGAATGGCATGATCGGTGTCATCTGATGTCACTGCCGAAGGAGAGAAGTCTTCTCGTCAGACTCCAGAACAATAAAGCAGAAGGAACTTGTTATTCTGCTCTTTGGGCTGATGTACTGAAACCTGTGTCTATATTAATAATTTACGCAGACAGCCTATTTCTAACCTCTCTTTCTCGCTGTCTGTCTCCGTGAGAAGCGCAGAGGACAGAATCCGGAGGCTGTTTGTTATCATCCTTGATAAGCTCGCTGCTCCTCTATTATAGTAGCCAATTAATGCTACAGGCCCATGTAATTGTCAGCCTTTGAAATGCCGGATGTAGATTTATTCTTTCCGTGCCTCGTCCCTTCTTTTCTTTTACATAAAATGACAGTAATGAAAATCTCTGCTTCACTTTTTCTTTGTTTTACTTTCCCTTAAAGGGCAAGCATTTATGATAAATTTGCTGATGTCGGCCAGCTTGGGATATTGACGAGCGTTATTGTTTAAGAATCTGCCTGTCTGGGCATGAATGGAAACTCGGAGAGCGAATGGTCACAGGCAATTTGAAGTTCATTGAGCTAACCTTTTTGACTGTAGCAAATTACTGTGTTCGGAGTGAATTAGTCCGTGCTATAAGGGGCTTATTATCACTCCGTGGCTCTAATTTGACAGCCGTAGCCGCTCCGAGCAAAGTTAAATAAACATGTCCAGCCAGCTCTCCGTGTGCATGGATGGCACACTCACGAAGCAGTGAGTTCTAATAGTTCTGTAGATCAGATTTGACCCCGAGCAGGCTTAATTTCAGTGAGCACACTCTGTGAACCCCATGGTTTGGTACCCGTGGCTCTGTCAGACGTTTGATTTGTTTTATTCAGCTCATTAGACATACACAGCCTCGCGTACTCATGTGTCTGCTATCCATGTGCTGACACTGATTCTTGCTGTTTTGAGGCCATGATCGCTGAAAAGAATTAATGTGGGGGGTGAAAGCTGGTCTAGGGGCTGGTACCTGACATTCAGGGGTAAAACACTAAGAGAAATCTTATAATAAAAGCTGAAACCTCACACTGCAGGCTTCTCAAACCTTCAACCATATTACGTGCAAAGTGGACAGCGGCCTTGACTTGTAGAAAGAACGGTTTGGTGGCTGCTGCTTTTAAAAAATATATATATATATATATATTTTTTTTTTTTTTTTCTTGTCACATCAATAGAATCTAAGCCTAGGCTGATATCTGAAAAACACTGAGGAATCTAAATCGCCAGTTTTCCTTTACTGCGCACCGCCAGTCAGTGTCTGTATAACATTCTCTGAAAAGGAGACCACATTACACAGATTCAGGATAAAGATAAAACAAGCGTCTGCATATAGCAATCCCAAATTAACACTGCGGGCTGGGAAGCGCTACACTAGATACAGCTCACGCTCTGCAGTTACTTAGCACTAATTAGTTTGAAACAGCATAACCACCGTCAAATCATTGTATGTAACTAGATATTTATTTTTAGTGACCCAAAAAACATGTAAAATAAATGAAATAACCTAATGCCTTTAAGTGGCTTCAAAAACAAATAAAAACGTGAGTCTCTGGTTTGAAACAGGAACACAAACTTTGATGGATTCACTTACAAATCGTCCCGGAAAACTGTCTTAATTAGTATTCAGAGCGGCCTTGACTTGTAGAAAGAACGGTTTGGTGGCTGCTGCTTTTAAAAAATATATATATATATATATATTTTTTTTTTTTTTTTCTTGTCACATCAATAGAATCTAAGCCTAGGCTGATATCTGAAAAACACTGAGGAATCTAAATCGCCAGTTTTCCTTTACTGCGCACCGCCAGTCAGTGTCTGTATAACATTCTCTGAAAAGGAGACCACATTACACAGATTCAGGATAAAGATAAAACAAGCGTCTGCATATAGCAATCCCAAATTAACACTGCGGGCTGGGAAGCGCTACACTAGATACAGCTCACGCTCTGCAGTTACTTAGCACTAATTAGTTTGAAACAGCATAACCACCGTCAAATCATTGTATGTAACTAGATATTTATTTTTAGTGACCCAAAAAACATGTAAAATAAATGAAATAATTAATTCTAATGCCTTTAAGTGGCTTCAAAAACAAATAAAAACGTGAGTCTCTGGTTGGCAGATGAAACAGGAACACAAACTTTGATGGATTCACTTACAAATCGTCCCGGAAAACTGTCTTAATTAGTATTCAGAGCTAAGATGTTGGTTACAGAATCACCCACTTTTTTACAGTTTTATAATATAATAGAAATACTTGATTATTTATGCTAATGCTGCATAAACCATTCTATAATTATAATATAGCATGCAGATAATTAGTATTTTTTCTTCTTCTAATTAAATATAAATGAATAATAAATGCTTTGTTGCTGAGAAACAATTGATTTTCCCCCTAAGGTGGGAAAGTTTATCATATAAAAAAATACATATTACATTGACAGTGACTGCGATATCTACCAATCTGCCTGACTCACAATAACAAGTCACTAACAGTACACAACAGAAGCTGCAATACCCACCACCAGTTGTCCTTTTCACATCACTAACTGCATGTGACAGAGGCCTTACTGATAACAGGTCACTAACTGCATGTGACAGAGACTGCAATATCCACCAACTGCTCTGTTCACAGTGTATCATCATCTAGCCTGACTCCAACTGGTTCTAATGTTTGATTTTTATCTATAACACTAATCACTATCATTACAAAGAACCAGGTAAAGTTGGTAGAATTTGTATAGCGAGCCCCCGCCAAGCACGGATGCCACACACGTTCTTAGACCGGCAGTGGAGGCATATATACTGTCCCTTTTTACAGTGATAGAGTTAAAGGGACAGTCTAATCACCAGAAGCACTACATGCCACAGATTCAACTGACACGATTAGTGCCGTCCAAATATGGCTGGAACTGATACTGTATGTAGCATTGGAACTTCCGCTATATAAGAGCCATAATCACTTCTGCTCTCTCAAGTTGGGATCATTTCCAATATTTTTCGATCTCGTCTGACTTCAGCTGGTCAAAATTCAGATGATAATTAAGCAAGTGGAAATTCTAAAAGAATTTGATGCCGGAGCTAGTTGATTATTTTCGACAGGTTTTTTCCAATAATATTAAATTGATCCCTATGTCTGAATCAGAAGACGTCCTTGGTTGGCAAACCTGACATTACTTCTTGATTTACATGAATGTATTTTTTTAAAGTGGAATAATCTTGAAGCTTGCATTATTCTCGGGGAAGGCAAATATCCAATTAAATGAGGAAAAACGCAAACACAGTCCCTTGCTTGTACATCTAATTAAAGTAGCTTGTGACAGCAAATCCGCTGTATTTTAACTAATTCCTTCTTGTTGATGTAATCCATCAGCCATTTGCCTTATTTCATTGCTGCTCCGTTCAATTAATTATGGTTTTCTGTCTCTGAAAGTTAACCTGCCTTGTCCAAAATCACTTTGCTAAATATTACTGAGACTTGTACTATAAACACGTGTTATGTATTTACAATATATTTATATATATATATAATTTTCATGTTAACACATTTTTCCGTGTTATTGTTGGTGAAATTTTCTGTTAATTCTGTTTAACCCGTTTTATTCTGCATCATTGTTAATTCAGAATACCCACGCTCAATCACAGTTATATAATACTCTGGAAAATATTGTCTAAATACACTTTTAGAAAGCTGTCAAGTTTAGATGATATTGTTTCTTGAAAACATTAACTTTGAAAATCTATTTTTGACTTAACTTGTTTGTGCCATTGGAGCAGTAAAATTATTCTAGACGTCCAACAGCAATGAGGGACCATCCCGTTTACATTTAAAGGGACGCTATAGTCACCAGAACAACTACAGTTTAATGTACACCATGCATGTCGAACTCAAAGGCTAACACGGGCCAAATAAACAAGGTTTAAGTTAATGTGGGCCGCAAAAAAAACTAAAACTTCAGTTTTCATAGAAACATAGGTTTATTTAGAAAAAGTTGCCTAACTGACACTGGACGTCCTCACGCTTGTAGGGCTTCAAAGTAAACAAAAGAGCAATTTTATTTTAAGGAGACGTGCTGTGACGAATTGGACGTCATCACGGGTCCTTGGAGGGGCATACTTGCCAGCCTTTTACTCTGTGACTATGGTCCCTGTGTAAAACCCTGGTTGAAAACACTATTTGTGCCTGTTGGGACTTAAAACAGGAACAATTCAAACGTTCGAAGCGGCACTTTGAACTGCCGAAGCCATTAGAAGTCCCATTCGACCACAAGGTGGCGGCTATCTTGTTCGCATGGACCAAAACCGCGAATAGACTTCAGGGGGATTTAGCCGCAAATGCCCTGGAACTATTTTCAGCATGAAAACTTCGCAGTTCCCGGTCAGTCCTCCAGCGGCACTTAGCCGCAATTCTATTGAACTATTTTCGGCTATGGGACCATGCCTGCGGTCGGTCAAATAAATGACTTCCATAAAATTCATGAGCCCCTGAACTGATCTGGGTGTTTTTTGGATATGTTGGTCACCCAGATCAGGGCTATCAGGAGATGTTGTGGGGATATTGTGTTTTGGGGTACTTATGGGACTTGAAAAATGTGTGTTTTTTTTCTGCCTGGAGATAATTGGGTTAATACAGTATCTGACTCAATTATCTCCCAGTCAGAGGGGAGGGATCGTATGTTTGTTATAGGAGTGTCATGCATTTAATCACTGTTATAATTGGTCTGTGTCTTTGTGTTGGAGTCCCCAACAAGGTCCATGTGGGCGTATCCCTTGCATGGGGATTGTCATAAAAGGCCAGTGTGTCACCATTAAAATTCAGTCTTACTTCACCCTCAAACATGAGAACCTCGCCTCATGTTTGTAGGGACCGGCTATACAATTTATAACCACTAGCTTTTGTAAGAGCTTCACAGGTATACTCTCTTGGAGGAGAGGTTCACCACTGGAAGCTGGATCCTGGTCTTGGGTCCAGGGTGGGTGGAGGACAGCGAAACCCCAACCAAGCTGCAGTGGTTCATGGGGTCTACAGTTCTTATGGTGTCCGGTGTAGTGCACGGAGTCCTCGGGGAGCACTAGGAGCATCGATTGACAGAGGCACCCAGTCGGGGTGACAGGCGGTCCATCACATGTGCATTTGCATATAACCAATGTCAACTACCTTGACATATTAAGAAAGGTTTGGTAATGGGAGTGAAATGGCGAATGTTTGCTGTTGCACAGCTGTAAAAAAACAAATTATGTTATCTTGTTGATTTTGAAGGCCTATGAGTGTTCTAAAACACTGCCCCCTACACCCAATCTAATACACTGCCCCTTAATCTTATACACTGCCCCTTCTCTCTCCACGCTAATTGAATACACTGCCCCCCACTCCGCCAATTTAATTCACTGCCCCCTCCCTCCCCTAATTTAATTCACTGACCCTCTTCCCCAATTTAACCCTCTGCCACCACTACCACCACTCTAATACATTGCCCTTCCTCCCCTACCCTCATTTAATACAATGCACCCCTACCTCCCCTAGTTTAATACACTGCCCTCCCCCAATTTAGCACACTGCCCCCCTCCACCAATTTAACACATTGCCCCCTCCCACCACTTTAATACACTGCCCCCCATCACCACTCTAATACACTTTCCCCTCCCTCCCCCAATTTAATACACTGCCGTCATCATAATTTAACACACTGCCCCCCCCACCACTCTAATACACAGCCCCACTCCCCAATTTAATACACTGGCCCCCTACCTCCCCAAATTAATACACTGCTCCTCCTCCACAATTTAATACACTGGCACCCTCCCTCCCCAAATTAATACAGTGCCTACTCCCTCCCCCAATTTAATACACTGCCCCCTCCCCAAATTAATAGTGTCCACTCCCTCCCCCAATTTAATACAGTGGCCTTCAAATTAATACACTGATCACCCCCTCCCCCCAATTTAATACACTGGCACCCTCCCTCCCCCAAATTAATACAGTTCCCCCTTCCCCCCTTAAATACAGTGCCTTCTCCCTCTCCCAATTTAATACACTGCCCCCCACCCTTCCCAAATTAACATACTGCCCTCTCCCTCCCTCGAATTAATACACTTAGCCCATGCTTCCCAAATTAATATACTGCCTCCCTCAAATGAAAACACTAACCCCTGCCTCCTTCAAATTAATACACTTGCCCCCTCCCCAATTTAACACACTATACAGGAAGGTTCCCCAAGCTCCTCTTCCCCTACCATAAGATGAGACACCTGTCCTCCAGTTCCAACTTTTTTCTGCTCCTCTGGGACTGCGAGTAGGAGGGAAGGTGGAGTGACTGGCCTGCTCTGTAGACAGACAGTCACTCTGCGCTCTTGTGGCCGCGGGAGCAGGCAATCTGCCGTGGGAGGGAAGACAAGAAGCAGACAGAAAATATCTTTCCTGTCTTGTGGCTGGCGCAGCCACGGCACAAAGCAGCCCCAGGGCAGGCGGCAGCTAATATATCCATTGTGAGCCACAAGTTTGACATGCTTGATGTACAGTATACAGCTTATTGTACAGTATACAGCTTAATGTATAGTATACAGCTTAGTGCACGGTATACAGCTTATTGTATAGTATACAGCTTAATGCACTGTATACAGCTTATTGTATAGTATACAGCTTAATGCACGGTATACAGCTTATTGTATAGTATACAGCTTAATGCACGGTATACAGCTTAATGCACGGTATACAGCTTATTGTATAGTATACAGCTTAATGCACGGTATACAGCTTATTGTATAGTATACAGCTTAATGCACGGTATACAGCTTATTGTATAGTATACAGCTTAATGCACGGTATACAGCTTATTGTATAGTATACAGCTTAATGCACGGTATACAGCTTATTGTGTAGTATACAGTTTAATGCACGGTATACAGCTTATTGTATAGTATACAGCTTAATGCACGGTATACAGCTTACTGAATTTGTTCTGGTGAGTAGACTCGTTCCCTTCAGGCTTTTTGCTATAAACGCTGTTTTTTTCAGAGAAAATGCAGTGTTTACTTTACAGCCTTGTGATAACTTCACTGGCCACTCCTTAGAAACTGTCCAAAGACTGATATGATGGATGGTTTCTCACAGGAGGTTGGTATCTGGTGAATTATGGCCTTAATTTAATATTTATTAATAAACTTTACAAATTATGTCATATTTTGAAAACCGTTTTAATATGTTGATATATTTTTTATGGTGATGATGTATGATGTATTATTTTGATGAAAATAATTGTAAAAGTGTATCCAAAAATATTAAATAATTTTAAAACTTTATCAAATAGAGTCCTACGTTGGCTGGTTACCTTAGTTTAACTTCACTGCCATGAAATTGGGAAACTAAGGTTCGAAATCCGGTCAAACCACCTCACCAGTAAGCGACCGCTGACCATCTGTCTAGGCCTTTCTAACTACTAATAATAGTAACTGATATATAAAATGAAGAATTCTGTCTAATGAAGGGTATCGGCACATGCTATTGCTCTAGTTTATCGTACAGAGTGTTATTTGTATGAAACTTTACATTATTCGCACACTTTCCCTAAACTAGCAGGAAAAAAGCATGTTAAAGGGCTCCTCCCAACACCATAACCACTTCAGTGATTTCAAGTGGTCATGGTGCATAGTCTGTACGTGCAAAATTTCAATATGAAATGCTGCACATACAGCTGTTAACCCCTGCCACAGGTGGAGATACAGTCATTGGCGGCATAGCTCCCCTCTCCGTGCCACACCTGTCCTCCCCCTGACCTTATTCCGCCTCAAGGGGGAACTTGGCCCATGCACTGGAAAACAAAGTAAGTTTAAGCATTTTAAAATGTGTCGGTGTTTGGGAAGAAGATGGGGCAGAGCCTAAGGGAAGTTTTATTTAGAGTAATCCTTTAATCTGAAACATCGCAAGGAGGTCATGGTGTAGGTTACTGGCAGACTGTTAAAAGAATTAATACGATACAATGTGAGCAGTGAATTTGTCTATTGTGAGCAGATAAAAATTGAAATATAAGTACAGATGTAACACTTGAAATAAGCTGAGCGCAGCGTGCAGACCGGTATCATTGTGATTCTTAGTATAATGTGATAGAATTGGATCTCTGGCCGGCTCACAATGAGTGCATTGGAAGATGACAAGTTTAAAGGCTGTGACTAAAGATTGCATTGTGAGGCTGTTATTACGGCTTCTTGAAGATCTCTGTATAGGAACGGAGACAATCGTGCTTTGTTTGTTCCTCTCTGTCAGCGTGTAAGCCTCCCTTCGCAATACATGGAAAGCCGGACTGCGGGATTGTTATTTTAAAAAGCCATTGAATTAGTTTGCATATTGGACTGCATCGGTTCTCCACTCCTTGTAAGACAGTTCTATTGTGGTATGCTGTTTCCTCAGTGTCTCACAGATTGCACCCGTCACTGATACATTGACAGCCATTTCAAGTTTTCTCAACTTATTCTTGTAGTAATTTCATTTTTTAACAAAAAATAAATGAATTTCTCCGAAATCATTTGCAGTTTGAGTTGAGGTTTCAATCTTCATCCTCCATCCATTACCCGTCCTCCTTTCTCTCCTTTCCCTTTTATCTGTTCTTTTCCTTTTCTAATAATCTGTTTTTGTGAGTTTCGTTACTCCCCTTTCCTTTCTCTTATTGAATGGTGCCCAGGGGCTGTGCATCTGGAATGGGTTAGCACTCAGAGAATTCGTCTGTAGGAATGTTTTACTGCTTGAGACATGTGTTTGGGGTGTGATGTCATTCCGTGTCTGGGGTGTGATGTCATTCCGCTTCTGAGGTGTGATGTAATTCCGCGTCTGGGGTGTGATGTCATTCCGCGTCTGGGGTGTGATGTCATTCCGCGTCTGGGGTGTGATGTCATTCCGTGTCTGGGGTGTGATGACATTCCGTGTCTGAGGTGTGATGACATTACGTGTCTGAGGTGTGATGACATTACGTGTCTGAGGTGTGATGTCATTACGTGTCTGAGGTGTGATATAATTCCGTGTCTGAGGTGTGATGTCATTTCGTGTCTGGGGTGTGATGTCATTCCGTGTCTGGGGTGTGATGTCATTTCGTGTCTGGGGTGTGATGTCATTTCGTGTCTGGGGTGTGATGTCATTTCGTGTCTGGGGTGTGATGTCATTCCGTGTCTGGGGTGTGATGTCATTCCGTGTCTGGGGTGTGATGTCATTCCGTGTCTGGGGTGTGATGTCATTTCGTGTCTGGGGTGTTATGTCATTTCGTGTCATTGTTTAGAACAGGTTGGCTGATTATCAGTCCTTGCAGTGATTTCTGTGTCTTCTTTTCACACAGTTGAAGAGTTTGTCAGTAGATATTTTCATATATTTTGCAAAGGATTTAAGGCGTTCTGTATGAACAAGGTGCGGACTGCGTTCCCCTTTTATGTAATTATAGACCGCGTATCACAAATGCCAAATTCAGCTTTGAAAAACTTGGTCCTGTTGCGTGCAAACACTCATATAACGTAACCCTTTTATTGTAAAACAGACTTAATTAACATTTGTGACATTATTAGAATATTACGGTAGTGTTTTTAATTTGGAATGTGGTACAGCAGAGCAATATGATGATTTTAATAAAGGGGAAATCACTCGATGTATTCTCTACATCCTGGGAGACTTTTACTCCATAAATTAGTTGCGCGACCTTTGTTAGCGTTCCCCAGGAAGCATAGTGTTTTATCATGCGTTCATTTTTGCAATACAGTTACAGCGATGAAACGAGAAGGGTCGTTTCTCACTCAGCAACAGCATTGAGATGTCATAATCGATGTGCAGACTTCATTTAATGTCTGCTCAAGTCAAAAATATTTCTCCCGGTAATAAATATACATTGTGAGGCTGGCTTTTATGTTCTCAATGGATTGTTTATTCTAAATGTGCGGCCGGTTATTCTGTGATCTCATCACGTGACTGATGATGCAATATGACACTAGACGTGTTTTGGTGAATGAGCCGGATACATTGTCAACTTTCAAGCCAGTATAATTAAAACCATTCAAGAAATGTCCACTACTTTCACAATTCGTGACAATTAGTTGTTTATTTCCCAAAACATATTAACTATTTGATAAATAAAGCCCATTATTGCCCATAATTTGTGGAGGGCCTTCTGGGTTTGTTTTATTTTATTAATAAACTACATTGTTGGAAATTATGTATTTTTTTGTTATTACTATTATTATTTATAAAGCACCAACACATTCTGTAGTGCTGTACAATGCTTGGATGTGCCATACAAGTACATTCAGTAATAATACAAGTAAAGACCGGTTCAACTTACAGGAGCAAAAGGAGATCAAGACTCTGCTCCAACAAGCTTCCAATCTAACGTTACGCAGATCCTAATAATGGCAGCGTGCATTCTATTCATATTACATACTGATTGCCTGCTGTATTAGTAACTAAAATCCGCAGACACTGTGTGATTTAAATAACAGAGGAGTAGATGCTGGTTATCCCACCGTAAAGTAGGAGCTGGTTTTACAATTTATTAACAGACTGAAGAGAAGAAGAAAGTTTAATTAAACAGGGAGGGTCTGGAAAGTGGCATTCGGATGTCTGGGTGAAAGCAGAGGAGAGGTGTAAGCTTAAGGTAGAGATATGGCATAATATTTATCAGCACATTTTATGCTAACTGTTGCGCTCTTTGTCTATGGCGGCTGTGATGTTACTACACCTGTGGTTTTCAGATCCAGGCACGCAGGCAGTGTTACAAAATGCATTCTTTAGAACATTTCAGGAATTGAGATTGGAATTGGTGGGTGTTACGAACTGAACCTCGTCACGGGTGCTTGGAGGAGCCTGCTGGCCAGCCTTTTGCCAAAATACTACGGGTCAAGTCAACGACTGTAAAGACCCATATTTTATTCCCTCTGGTTCGGCACTTTCCATAGAACCGAACGCTAGCTCCCTGGTTCACATGGACCAAAACTGAGAATAGACTTCAGGAGGACTTAGCCGCTAATGTCCTGGAACTATTTTCGGCATGAAGACTTCGCATTCCCGGTCGGTCCCCCAGCGGCACTTAACCGTGATCCTATGGATCTATTTTCGGCATGAATACTTCACGGTTCTCGGTCGGTCGCCAGCGGCAATTCTATGGAACTATTTTGGGCATGGGACAATGCGTGCGGTCGGTAAAAACTATGACTTCCATTTAATTCCTGAACCTCTGAACTGATCTGGGTGATTTTTGGATATGTTGGCCATCCAGATCAGGGCTATCAGGTGATGTAACTTTTGTGGGGATTTTATGTTTTTTAAGGTATTTTGGGGGGGTTTATAAAAATGTGGTTTTTTTTGTGTATTGAGATAATTGAGTTTAGTATAGTGCTTGACTCAATTATCTCCTAATTATAGGGGAAGGCCCTTTATATTCTATATGGGAGTGTAATGACAAACGTGGTATGAAAGATGGAGACCGTATTAAAAAGGAGAGTTTGGTGAAACAGGCGTCAGATGGTGTGGGTGGCAGGGATTCATGCAAGTAATACGTGCAAGTAATGGTAGCTCCCAGAATACCAAGAAGATTGCTTCCCAGCAAACTAACACGACATTTAGGTACTAAACGAAAAGGGTGCACAGTAGAAGAACCAATAAGAGGACAGAAAACAGACAGTGGTGGTGTGACAAAAGTGCGTGTTGACACTCCATTAATACCCAATGAAGGTATAGACTTTTCCCTTGTTCCCTGATAATAGGTGTCACAGAGACTGGAACATGTAGCTCCAGTATCTGCCAAAAATGGCAAGGATCTACCTTCTATGACCAGAATACAAAAAGGTTGATCATCATTAGTAGAGGACAAAAGTGGAAAAGTTGGAGTGTCACCTTCAAGGCAGCCCTATTGGAGCCATGGGATGTCATGGTCAGTGGTACCTGTGAATGGCCCTAGTACAGTTTGGGTTTGCCGGAGCGAGGGGGGAGGGGGAAGTGCTGGCCTGGTGTTGTTCTTGCCTACCAGGCATATTTTGAGAATTGTGGGGTTGTTGGGGTGGCTGGGGTTTCCTGGGGTGTGGACACTCATTCCTCCAGTGGCCATGCTGGCCACAGTTGAAACCAGTGTTCCTGTCTATTCCTCCTTGGTTACCCCTGCTCCTATAACCCTGATTTCCCTGTCTCCATCTGTAACGGAACCGCTGGCACCCCGACCGGGTACCTTCCGCCGATGGATGCTCCTAGTGCTTTCCGAGGACTCCAAGCACTCTGCCTGACACCATAACCACTGCAGACCCCACGAACCGCCGCAGCTTGGTTGGGATCTCGCTGTCTCCACCCACTCTGGACCCAGGACCAGGGTCCAGCTTCCTGCAGGTCGACCTCTCTCCGAATTCCAGAGAGCAGGAACAGGAACAAGCTCTTAGCAGAGCTTAGTGATTATACCCTGGGGAGTATAGTGATTATAGCAATCCCCAGAGTGTAGTTTCTCCAATCCCCCAAACAGGAGCCAAAACTTCATGAAGGTACATGATGATCTGACTCCAATGAGCGTTTATTACTCCTTATATACAAGTTTTCAGGTCAGAGGCACACCCCTGGACCTGGTGGTAAACTGTGACAAAAGGGACACAAACCAATGGGAACACTAATTAACATGATAACACTCTCACATACACAATGAAATACCTCCTCTCCATCCTGGAGATAATTGGCTTAAGGCACTGCAGTAAACTCAATTATCTCCAGGTACAGAAAATACCTACATTTAACACTAACAGCAAAATACGTAAAAGTACATAAAAATACATAATTCTTATTTTATTACACAGAACCCCCACAATTTAACCTATCCCCAGATAGCTCGGATCTGAGTGCCCAATCTAGGTGAACAGCGCTCAGATCCCATGAACAGAGTAGATTTTCCATGGGGTAAAGCATAGCAAGGGCTGTTGAGAAACCTCAAAAATCTCTTTACAAAAATACCAATATCTTCCTTTGCACCTTGCTTACACTGCCAAAGCAGTGGATATAAACTGCTTATTCTTCCATAATCTCAACATTTCAGCTTCCACCTCATAATCACCATCACTACCAGCCTCTCCAACTCCAGTACCGTTGTCTGTCTCACTGATAGAGGGTACCCTAGACCAATCCCAACCAGAATCTGAGTCATACCCTAATATTCCATTGATAATTAACTGTATGTCTATCTATGTCATGTTCTGTCTTAAGCACATTCTTTTCCGATACATTAGGCATGCAGAGGGATTAGTACGGGGGTTTGGGGCACCTTGAATAATGTATTTGAGTACTCCGGGATTAATGGGTTTCATTATTAACTGATTACCAACAGTCATGAATGGGGCAGTAAGATCAGCACCTTCTAATTCTGGCATCTCTACATCATCATCACATTGCTTATGTACATGTGATTTTTAACACCTTGCCACTTTTAAGTTTAACTCCTGTTTGTACTATTAATTTAATTGTACCGGGAGGTGGCGGTGGATATTCTATATCAGAATCTGGTGTAGATGATGATTCATGTAATTGCTGTGATTGTGAATTAACAGCTGCAGCAATACAAATATCTTCTATATCATCCTCTGAGGGGGCATTGGGTACAGCAGGATACATGGCTTTATAGGGAGGTGGGGGTTGTGGTTGGGCATGGCCGGGGGCTGATTGGGTAGGGAGCACAATTGGTGGTGGATATAGAGTCTCAGGAGGGGCTTCTATGGGAAAGCGGATGGTATTACTGTCAACAGTTCCCTTTCTCTTAGCCAGGTCTTTCTTAGCTCCCTTTAAAACCTTTCCTGTTACACTACAAGGAAACCAATGAGGGGCTATCTGCATCCAATTTTCACCTCCTGCTTTCATATATTCCTTATCCCAATCTGGATCAGGATCATACCACGGCCATGACTTCCTATCTCCCAAACACAATCCTCGAATCATATTCATATGGAAATCATCATTAGCCCCACACCTGGGAAAAGGATCAGATGACTTCATAGTCTGTGTCCATCCTGCTAAATTTGACACAAAGGGGATTGTAAGAAATCCTCCTTGTGCTCCTATCCTAGTAACATAATTTAGACATGACTCCCCTGGGTGGGGTAAAGGCTAAGAAATAGACTGATTATTTCCCATATTTCTGGCTCAGGATAGAGACACTACCTACTTACCAATAGTGTGTCTCTACTTAACAAGCAAAATAAACACAAAGCAGACACAGGGTGACCAGATGAACGAGAAGTTTGGGTTATTCTACAACACCTATAGTTTTAATAAACCGGAGACTCCTTTATAGTCTCAAAAAATGTATCTACATGAGATACCCTGTATCTATCTTAGATACTAACCTGGGTTATAGGGTTACCAAGAACCCTATACTAGACCAACTGTCCAGTAAAAACCAGAGACCTATTTACAGTCTCAGTATAACTAAAATGCTTACAGCTTTCCTATCTACTGGATACAGACTTACTGAATCAAAGGGGGTCATAGACAGTCAGCGTCAATAAGACACAAAAAGGCTACTTACCCACAATGGTTTTGCTGATCCCACTTCTGATACCAAGCTGAAAGGGTTAATGCTGTTCTGGACTCAACTCCCCTCGATTCTCTGGTCACCACATCAATTGACGAGAGTTCTTGTTTAGCAAATTAAGACACAGACACGAAAGAGTGCTTAACAAGTTCTCAGTGAGTATATTTTCAGGGTTAGCATTTATACACAGTTTGTCACGCAAGCAGCTAGATTTATCGCTTCCTTATAGTTAATAGTACATACTTGCCTGACATTAAAAGATAAGCATTTGAATAAAGACGGGACAGGAACATCCTGATGTCGAGCAAGGTCATACATCCTATAGAAGGGAGGCCTCTCAAAGCATGTTACAGAATACATCTGCCAAGGTCAGCATAATTATTTCAAACATTATTTTAAAGCATATAATGCAAAAAGAGTTAACTATTTCATATCCTTACAGTCACGTGTTCTTGGAGGGGCCAGCTGGCCAGCCTCTTACCAAAAGGGCCCTATAAAAAAAACTATGTGAACAGACTTGGTTTGTGGGATTTTATATTTGGTTCGGGAACCGAACAGCCGCACCAACCAAAGACCACCCTGGAGTTTGTTAAGCCTAATTGCTACTTTGTAACAATTTCCACCACAGTGTTCTAAGTAGAAAAGATAGGGGAGGAGGAGTCTGCGCTAGATGGCAAAAATAGGAGCTGCAACCCTCTAAAGGGAATCCCTCAAGAACCCTAATAAAAAAAGAAGGGGTGAAGGGCTGCACTGGATAAAAGTAAATAAAATATAAATAAAATATACAAGTGTAAAATAATGGTAGGATAAAAATATGTAGTAAAAAATACAATAAAAAGGTAAAACAAAGTCCGTGCACTAATAAGAATAAAACTTGAAAAGTCCAATGACATGCATAAAAGACATCTCACTGATACGTAGATAAGCTGTATATGTACAGACCTGAAAGATTAATCCTTCCAAGTTTCCAGGGAATCCGTATATGAAAGATAAAAACATAAACAAACTTCCAATGGTATAGTATGTACTGAGAGGATTAGCGAAATGTAGTAAAATGGAGGATAATACACTCACATTTGTTGGAGCTTTGGACCAGCTCTTAGTTGTAAGGCACTTAGCGGTATAATCCCCGCTAATGGATATTCTGTGAAGATAGGTCACTCCGTCCGGCTTGGATTCCGTAGAATTTCGCACGGTATATAAAAACAAATATAGTGCTCTCAGTAGGAAGGGAAAGCAGAAAATAAAATAAAATAAATTATACTCACAATGGTAGAGCAGGGAGTACTGCTCTACTTGTAATGCGCCGGTGGAATAATCCCCACCTGTGGATTGCTTTAAGCAGGAACAGTTAGATGCCAAGTGTTTGTCTGGGTGGCCGCAATTCCTATGGATGACCATGAGGTGGTGGCCATCTTGTTCACATGAAAGCAGGCAGCAGTGTTTGGGAATGAGTCTCATGGAACTGAAAACGGACACAGAAACTCCTGAATAGTGCTGGACTTCCAGCATCGCCTGCATTCGGTTCCACAACACTTAGAAAAGCGCTGTTCGGTGGAAACGTTCCCACGAACAAGGGGATCAAGCTCCAGGGTAAGACTATTGACTCTGTTCGGTAGTTTGTTAGTTTTTAAACTACCGAACTAGACCGACCGCAATCCCTGATTCTCTGGAACTGTTTTTGGCATGGGACCAAACAAATGACCTCCAGGAAATTCCTGAACTGATTTGGGTGATTTTTTGATATGTTGGTCACCCAGATCAGGGTACGTTTGGGGTGTTTGGGAAAAAGTATGTTTTTTTTTTCTGTGTTTGGAGATAATCGGATTAGCTTAGTACAGTTCCTGATCCAATTATCAGGCACAGAGGAGGGATTATCTGATTTTGTATGGGAGTGTCCTGGATCTGAGAGCCAATGTGATTGTGTATTTATTTCTACTGTGGTTTACTCTCAGGTCCAGGGGGGAGTGCCCCTTGCATTAGGACTGTCATAAAATACCAGTTGTGGCTACCATTAAACTGAGATTCGTTTTACCCTTCATGATGTCTAGGCTAATGTTTGGGGGATTGGAGAGCTATATTTACACTCTGGGGATTGCTATAATCACTATACTCCCTTGGATCACAACACTTGCTCTTGTAAGAGCAGCCTGCTTCGCTCTCTAGACTACGAGAAGTCTACCCACTGGAAGCTGGATTCTGGTCTTGGGTCCAGGGTGGGTGGAGGAAAGCGAGACCTCAACCAAGCTGCGGCGGTTTGTGGGGTTTACGGTGGTTATGGTGTTCCAGTGCAGTGCTTATGGTGCTCGCAAGTACTAGGAAGCAGCGATTGACAGAGGAACCCAGTCGGGGTGCCAGGCTTTCCGTCACACACTCTTTGTTCCCTAAGTCCTGGAGATTGATGTGTTAATGGAGTTGTCCACAAAGGTTAATTTTCGTACATACAGTTAATTGTTAATTTCCTATAATATTCATTAATCTCTGTATGATTCAAGGCAAGCTGTTCAGGTTTCTTTAACCGGTTTGTTTGGTATATACATTTTGGGGTGACATTAGTGATGTCGCGAACTTGCCGCGAACGGTTCGCCGTGGTTCGCCACGAACCGTTCGTGGCGAACTCCGGTCAGCTGGCACATCCCTGCCAATCTCCGGCAGACCCTCCCTCCCAGACCCTCCCACCTCCTGGACAGCATCCATGTTGAAGCTGCCTTCAACATGGATGCTGTCCAGGAAGTAGGAGGGTCTGGGAGGGAGGGTCTGCCGGAGATTGGCAGGGATGTGTCAGCTGACCGGAGTTCGTGGCGAACCGTTCGCGGCAAGTTCGCAAACGGTTCGCGACATCACTAGGTGACATGTCTACATTTATGGGAGCAGGTTTGGTTTGAATAAAGAAGGAAAGGTGTTGCTGTCGAAGGAAATTAGGCTTATTGTTGCCTGTGTTTTGGTGTTTTGATTCATGGCTATCAGGCGCACAATAGTAAAATATTCCCATTGTCTGTATTGTAATGTCATCTCCTGATTTGGGGTAAAATAGATGGTCATTCTGTGTGATCTGAACTAAATACCTGGAGATCAGAAATCCTGTCTTTATAACACAGACACGTAGACTGAAAGAGAAGATTGCTGCCAAGCTGACACCTCTGGTGGCTACTGTGCAATAACGTTAGTAAATCCTGAGTTTCCTCCTCCGGACATGCAGTCTGAGAGCGTATCTGTATATAAAAAAAAAAAATGCCCCATGAAGACAAGTCACCCTGGATAATGGCAGCACTGGGTTATTTTATTACATGATTAATGGCGTGCTCATGCTTCACACTACTAGCCAGCCCCTAAAAGTTATGGGCCACTGCAGAGCCGCCCCAGGATGCCTTGAACACGTTCATACGTGCTCGGACATGTACAGAGAAATGTGCATGAGTGCACTAGTGATTGTTCAGTAGTGCTGTGTGCGTGCTAGTGATATTTTTAATAAATAGCATAACTAATCACTGGCTGTAGATACCATAATTGTAGTTAGCTAGCTGTTTGTGCAAAAATCTGCAATTTAACATTTCCTTTTCAAAGATTAACTCCAATCCCAAAAATATAGCGTTTTAAGAATACACTGTTTTGGTCAGAGTTATACAAGTCCCACTAAAACTAATAAAAGCGCTAAAAGTCCAATGCTGAGGCCAAGTTCTCTGCACTGTCTGATCTATTTCTGCTAATGTCCCTCCCATCACGGAGGGCTGGCTGAGAGGAGGATATGGGCAGTATGGAGGAGCGGGCATGCCGCCATTGGCTGTCTAGTACCAGCAGGCTGTGTGCTGGTATCAGATTCCCTTTTTTCACAGAATTCCCATTAGTTACCCGGAACCTTTGTTCAGTCTGATGATGGCTAACGATGACCCAATGATGCTGCCTAAGGTGGGGTTACACCTCTGGCAGCAGAAGGGTTAAGCTCTGTATGTGCAGTGTTTTGAAATGGCAGCAGAGGGGTTAGGCTCTGTATGTGCAGTGTTTTGAAATGGAAGCAGAAGGGTTAAGCTCTGTATGTGCAGTGTTTTGAAATGCTGCTCATAGACTCCTAGCACCATGGACACTTCTTATCAATAGAGTGATCGTTTTGCTTGGAAGGACCCTTTAAAGAATTATTTGTACAGTAAAAAACAGGACAGGACAGGTGCGCGGCAATACTTTTTGTGTTAATAACATTGTGTTTTTCTCATTATTTTTCTGTTTCTTTTAAATGGTAATGCCAAGATCCCATGAATTGTGAATGTATTGCCCATCAGGTGTGCAAATTCTGCAATTTTGTTTTATTCCAACTGATCCATTCTCTTTGTTTATTTTACCAGGTCATGGCAGACGATTTCATTTGACCGACAGCCGATGTGTTTCATCCGGATAGTGGGAACGCACAACACAGCCAACGAGGTATGGCTTTGAAAGTCATTGGGGAACGTCCCCAGCACATTAATCAATCTCTGGTACAGTGAGTTTGTGATCTGCCTACCAGGGTACGACCTGTTTAATAGGACTCTAAGGCTGGTCATGGTTTATCGTCATATTCTTCCGAGGCAGCCAGGTCACGATCTGATCTCCTCCGTCACTCGTTAATCTATAGCAGCAGTCTACTCCAGTTCATTAATATAGCGTTTAAAAAGAGCTGGGCGGGGGAGGGACTCTGACCTCTTTTTGTCCAACTTTGTTTAGAAACGTTCACGTTTATTAGACTACTGTTCTACATCTGAAAGATGTCCGTCTGTGAGTGAATCAGCAGATTTGCGAGCGAGTGGACTCACATATAATGTGGAGGAACTCTCTCTAACTTAACATAATGTGCTAAACTGTGAGAATTAAAGGGATACTATAACCACCAGGAAATTAGCAGTCATCTAGGTGTGGCCCCTTAACTCTATCTCTTCCTGTGGGAAGTAACAATACAATCAATACATAGCCATGAACTTACTTCATATTGCCCAGTACATCAGCCATCTACAGGGAGACTCATCATAAAACACAACACAAAAGGTTTTATACAAACAGACCACAAACAGTGGTATCTGCTACTTCTGCCAAATTTATGTTTGGGCTCATAAAGATGCAGCTTTTATAACTTGCATTTATATTGCATTTACAGTAAATGATAATGCAGTAATCCCCCCAGCTATAAGCTTCACCCTCCCTCACAAACATATACGGGAAGCTGTTTTTCTTGAACCATACAAGTACTTGTATTGTCTGTGGAGCATTCATTGTCTGTTTTATACTGTACAAAGCATAGCATCTTGGGTGAGATTACGAGTCATCCCAGCCTATGTTCAATATGCAAATCGGTTGCAAAATAGTAAGGATTGGCTGGAATAAGTGACAGTCTGACTCGAGGTGCATCACGATGGCTGGGAGAAAAGGGAAGTGGAAAAGGTAGACAAGAGATGGCTTCAAAATGTCAGTATGCATGAATTAATAAAGGAACACTATAGTCACCTAAATTACTTTAGCTAAATAAAGCAGTTTTAGTGTATAGATCATTCCCCTGCAATGTCACTGCTCAATTCACTGTCATTTAGGAGTTAAATCACTTTGTTTCTGTTTATGCAGCCCTAGCCACACCTCCCCTGGCTATGATTGACAGAGCCTGCATGAAAAAAAAACTGGTTTCACTTTCAAACAGATGTAATTTACCTTAAATAATTGTATCTCAATCTCTAAATTGAACTTTAATCACATACAGGAGGCTCTTGCAGGGTCTAGCAAGCTATTAACATAGCAGGGGATAAGAAAATCTTAATTAAACAGAACTTGCAATAAAGAAAGCCTAAATAGGGCTCTCTTTACAGGAAGTGTTTATGGAAGGCTGTGCAAGTCACATGCAGGGAGGTGTGACTAGGGTTCATAAACAAAGGGATTTAACTCCTAACCCTGTAATGTAAAACATTGCAGTTACGTTATGTTACATTGTAAGGTTTAGTCCCTGATACTGAGTCACAAGAGGTGCTTCCCCTGCACAGTCACATGATTTGATTGAATGCATGCACAGCCTCTGTGAGGACCATTGATTGGACCATCATGGAATAGGCCACGCCTCTAGCATGACATCCATGGATGGGGAGAGTAGAACTCCAGCTATCACTGGAAAAGTAAAAACCTTTTCTTTAAATTATTTTTATGGCCCGAAAGGGGCTAGTGTCACTATAACTAGGGACTGGGACACGAACACATTATCCCTAACGCTTGGGGTAATTCTATCACTGCTTGTCAGTAATGGGGTGTCTCGCTGTATGATAGAGGGAGTGATGCATCATGTAACGGTACCTCCGCCAAGGACCGCTTCCTAGCTGTAACAGTGGAAAAACTGCAGCACTTCTGCCCCCCAGTCGCCGTGACTTGACTCGGGTCCTGGAACCTCTCTGCCCTGGAGCAGGCATGGGGACTTGCTCTATCCAATCCCAGTGACAGGATGACACACAGTCCTGGGAGCTGGGTTCCTTACAAGGACTTTCCCTGCTGAATCCTCCACGCTTAACAAGCTGGAACAGTGATTAGCCCTTTCCCCTCCTAGCAACCAGCCGACACATAGTTCTGGGAGTTCTGGGAGACACCCACACAAAAAAAAGGGTAATCTCCTAAGAGATAATTGAGTCAGGAACTGTACAATCTCTATTATCTTGAGGCACAGAAAACACACAATTTATAAAACACCCCAAAATGCACATAAAATATACAGAAAACCACAATGTTAAAATATACAGAAAACCCTGATAGCCCCGATCTGGGTGACCAACACATACAAAAATCAGCCAGATCGTTTCAGGGGTTCGAGATTTCCATGGAAGTCAATTATTTGACCAACCGCACACATGGTCCCATGCCCAAAACCGTTCCATGAAATCAGGGCTAGCGGTCAGTCAACTTTGGTAACATAAAACGAAAGAATTACAGAACGTAGTCTATATTTAAACCATGTAGCTTGTTCCCCTCACCCAGACAAACAATTCCACTGAACAGTGTTCTTCTAGGATCTACCGAACAAAATGCAGGCAATGATGGAGGTCCAGCGGTGTTCGAGATTCTCAATGTCTCGAACACTGCCTGCGTTCATGTGAACAAGATGGTCGCCACCTCATGGTCGTTCATACGAATTGTGGCCATCCAGACGAGCAATTAGAACACTGAGGTGAGAGCCGTTCTAAGGTGTTAATAGGGGTTAGCAAGCTCCCGGGTGGTACCTGGTTCGTTCAGTACCCGAACGGTATAGGGAAATTACACAAACCAAGCCAGTTAAAAAGTCTCTTACAGGTTTCCCTGCAGGGCCCATAGTCTGTGGGCAGGAGGCTGGCAACCAGGCTCTTCCAGGAGATCGTAGCAAACTCACTTGGGAAGGGGAGTTTGTCACACATCACATTTGTATTTTGGCAGACTGTTCTCCTGATTTCCACCTTTAATGCCCAGGCTCCTTTCCATCTCAGTCGGCAATATGTGGGATGTACAATTATTATTATTTTGCCATTTTCTCAACACTGCCTTGACGTCGCTCGCTGGTAGATATATTGTCAGCATTGATTACAAGTATATCAGTTTCGTTACTGTGTGAGGAACATATAACCATCTCATTAGGCTCTTATTTGTCAACTAATGGGCTCCGCTATTGACTGACTTCTTTCTAACATTATCAGTGAGATACACAAAGCATAGTTTCAGCTCCCACAAATTGAAAATGATTAGTTACAAACTATTTATTCTCATTTTCCTAACAGGCAGGGAGATGGGATTTCATTTACCCCTCCACCTCCTTCCCCTCCTCTCTTTCAAAGGGTAATAAATTATCTAGAAAATGCACAGTGCTTTCAGCAAGAACGAAGGCCCTGGATTGCACTTAGCATATTTATTCAGCTCTCTATATATTTATACACTGCTTTTCCATCTGAATGTAAGGCCCCAAAGGTCTGGAGTTTAGAGTAGCCCATGATGCAGGGAATGACCAGGAGGGTGACCGTCCTTCACTGCAGGCTGAGCTTTTGGCTTTGCCTGTGTGCGGGGCCCTGCACTAGGCCCTGGAATGACTAGAAGGAACTTAAGTGCCACCACCGGACATTTCAGGACGAGGAACAAAGTTCAGGAACACGAAAACAGGACATGACGAAAGCCATCTGGAAACAGGAATGGTAAGGTATAGCTAAATAAGCCTCTGGTGAATATCTTGGATCTAGAAATCGGAAAAATAATGCATTGGATAAACTAGGAAATGAGAACGAGAAGATCTGGGCCATTTAATGTTAATTCGCAGCATCCAGCTCTCTCTCCGTTACGGAGAAAAGTCACCACAGCTGGTTGAGTGGACAGAGAAACCAATTCCTAGACGGTTTCCTCCCAAATCCACGTTTGGACTTTGATTCAGCTCACAGTAGCGTTCTCCAATCTTATACACAGATCAGCATCTGCCTGGTTACATTGTCCATTATATCACCCAATACTATCTTGGTACCATTTCGAATAACGGTTTTCTAAAACTCTATTTCTACCTGTAATCCTCAAATAAAATACTCTAAAATATCTGTGAGATCACTGGCCACTTGGAATCCTCAAATAAAACACTCTAAAAATTACTCTCAACCGGTCAGACTTCTTTCGTCTAAACAGCTTGTCAGGGTACCCTCTGTGAAGCGCTACACCGTATGTGGTGCTGTGTAAATGAAAATGAGACAAACTAGGTCCAGTGTAAAATCCAGAATGTCTGGTTAAAGAAACCAATCAGAGATATAGAATCCAGCTCTATGGATATTATATGCACAGTATACATTACAGATGGGACCACACCAAGCACACAGGCAGAAAGCTTATGTGAAAATAAGTTGTCCTTTTCTAATACTGTTTGTGTGTCCAGTCCTATTTATATAATAAATGTCACTGTCCCCAGACAAATTAATTTATTATTTTATTTCCCTAAAAATAAATGTTTAATGAATACTGCTTTTTAAGAAAATGGGCAATGTGTAATAAGGAGCCAATAATCCTGAGATGGTTTTTTAACATTTGTGTACCAGAGCTGCGCACGTAGCATTGCTGTAGGCATACGTTTGGCATAACTTCGGCATTTAAAGGTTAAATTAAGGAGCCATCCACCCCCTCCATTCCCATTATTGCTTGGAAGGCCGACTGATAGCAGACCAGACAGATTCTGATTTTATAATGTCACTGAATCTCCATCATTGCTGTAAGCAGCGAGAGGAGATTACGCTGACATATTAACACACCTCTCTCGACAAGCGCACATTAAGTTAGTCTTTTATTGACTAGTTTGTTTCATGACTGCTTTTAGATCGCCATTAACAATATCTCTGCTAAAGTGCAGTTCACGAAGGTTGGAATTGTAAAATTTAGTCATGAAGCTCTAATTGCTCCTGCGCTCCAAAGCCCGAGGACGGAAGTTTGTGAATCATGTTTACTTGGCACCTTTCTGGAGACGTAGTATGTCAGAAACTGTGTAACTAGTCAAACATAACTTAAACAAGGTTATCAAGCTTATAGGGATCTCTAATGTTCACTATATCGTGTTCTCTCTTACTTTAGATTAATTCCCCCCATTCCCCTCTGCAACCACTCATTCCACCACTCATACCGTTGGATAAATGTGTTTGAAGATCTCTCTCCAATACAGTATTTTTCATAGAGACACATTGAGGACCTACGGCGCATGCACAGCAGTTATCACAACTGCCAATTCAGTTCTTGTCACAGTGCAGCATCGAATCCAATGGCCTTAAGGCCTTACTTATGAACTGCAGAAGGAAGATTGGGGATATCAGATGAAAAGCATAATAAATAATTAATAATAATACTGTACAAGCCTTTTGGGGTGATGCAGACGGCGAGTCCTGTGAGCAACATGGTTTGATCACATATTAGCACTATTTGTTCTCTTTTCAAAGCTTTGTTACTTGTAGCATATCGATTTCCAAACCCACTTTTATGGCTCAACTGTGTCTCTGTTACAGAGTTTTATTATTGAAGTTTAAAAGCTTTTTCCGATTAGCATGGTTTTATTTTGTCTAAAATGTCCCAAATCCAGAAATATAGCTTTAACTTTTTTTCTGGCTCCTTGATTCTATAGGAATTTGCCAAGCCCTGGTTTAGGCTTGTTTAATGCAAGCAATGGGTAGTTTCAATAAATCATTTATATTTATTAAGAAGTTTGGTGAACCAACAATGTTAAACATTTACAAAAAGTAAGGCACATTTATACCACCAAAAATGATTTTACAATAATGTTTGAATGCTCATACTAAAATTAGGATGGTACGTACTTACAAAAGCAAGCAATCCCTTTGGCCCTGGTCGGAAAAACTGATTTGTTTTAATAACAAACTCATATTATTATTTTACCATATTTACCCAATAAAAGATTGAAAAACTTTGCTTGCTAAACTCTAAAAAAAAAAAATGAAGCTCTGAATTGCCAACTCAAATCCCGAGGCAAATAGTAATGTAATAAACTAATACTAGGATATTACAAGATATATTTTATTACATGCTTCTTAAATTGGGAAAATTAAAGTGTTTTCAATAAAGTTAAAATATGATTCCTTTTAACCTTTAAAAAAAAAATAAAAAAATTGCAAAATAATAACTGAAAACTTGGCAGACCTATTTAAAGTATGGAAAAAAATCCAATGATGGTGTTCATTCACGTTGTTGTAAAATAGTTTTTGGTAAATAGAGTGTTTATCATCGATATGGGAACATAATATACAAGAGATGGATAGAATAACATGGCATTGTGGTTATTATCTGGGATGTGGGTAATTTATGTGAGTTCAGAGTGAACCAGCCAATTAATGCTTGAACTCTTGTTTATTTTCCGTTCCAGGTTTTTCACTGCGTTCACTTTGAGTGCCCAGCACAGATTGTCACGCACAAGGACGATGGTAATGAAGAAAGTACTTCTTCGGATCAAAATCATTCAGCACCACAAGGGCTATCGATAGGTCTCCGAGCCTCGAATGCCGGCTCCTTACAATTATTGAATGACCAGAACGGCCGAGGCCAGGGTCAGCAGCAGCAATAAAGCAGAGTATATGAAGAATCTAATGTGGAATGTCGTGAAAGTATGTCTCATTTCCATTCACGCCGAACATTCTGATTTGTATCCATTCAGCATTAACACTGGAAGCTTGTTCCAAGGGCATCATTCCCTTCTATTTGTGAAAACGAAATCAAAGCATGTGGGAGAGAAAATGGGTCTTCAATCCTCATCAAGGAAGCCATTAGTACACAGCCTCCATGGTGGAAACATGTCAAGAGGGCTATCATTACGTAATTGGTCGGATGGCTGCTGAAACGCAAGCTGTGGCTCTGCAGAGGAACCAGACTAATTGAGGAATTTATTGCTTTCTGACAACCTGAAGTAGATTTATTACTAATATATTGTGATTATTGATTGGAAGGCTCTGAATAACTCACAGTTATTGTTTGTTTTTCTTTGTGTTTGGGACGATTGGTACGGAGATGCAGATACCCTCGTTGTGTCTATGTATTCATCATGCAGTCATCTGAGACTTCTGATCTCCCGGACGATGTTGAGATATAATGAAAGGCTGCAATGATGCTAGATTAATATATAGAAGATAATTCTGTCCATGGAAATCGCAGCCCTGTGCCATGAATGACCGCGTCATGGCTGTCTGAGTGAATGTATAGAGGATATTATTTGCCAATGTGCTCCGACATGAAGAAACTTGCAATGTTTTGCACTTTAGTTAAATTTAATCCCCTCAGCTCCCACAGGGGCCAACAACAAATACTGTAAACAAGTAATGTCAGGAACAGAATTAAAAGTATAGTCAATTCACTAATGTTTCATTTAATATGGTTTCTGTGAACTCTACCAGACTGTGGTATACTGTGTATTTTCCCAAGTTTCTGATAGGTGAGAAAATGTAGGACAACACCTAGAAATAGATATACAGCAGATATATAACAATATGGATCCCATGTATGTATTGCACGATTTTTTAATTTAATGTCATGAAATGTAAGAGTTCGTTTTGTCAGACTGGTTGTCACATGTTTTGGGTTCTGTCTGGTTTTGAATTTCCCTTTAAGTGCCAGGCTATTGCACAGTACTTTGCCTGGCTTGTCCAGCTCGTAGGGGGGGGGGGTTAACATTTACATGGTTTTATTACAGAAGATTGAAGATGTCATAAAATCAGTGCAATAAGATAAAGCCTTACAGTGAACCTATCCAGGTTCGTTTTATCTACAATCCCTCCATAAGCAATCACACAGATAAATAGCACATTTTCTATTAAGCGTCTACTTATCTTCCCTGCAATGCTGCTATGCGCCTGGATCCAGGATCCCGATTCCTACCTACATCCCTACCCACACAACACAAGTGGGCCTGCTTGGGCCACCACCCCCATAACCTCAACATGGGGCTTTATTGTCTGAGAATCTCTTGCTGTGATGTAGATCTGGAGAATTTAGAATGTACTGGTAAAGAAATTACCATATTTTAATAGTCTTTTTGTTTGTTTGTTTTTTTATCTATATATTTGATAGTACATGACATTGTTTGTTTTTATACTCTTTTATTAGAGTATTAATAAGTGTATCCATGGCAGATAGTTGTTAATGTCTTTATTTAAAAGACTGAAACACAGTTGAAGTTCTTAATGGTCATTAATGAAGTGTGTATACAGCCGTCAGCAACAATGTATTCTAAGGAATACGTTTTCTAAGTATGTAAAGCCGTTTAGGGCGAGTGGATTTCCCTGTGAATTATTGCTGGTGAGCCTGGTTTGCTGATTGTCTATTGATCAGAGGGAAACCTCTCCTTATGATTGTGTTGAAATTTATGGATCGATAGAATATGTGCTTTAATACACTGTCACCCAAGCACCCATCACCAACCTCTCTCCATCCTCGCCCCACACAAGCCTGCCGTGGCTCGATATTAATTAAAGGAGACATGTTAATCTACACGGATGTAGAGTCACAATGAATCCTCCCTATTATGTGCAAACCATCGGGGGGCAATTCACCAAGAGCGCTGTTAATTTCACTTTCTCCAACCATTGATTCTACATGTATATCTGGACGACATCAGCCTGAGGTCAATGCTCATTAGCCCATCTATCTAGTAAAATGCTTCTTTTCGGCTAATTCCTTGTAAATGTTCTGACTTGTTTTAACCCTATACAAGCTTTGCACTCCTTGATCTGTTCAGGTGGTAGGCAGTATCAAAGTATGCATTGCTATGGGGGGTATGGCTGTATGCCCTGCTATGGGGGGTATGGCTGTATGCATTGCAATGGGGGGTATGGCTGTATGCATTGCTATGGGGGGGTATGGCTGTATGCATTGCTATGGGGGATGGTGTATACATTGCTCTGGGAGGTATGGCTGTATGCATTGCTATGGGTGGTATGGTGTATGCATTGCTATGGGGGGTATGGCTGTATGCATTGCTATGGGGGGGTATGGCTGTATGCATTGCTATGGGGGGGTATGGCTGTATGCATTGCTATGGGGGGTATGGTGTATACATTGCTATGGGGGGTATGGTGTATACATTGCTATGGAGGGGGGGGGTATGGTGTATACATTGCTATGGGGGATATGGCTGTATCGGATATATTTTTGTTTTTTGCTCCAGAAGTAGAGCAGGAAGCTGATAATACCAGCTGTTTATGGTACCTCATCGGTTATAGTATTGAGATTTGTGGCTCACAAATGCGCTGATGTCCCATCCAGTTTAAACTCTTGGCTCTAGTGCTGAAACAAGTGGGAAGATTTATCATGTTCTATCAGAAAATTAGAACCACTAAAATGTCCCGTTCGTCAGACAGTGTTGGACCAGAAATATCTCTATCCACTAGAATGTGCCGGCCTGTTCTGCCCCACCTTAAGTTTGTGTCACTTTTCTAATGACAACACTTAGATCAATCTCCCTCACAGTCTACGTTCGCTCATGCCCATTCTAGAGTTTTTGTCCCAAGAACAAAAAAACATACATAGATATTCACTAAACCAGGACTTAGCACGCACATTTCACATTTCAGAAATTCCCAAGTCTCACCGTTTAATAAATAACTCCTTAATCCATTCTCTCAATTTGAAAGATTTGTCTGTAGAAGTTAAATAGTTGGTTTCCATTCTTTCCCTTTACCTCTCCATTCCTGAATTCCACCCACCATCATCAAGTTCATTCTTTACTCAATTATCATTTAAACAAGAACACGAGATCGACTTGTGTATTTATTACTTTGTCTTTTGTAGCATAGTTAATTCACAAAATCGATAAATAATATATTTGCATATATTTAAAATATGCACATTTGTAAGATTGCTGTTGTGATTTTACACATAAAGCTATGGTTTGTGTTTACAAAGTGGATTTCTTTCCTTATTGAGTTTGATATAAATATTACATGGTCGTTTCGACAGTGCTTACATGGGAATTTTCTGTGAAATAGACTGTGTTTCTGCACGAATCTTTGTTTGAGTATAATTTCTGGTGTTGTGTATTCTCCCAATTGTTACTTTCTGTTCATTTAATAAAAGCCAATTAACCTAAACCAGGATTGTGTGTTTTTTTTAGTTGACATCTTGACGGGAATTATGGGAATCTATCATTAATTCAGAGCTATCTAAATAAAAATCTCTACAGTATGGGGTTGATTCTAATGGAAAAAGTTAATATTTTCTGTTTGATCCATATTTAGACTTGGGTTGTTTGGTTATCATTTCCAAAGGTGAGTGCACGTAACGACCTGAACTTGGGAGAGTATTGGCAATGTGTCATCAGGACTCTGCGCTCGTATTGCACCGTCTGTGTCTTAAGGACTCCGAACTCTTATCGTATTGTCAGTGTGTCATCTGGACTTTGCACTCTTATCGTATTGACTGTACCATCAGGACTCTGCACTCATATTGTACCGTCTGTGTCTTCAGGACTCTGTACTTATATCGTATTGTCAGTGTGTCATCTGGACTTTGCGCTCGTATCATATAGGCAGTGTCATCTGGACTCAGCACTTGTATCGTATTGATTGTACCATCAGGACTCTGTACTTATATCGTATTGTCAGTGTGTCATCGGGACTCTGCACTCGTATTGTCAGTGTGTCATCAGGATTCTGCACTAGTATTGTATTGTCACTGTGTCATCGAGACTCTGCACTCATATCGTATTGTCTGTGTCATCAGGACTCTGCACTCGTATCGTACTGTCTGTACCATCAGGACTCTGTACTCATATCGTATTGTCAGTGTGTCATCGGGACTCTGCACTCGTATCGTATTGTCTGTACCATCAGGACTCTGTACTCATATCGTATTGTCAGTGTGTCATCGGGACGCTGCACTCGTATTGTATTAATAAAAAAGAGGAGTGAGACAGCGCTAAGTAACTATAGGCAGCTACCTTAAAAGGGAATCCCTCAAACCCTTTAAAACAAGATACAATTAAAACAATAAAAGGCTGCGCACAAAAAATAAATAGAGTCCAATAAAAATAAAATAAAGAAAGTCCAATTGGTATGTTCTTACTGGTGTCCTTGATTGGTGAGGTCTTCTATTTATTGTGGTGGTTTCACTTAATAAAAGATAAAAAGAGAAAAAGAGGGACAACCAATGGTGTAGTATGTAAAATTCGAGTCTAGAGGTAAAAATAATGGTATAAAACTCACATTTACCAGAGCTAATGTCCAGCTCTGGAGTGAAGCGCGTACAGCGGTTTAATCCCCGCTTGTGGGATATAGGGCAGGTTCCTCTCCGTGAATGGTATCCAATTCTCGAGATAAAACAAACAGCCAATAGTGCTCACTGTATGGCAGATAATGATAAAATAATAAAAGAAATGTACTTACAAAGTGAGAGCAGACGCACTGCTCTTTGATGATAGCTTGGGTGGATTGATCCCCACCTACGGATTTCTTTGGGTACAGGAAACTTCTGTACTAGTATTGTATTGTCTGTACCATCAGGACTCTGTACTCGTATCGTATTGGCGTGTGTCATTGGGACTCTGCACTCGTATCATACTGTCTGTATCATCAGGACTCTACAATCGTATCGTATTGTCAGTGTGTCATCAGGACTCTGCACTCGTATAATACTGTCTGTATCATCAGGACTCTGCACTCGTAGAGTGTTGGCAGTGTGTCATCGGGACTCTGCACTCGTATTGTCAGTGTGTCATCGGGATTCTGTACTTGTATCGTATTGTCAGTGTCTCGTTGGGACTCTGTACTTGTATTGTATTGTCTGTACCATCAGGACTCAGTACTCGTATCGTATTGGCGTGTGTCATCAGGACTCTGCACTCGTATCGTACTGTCTGTATCATCAGGACTCTGCACTCGTATCGTGTTGGCAGTGTGTCATCAGGACTCTGCACTCGTATTGTATTGTCAGTGTCATCGGGATTCTGTATTTGTATTGTATTGTCAGTGTGTCATTGGGATTCTGTACTTGTATTGAATTGTCAGTGTGTCATCGGGATTCTGTACTTGTATCATATTGTCTGTATCATACTGCATTGCTATGGGGGGTATGGTGTATACATTGCTATGGGGGGTATGGTGTATACATTGCTATGGAGGGGGGGGGTATGGTGTATACATTGCTATGGGGGATATGGCTGTATCGGATATATTTTTGTTTTTTGCTCCAGAAGTAGAGCAGGAAGCTGATAATACCAGCTGTTTATGGTACCTCATCGGTTATAGTATTGAGATTTGTGGCTCACAAATGCGCTGATGTCCCATCCAGTTTAAACTCTTGGCTCTAGTGCTGAAACAAGTGGGAAGATTTATCATGTTCTATCAGAAAATTAGAACCACTAAAATGTCCCGTTCGTCAGACAGTGTTGGACCAGAAATATCTCTATCCACTAGAATGTGCCGGCCTGTTCTGCCCCACCTTAAGTTTGTGTCACTTTTCTAATGACAACACTTAGATCAATCTCCCTCACAGTCTACGTTCGCTCATGCCCATTCTAGAGTTTTTGTCCCAAGAACAAAAAAACATACATAGATATTCACTAAACCAGGACTTAGCACGCACATTTCACATTTCAGAAATTCCCAAGTCTCACCGTTTAATAAATAACTCCTTAATCCATTCTCTCAATTTGAAAGATTTGTCTGTAGAAGTTAAATAGTTGGTTTCCATTCTTTCCCTTTACCTCTCCATTCCTGAATTCCACCCACCATCATCAAGTTCATTCTTTACTCAATTATCATTTAAACAAGAACACGAGATCGACTTGTGTATTTATTACTTTGTCTTTTGTAGCATAGTTAATTCACAAAATCGATAAATAATATATTTGCATATATTTAAAATATGCACATTTGTAAGATTGCTGTTGTGATTTTACACATAAAGCTATGGTTTGTGTTTACAAAGTGGATTTCTTTCCTTATTGAGTTTGATATAAATATTACATGGTCGTTTCGACAGTGCTTACATGGGAATTTTCTGTGAAATAGACTGTGTTTCTGCACGAATCTTTGTTTGAGTATAATTTCTGGTGTTGTGTATTCTCCCAATTGTTACTTTCTGTTCATTTAATAAAAGCCAATTAACCTAAACCAGGATTGTGTGTTTTTTTTAGTTGACATCTTGACGGGAATTATGGGAATCTATCATTAATTCAGAGCTATCTAAATAAAAATCTCTACAGTATGGGGTTGATTCTAATGGAAAAAGTTAATATTTTCTGTTTGATCCATATTTAGACTTGGGTTGTTTGGTTATCATTTCCAAAGGTGAGTGCACGTAACGACCTGAACTTGGGAGAGTATTGGCAATGTGCCATCAGGACTCTGCGCTCGTATTGCACCGTCTGTGTCTTAAGGACTCCGAACTCTTATCGTATTGTCAGTGTGTCATCTGGACTTTGCACTCTTATCGTATTGACTGTACCATCAGGACTCTGCACTCATATTGTACCGTCTGTGTCTTCAGGACTCTGTACTTATATCGTATTGTCAGTGTGTCATCTGGACTTTGCGCTCGTATCATATAGGCAGTGTCATCTGGACTCAGCACTTGTATCGTATTGATTGTACCATCAGGACTCTGTACTTCTATCGTATTGTCAGTGTGTCATCGGGACTCTGCACTCGTATTGTCAGTGTGTCATCAGGATTCTGCACTAGTATTGTATTGTCACTGTGTCATCGAGACTCTGCACTCATATCGTATTGTCTGTGTCATCAGGACTCTGCACTCGTATCGTACTGTCTGTACCATCAGGACTCTGTACTCATATCGTATTGTCAGTGTGTCATCGGGACTCTGCACTCGTATCGTATTGTCTGTACCATCAGGACTCTGTACTCATATCGTATTGTCAGTGTGTCATCGGGACGCTGCACTCGTATTGTATTAATAAAAAAGAGGAGTGAGACAGCGCTAAGTAACTATAGGCAGCTACCTTAAAAGGGAATCCCTCAAACCCTTTAAAACAAGATACAATTAAAACAATAAAAGGCTGCGCACAAAAAATAAATAGAGTCCAATAAAAATAAAATAAAGAAAGTCCAATTGGTATGTTCTTACTGGTGTCCTTGATTGGTGAGGTCTTCTATTTATTGTGGTGGTTTCACTTAATAAAAGATAAAAAGAGAAAAAGAGGGACAACCAATGGTGTAGTATGTAAAATTCGAGTCTAGAGGTAAAAATAATGGTATAAAACTCACATTTACCAGAGCTAATGTCCAGCTCTGGAGTGAAGCGCGTACAGCGGTTTAATCCCCGCTTGTGGGATATAGGGCAGGTTCCTCTCCGTGAATGGTATCCAATTCTCGAGATAAAACAAACAGCCAATAGTGCTCACTGTATGGCAGATAATGATAAAATAATAAAAGAAATGTACTTACAAAGTGAGAGCAGACGCACTGCTCTTTGATGATAGCTTGGGTGGATTGATCCCCACCTACGGATTTCTTTGGGTACAGGAAACTTCTGTACTAGTATTGTATTGTCTGTACCATCAGGACTCTGTACTCGTATCGTATTGGCGTGTGTCATTGGGACTCTGCACTCGTATCATACTGTCTGTATCATCAGGACTCTACAATCGTATCGTATTGTCAGTGTGTCATCAGGACTCTGCACTCGTATAATACTGTCTGTATCATCAGGACTCTGCACTCGTAGAGTGTTGGCAGTGTGTCATCGGGACTCTGCACTCGTATTGTCAGTGTGTCATCGGGATTCTGTACTTGTATCGTATTGTCAGTGTCTCGTTGGGACTCTGTACTTGTATTGTATTGTCTGTACCATCAGGACTCAGTACTCGTATCGTATTGGCGTGTGTCATCAGGACTCTGCACTCGTATCGTACTGTCTGTATCATCAGGACTCTGCACTCGTATCGTGTTGGCAGTGTGTCATCAGGACTCTGCACTCGTATTGTATTGTCAGTGTCATCGGGATTCTGTATTTGTATTGTATTGTCAGTGTGTCATTGGGATTCTGTACTTGTATTGAATTGTCAGTGTGTCATCGGGATTCTGTACTTGTATCATATTGTCTGTATCATACTGTCTGTATCATCAGGACTCTGCACTGCATTTGATAGACTGGAAAAAATCCTGGCAGTTGTGGTTCTACAACATCTGTAAAACATACGCACAACTTGCCTCACGCACAGAACCTAGCAGTGAAAGTAAGGACAAGAGCTGGTCCGGTGATTGTTGCCATGGCAATGTGCACCAAATAAGTATCATTATAGGGATTATACACTAAACACAGAATTATATTCATTTTGCAATATTTAAATAAAAATAACCGCGCTGTGAGTGTAGCCGATAATAGAGGATTTTTTTCAAATTACCGGTTTGTTTTAAAAGTAAACTTAAAATTTGAGGTAAAAATAGCCAAACTTAAAATATAAGTGACTTGGAAAATGTATTCATTTCAGCTATATTTGGTGTAAACGTTTAATTTTCCTTGAATTTCCAGTGCAATAAACCCTTAAAAGGACACTATAGTCACCATAACAACTACAGCTGAATGTAGTGGTACTGGTGTCTTTACCCTGTCCCTGCAGGCATTTTCATGTAAAAGACTGTGTTTACATTGCAGTCATTCAGACGGCCACTAGAGGTGCTTTATGGGTCAGTGCTGAACGTTCCAAATACAGATGCATTGATTCAATGCAGCTCTATGAGGAGATGCTGATTGGTCTAGTGTGGCATTTTGCAGTGCATGCGCGATAGCCTTAGCTTGGCTGACATCATCAAGTTTGATGATCTCAACCAAGTGGGTGGAACAGGGGTGGAGCCAGCAGAAAGGAGACCCATGCAGTGCTTTAAAAAAGGTGAGTAAAAACACTTTTAACCAGAGGTAAGGGGTGCCTTGGGCCTATGTTTGTATGTCTCATAGTGTTTCTTTAAATCACTTCAAGCTGATGTTTTGACTTGTGATTGAGCTGGTTCCTAAAGCCGACATTGCAGGACAGAGAATAAGGATCCCTAAACATGAATCTAACATTATACGTTCACACTGCCCCTGACACAATCTGAATTCACATTTGAAAATATAGTAGAAATCATCAAATTAACAGCACATTTTGTCAGTAAAAGTCAGGACCGGGTTAGAAAAGGAATGGGTTACACAATGGTGAATTATGACATCGAACCCATGTCGCCTGGCATCCAGTACTTACCGCTATTAGCGATACAAGCTCGATGTCATATCTCAGAACCCCATAGCAATAAGGTGTTCACCTGGCACTGACTTAATATAAAAAAATTAGAATATAATGTGAATAGAGCCGGATGTACAGTGTTTTGTGACCGGGTCACTTCAATAAACGTGCCTTTAATGCTAAAACGAGTTGATTGAGAGCAGAATTCAGTGCTCTGATGGCTATAGATGATCAGTATTTATTTATTACAATCTGGTTTTAGGAGCAAATCCAGCGCAGTCACGGCAGGGACACAGATTCAGGGGAGGTGTGACTGTGACACGACTGTTAATCAATACGTAGCAAGCTGCTGACTTCAAGCAGCGCAGTATGATTAATCTTACTTTAGGTGAAACACGGGTTAATTCATGTGAAATTAACGGAACATTTGCCTAAAAATAGTCAATTCGTTACCATATTGCACAGAGTAAAGTTCTGGCAGGATTTGAATAAACAGAAGTTTTACCATAAAGTTGTTAAATCCATTTCTATTAAAAGTGTAAATTGATTATTTCGTTGGACACTTCAGAGGGTGAAAACAAACATGTCGCTGGCAGGACTCATGCATGGAGCTCACTTTAATGCTCAATTAATGCTGTTTTTAAAGGGACATGCATCACTTGGCAATTCATTTTTTAAACCATTTTTTAGACCTTTAAACAAATCTACAAATAAATAAAGCAGGAAAACCTTTGAAACGGATGTGATAATGTTTACAAACTTGCATTAAACTTGATCAGATTGTATTGTTAGGGCACACCTCTCAGTAAGGGGAGTTTCTTCACACCGTCCCGCCAACCTCTGTTTGAGACCAGTACACAGAAACAGGGCATTTTTGTGTAGTAAAAACTCAACACCAGATGATGCTCTGCATGAACAAGTCTGATAAGTACAGCGCTACGGAAATTGATGGTGCTTTATAAATAATAATTGTGTGAGGGGCAAATAAGGCCATAAAGGAAATAAAAGGAGACAATAAGTTGGTTGTGGTGTGCCGTAACCGACGTAGTGGTAGGCCTGTAATAAAAGAGGGCCCATCCATGAGGTGTAATGAAAAGTATAAATAGAGGGAGTGGAGGGTGGGGACATGCGAATATGTACCGGGCGGAGGAAGGTGAATAGGGGGTTTAAGTAGGTTAACATGCCCCTCCCACAACTGCAGACCAAACCTTTACATTTGTGTGAGGGGCAAATAAGGCCGTAAAGGAAATAAAAGGGGGGAATAAGTCGGTTGTGGTGTGCCGGAACCGACGTAGTGGTAGGCCTGTAATAAAAGAGGGCAAAAAATAGATACCTGTTGAAAACAATCAACAAAACCTTAAATAGCCTAGCTGAATGGTAAAAGCCGAGCGAGTAATTAGGTGCCCGGCACTTTAAACGGAACTCTAACTAGTGCAAGGGGAAGTAAGGTATATTAAACATGTTGGCCATCTAGTGTGGGGTAGAGAAGGTAATCAATAGACTGCATAAATAGGTGAGATTTCCTGAGACAATGCTGCAAGATGACGCTGTGACTGTGGAAAATATGTGGGACCACAAGAAACTGTGAAAGCAGGTATAGCGGCTACACAACTAGACTACATAGTTACCTAGCTGAAAAAATAAAGAGACTAGCGTCCCCCAATTCCGGCCTACCTCACATTTGTGATTAAACGGTTGATCCAAAAGAAGGAGAAAAACCCAGTTTGAAGCGCTTTCCAATTTGCAACAAGCTAGGGAAAAAATCTTTCTTGACCCCAGAATGGCAGTCGGATTTTTCCTTGGATCAGGCAGATATCGCCCTACATTGAAGGTTGATGCCCGGTTCATGATGACAGGCTTTAAATAGGTCTGATAGTGATTGAAATACTTGGATGTTGATGGGAAGTCCGGATATTGAAAATTCCCAGAACCTGAGACGTCTTGAGTATGGTAATAAACTGGAGGACATGAAACTGTGTGTGAGTAGAAACCTGTACAACGTGTGAAGTTGTAGACTGGATAGGTAGAGTTGATGCAAGTAAGAGGTGGCAAAAAAAAGCGAAAATCGCAGACAACATATCAACAGAGACAGTAACGTTATATGTGAGACAGGAGCCACGAAGGGGAAGAAGGTCCTAACACATGCACTGCGAGTGCTAGAAAGACGAGAGCCAGACGTGAAAGATGTCGACCATGAGCTTACAAGGCTGGCAGCCCGCGATTGGGCCCTGAAACGCCGGGAATGGTAGCGGCTACGGGAGAGGCCGTAGGCAGAACCACATAAGAAAGCGTAGAGGAGGCACGGACCGATCGTACGAAAAAAAAAAAAAGTGCAGGAAGTCCGGTTCGGATCCAGCCAAAGCGGCAGATGCCAGTTACGCCAAACTTCCATCCGACACCGCCCCATAGACGACAGCAGCTTCACCCGTGGAGGTGGACAGACACTAAGAGTACAGCTAACCGGAAGGCTGCCGGGGGGGGGGGGGAAGCACACTTATTGGTTAGCATCCCCCTAGATTGGGTGTGGAAAGTATCTCTATATTTTACATTGAATTCACCATGTATATTTGTGATATATGATGCATTCAATGTATATGGGAGCAATTTAATTTAAAAAAAGGCAGTTTCAATTTAAATAAATGTGCTTTTTTGATCACATTCAGATGACACAGTGTGCGTTTTCATGCATGTCTTATGTATACCCAATATTATTCCAGTTCATTGCAGGACTCCCAAGGGTGCCACGTTTGAATTTGGGTACTAATTCCACCAAACTGCTTCAGTTCCCTGTTGTGCTGTATCTGTGCCAGGAAAGCGTTGCTTAGATGTGCTCACACAATGCAGCGGGCACAAAGACCAGGGACGTATTAGCCACGAGGCAAACAAGGCATTTGCCTTGGGCGGCATTTTTCAGGGGGCGGCAAAAAACGCCGCCCCAAATGCCCAGGGCAAATTCCTTGTTAGCCTCGCGGCTAACAAACTTGCTGGGCGCTGGCTGATGGTCGGGCGGGCGGGGAGGCGGCTGGCGAGGGAACACTTCCTCTGAGCGGTCTGCTCAGCTCCCTCGCGCACCGCAGAGTGAGGCTGGGAGCCGGGTTGATGACGTCATATTCCGGCTCCCAGCCTCACTCTGCGGCGCGAGGGAGCTGAGCAGTCAGCTCAGAGGAAGAGCTCCCTCGCCAGCCGCCCACCCAGTAGCCAGCCCATCAGCCCGACCGGCAGCCACTGGACCACCAGGGAGAAAGTGGAACCCAGCACTCCCAAAGGTAAGGAGGCGGGGGGGAGGAAAAAAAAAAAAGTGTTAATGTGAGTGATTGTGTGTGTGTGTGTGTGTGTCTGACTGTGTGTGTTTGTGTCTGACTGTGTGTCTGACTGTGTGTGTGTGTGTGTGTTTGTGTCTGACTGTGTGTGTGTGTGTCTGACTGTTTGTGTGTGTGTATTTAGAAGGTGGGGCAGGGGGAAGGGTTGGGTGGGGGTGGCGCGGGGGGAGGGGTGCCTGAGTTTTGTCCTGCCTAGGGCAGCACAAAACCAGGATACACCACTGACTAAAACCATGCAGGGGGCAGTTTTGCAGTGCTCAATTCATTGTTCTGAAAGTTCGGGGCCAATCAAGGAGTCTGTCAGGGGGTGAGTCCGCCCATTATAGGCATCGCTGGTGACATGGATTGCGCACACATGGCCTAGAACACGTTGTTGGAAGTTTGCGTTTGCCCCTGGTTTTAGCTGATTACTCTGATCTCTCTCAGTTCTGTTTAATCTGTCTGCTGCTTGCACTGACCCTGTAACTCAAGCATGTCAAACTTGTGGCTTGCAGGCCGCATGCTGTTCATAGTGAATATATTTGTGGCCCGTCTGCCCTGGGAGAGAAGGCCAGCCACTCTCCCTTCCCTCATGCTCACAGTGCCAGAGGAGTGTCTGGCCTGCTTGAGCAAGGCAGGGCTATAACTGGAGGACTGGTGGCTCACCGTAAGGTAGCAGAAGAGGGGCTTGGGGGACCTTGCTGTGTAGTGTGCTAAATTGGGGAGGGGGGGCAGTGTATTAATTTGGGGGAGAAGGGTGTCAGTGTTTTAAATTGGAGAGGGGGCAGTGTTTTAATTTGGGGGATAAAGGGGATGAGTGTATTAATTTGGGGGAGAAAGAGGGCCAGTGTATTATTTTGAGGGAAGAAATGGGGTCAGTGTATTACATTGAGGGGGTGGGGCAATGTATTAATTTTGGGGATGGAAGGGGCAGTGTATTAATTTAGGGGAGGGAGAGGGATAGTGTATTAATTTAGGAAAGGGAGAGAGAGACTGTATTCATTTGGTGGGGGGGGGGGCAGTGTATTAATTTGGGTGAGGGTGGGAGTAGGGTAGTGTATTAGAGTGGTGGGAGGGGATGCAGTGTGTCAAGTTTGATGATCTCAGCCAAAGTGAAGAACACACTCATAGGACTTTAAAATAAACAAGATAACGTCATTTGGTTTTTACAGCTGTGCCACAGCATACATTCACCATTTCAGTCCCATTACCAAACCTTTCTTACTATGTCAAGGTAGTTGGACAGAACATTGGTTATATGCAAATACAAGTCTCCTTAAAATAAATTCGCTCTTTTGAAGCGTGAGGACGTCCACTGTCCGTTAGGCAACTTTTTTTATACTGTACTTTTTAAAATAAACCTACGTTTCTATTAAAACTGAAGTTTTTGTTTTTTTTGCGGACCACGTAAACGTAAACCTTGTTTATTTGGCCGTGTTAGACTTTGAGTTTGACATGCTTACTGTAACTAGTCTCTAAATGTAATCTGACTTTCCAGACTCCTGCGGCTCGTCCTGGTTAATACACGCTTTCGCTGGTGTTCTGCTCCCACTTTTAAGGAGGGATCTGATTTTCCATTAAATCCAGCCACCTCTCCATCTCTCTGCCGCTTCTCCTACATCTGAGTTTCTGTTCCAGTTCGCGCCAGCAGAAACCAAACATTACATGCCAAGGGCAGCGGGTATGCATCGTGTTTTCAGTATAAACTGCTCGTATTGCGCAAAATCTGCTTGTATTGGTTTGCGTCTGACTTTCTTATTGTCGCCCTGGTCCAGGATTGCAACCTTAAAAAAAGACACAACACGACTTACTTGGCCATTTTACCTTCACTGTTTGTTTTGTGTTTAGGGAAATAATTCTGCAAATTAGAAAATATTTTTCTGTCTTCATTCAGAACAAGATGCTATCAAGCAAATTGTGTCTGTGTAATAAATTTCCATTTAAACTGTGCCCTGTAATAGCTGCCAATTTATATGCACCTATGAGGCATACTAAAGAAATTAATACCTTATGGTAAGCAATTATACAGACGAGTTCTGTAAAAGACCCCAAGGCAGCGGAAGGAGGAAAGCAGCCATTGAAAGATCTTGGCGTATTCCCATGCCTGCTGTTTGTCGGAGCTGAATGTATTAAAAACCCTCTCCTGAATTTCGGAAGATGGTTGATATAAAGGGTCACTGACAGTGTAAATGTCTTGAATATTAAGTATGGAAAATAAGGGGGAATTTAAAAGAAAGTTATTCATCTCAATGGAGGAAAAAATGGATTGATATCAACCACTCAACAAGGGACCCGTCCTCCGCATGAAAGATAGGAGACTTTTTAATTAAGACTCTAATGTCATTTAATTTCAAGGACATCAATATTGAGCCGTCGATCTGGTGAAAATGTTAGCTGGGTTAAGTATATTAAACAAAGAATTATATGAAAACCAAACACTGGCTTTTTTGAGGATCCTAGGGGACAGGTCCAGCCTGTAATCTGGTTATCAAATGAATGCAGTTTTAAGCTACTCTTTCCAAAAGCAGTCGGGGATTTCATTCAATGTTTGATGACGGCTGACCTCCATGTGTTACAAGCATGCAAAGAGGCTGCGGTTATCTGAGGCTAAGCCAGGATCAGAGTGGTTATATGTACAGCAGATCTTCTGTCTGTAGTGTCCTCCTGGACAGCTGTGCCTCTCAAATTGGGGTTTGCTTTGGTCCTTAAAGTTAAACAGAGAATTTATAAAGGGGGAGTAGTGGGTAAATCGTCATATTTATTTATTCTGTAGTGAAGGATGATAAAACACAGTCAGTAAAATGAACAAACAGTGGATATAAACATACAGTGAAGCAAAGCATTAAACACAAGGCAAAGGACTGTGGTGTTTCCAATAAATTAAAGGGACATGATAGTCACCAGAACAACTACAGCTTATTGAATTTGTTCTGGTGAGTAGAATCATTACCTTCAGGCTTTTTGCTGTAAACACTGTCTGTTCAGAGAAAATGCAGTGTTTACACTACAGCCTAGTGATAACTTCCGTGGCCACTCCTCAGATGGCTGTTAGAGATCCTTCCTGGGTCATGGCTGCCTAAAATGCATCCAAACATTCAGTGTCTCCTCCCTCTGCATGCAGACATTGAACTTTCCTCATAGAGATTCATTGATTCAATGTATCTCTATGAGGAGATGCTGATTGGCCAGGGCTGTGTTTGAATCATGCTGGCTCTGCCCCTGGTCTGCCTCTTTGTCAGTCTCAGCCAATCCTATGGGGAAGCATTGTGATTGGCTCAGAACACCACTTCTGATTATGTCAGCAGACAGCTTGCTATTCTAAGGCAGACAGGGGCAGAGCCAGCAGCTTCAGGCTTGAATACCAGTAAGATTTTACTATATGTGGGAGGCATGAGGGCACTAGATGGTGGTTTTAACACTATAGGGTCAGAAATATATGTTTGTGTTCCTGACCCCATAGAACTCCTTTAACATAGCAAAACCAAACAAAAAGAAAGAACCTAGAGATAGCAGCTAGCGAAGGCATTGTACAGGTGATTCTCGAAAAATTTGAATATTGTGCAAAAGTTAATTTATTTCAGTAATGCAACGTAAAGGGGAAACTAATATATGAGATAGATGCATTACATGCAAAGCAAAATAATTCAAGCCGTGATTTGTCATAAGTGTGATGATTATGGCTTACAGCTCATGAAAACCCCAAATCCACAATCTCAGTTGTAACGGCACCCCCAGGCATAAAATGGGTTAACAGCCGTTAAGGAGATATTCCCTTCCAGATATACAGGCAGCTACTGTAGACACCAATCCACCGACCCGGAGAAGCAAACGAATGCTCTCAAACATACGAATGCTGTAAACAGCCGAATAGGAAAAACCATACGAATAGGTTTACACTCCTAACAGTCGAACTGGAACAAAACCCGAGGATGGAAAGACTAAAAATTTAAATGTGTAAGATGTAGATGTGTTACAGACAATGTGTAATAACATAATTTATAGATCTTCTTATTGCACAATAATTCTCCATCACCCTACGTCAGATGTTACTTGCGTTATAGAAGGATATAAAGTTATAGATACACCTTCTTTCTTCTAACTCACAACCAACGTTTATAGACATATTTATATGGGACATTTAGACTTATTCACTAATGTAACAGCTTGCAGGAATTAAAAAATTAATTTCAAACTTAGAGAGTTTCTCCAAGCATCATAACCACCTAGTCCGCTGTAGTAGGTATGATGCCAGGAGTAATGGGCAAATAGGCAAACCGTTTAGTAATGGCTTGCCTTCTTACCTCGATCCCCACTGGACTCCGAGGCCCCTTCCATGTCTGATGATGCAGCTGCTCTGCAGAAGCCCATCCAGCCACCGGTCATTGATTGAGAGCATCAACTAGCCAATCACAGCCAATGAATGGACCACCGTGCAGAACGATTTGTACAGAATGGACATTAGCCTGCTGGAAGTTTTGTTCCGGGTTCCGGACGGCCAATAGTGCCTCAATACTGGCCAACGAGTTAAACTCCATATGTGCAGTGTCTTAAAGCAACACGTCGGGCACACAGACTTCAGGCACCATGACCACTTCAAATCACTGAAGTAGTCAAGGTAGTTGGAGTAACCCTTTAAGACCAGAATATCCGAGCCGGAACATTTTATGAGTCTGCTGAACCCCCATTTTGATAGATGGATTCTAGTCCCAATATTTCAAATAAAGTCTCTGGAAGGTCTTGTGAGCCATTGCCTCAAGCTTTGTGTTAAGCTCATTGTAGTCTGTCTATGGCAGTGGCATAGACCAGAGAGTGATTATTTGGCTGTTTGCCATCGTTACTTACGGCTTCACAAGTTCAAAAACCAATGTTTCAAATGTTGAAGAAACACCAGACTTTGCATTCAGCTTTTAACTCTTTGCCTGCTTGTACCATGTGGGTATGAAATCTGTGCATGGCAAGCAGTCCACCATTACCATGAGTGCGGCTCATTGAGTAGAGTCTGGACGCCGCCATTCAGCCGGTGAGATTGACTGCTGGGAGTGCTCTCTGCTCCCGCCACGTTAGCCTGTGTCTGACACAACATTCTCCAATTTCTCCCCATTCACAAAGAGTTTCCTGCAGTCTCTTTATAAGGAACCCATAAATAACTGTAAATTAAAATCTTACTAAATTCAATTTATTCCCACCCCCCCCATGCGCTCCTCCGGTGTATTTTCTGGCAGTGTGTTTCTCATTGCCAGGTCATTGCTATTTGCTGACTCATAGAAACATAGAATGTGACGGCAGATAAGAACCATTCGGCCCATCTAGTGTGCCCAATTTTCTAAATACTTTCATTAGTCCCTGGTCTTATATTATAGTTAGGATAACATTATGCCTATCCCACGCATGCTTAAACTCCTTTACTGTGTTATCCTCTACCACTTCAGCTGGAAGGCTATTCCATGCATCCACTACCCGCTCAGTAAAGTAATACTTCCTGATATTATTTTTAAACCTTTGTCCCTCTAATTTAACCCCTTAAGGACGGAGCCAAATGTACACGTTGTGAACGAAACAAAATGTAAACAAAACCTGGCATTTGCGCTACATGTCTGTCCAACCGTAATTCACCTATTTCATAGTAAATGCACCCACCCTTATTATATCATTTTATTCAGGGGAAACAGGGCTTTCATTTAATATCAAATATTTAGATGTGAAACATAATTTAATATGAAAAAAATGGGAGAAAATAAGATTTTTTTAATTTTTTTAGTTCTACATGTCATTTTAACTGTCAATGTCATAATTGCTTTTACTGCAATAAAATACACACAGATTTTTATTCAGCAAAGTCTCACGTGTAAAACAGTACCTCCTATGTACAGGTTTTATGGTGTTTTGGGAAGTTACAGGGTCAAATATAGCACGTTACATTTGAAATTGAAATTCGCCATATAGGTTACGTTGCCTTTGGGACTTTATAGTAGCCAGGAATGAAATTTACACCCATAATGGCATACCATTTGCAATAGTAGACAACCCAAGGTATTGGGGTATGTCCAGTCTTTTTTAGTAGCCATTTGGTCACAAACACTGGCCAAAGTTAGCGTTAGTATTTGTTTGTGTGAAAAATGCAAAAAAACGCCAATTTTGGCCAGTGTTTGTGACTAAGTGGCTACTAAAAAAGACTGGACATACTCCGTTTGCAATACCTTGGGTTGTCTACTATTGCAAATGGTATGCCATCATAGGGGTAATTTTCATTCTCGGGCTACCATAGGGTCTCAAAGGCACCGTAACCAAACTGGCAAATTTTAATGTGAAAAAAATGAAACGCAAGCTTTATATTTGACGCTGTAACTTTTGAAAACACCATAAAACCTGTACATGAGGGGTACTGTTGTACTCGGGAGACTTCGCTGAACACAAATAGTGATATATACGTATATATTTATGTATGTAGATATATATATTATTTCGTTCTACGTGTATTTTGATATAAATATATATATATATATTAATATCACAATACAGTTAGAATGAAATAATACACATCTATATATTTTTTAATTAATTTTTTTAAATAATTTTTTTAATTTTATTTTTTAACGTATTTACATATTTAATTTTTTTATATTATATATAAATATATATATAACAATAATTATATATATATTTAACCAGTATCAGTCTACGTGTAATTTGATATTAATATATATATATATAGTTATATATATATTAATAGTAAAATACACCTAGATGGTGTACGTGTGTGTATGTATATGTATATATATATATATACTTAGATCATATATATATAATATATATATATATGATCTAAGTATATATATATATTTTTTTTTTTACACTAATACATTTTATTTTCATTTTATTTTCAGCCAGCAGGGGGACCACCTGTAATTACAGGCAGCCCCCCTGCCGGCAATACAGAAGCCAGCTATACCCGGCCATGTGATTGTGGGGTCCTCGCTAGGACCCCACTCTCACTATGGCGAGGCTATTGACGGATGTGCCTTGGGGGCTCCTGGAGTCCCCACCTTGATAAACTGGCGTGGGACGCTGGCGACCGGGTGAAATAATATAAAAACCGTACAATTAAGCCCGGCGTTTTAGAGCTGCCAATAATAAGGTAATTGTCATCCCGATAAAGGGTTAAGGACCACTATAGTGCCAGGAAAACATACTCATTTTTCCTGGCGCTATAGTGCTATTGCCCCACCCTCAGGGGACCCCCTCGCCCGGCTCTGGAAGGGGAAAGGTGTTTAAACTTACCTTTTTCCAGCGCTGGGTAGAAATCTACCTGCTCCTCCGTTTACTCCTCCTGGGCTGAATGCGCGCATGCGGCTTAAAGAGCTGCGTCTCAGCATTCAGCCGTCACTATCAAACAAGCATTTGCGTACTTTCCTATGGGCGGCACTAGATGCTCTCACTGTGAAAATCACAGTAGAAACGCATAGCGCCTAGTAATATCAATGAGACAGCCACTAGAATGAGGGAAAGGCTTAACCCATTCATAAACATAGCAGTTTCTCTGAGAGCACCACTGTATTTTATAAAAAAATAAGTTAACCCTAGAAGGACCTGGCACCCGAACCACTTCATTAAGCTGAAGTGGTCTGGGTATGATCGCTTTAAGACTATTTCCAGCTTGTTGTGGTAGTTTCTTCTTTAAATATAGTCTCCTCCTTTACTGTGTTGATTCCCCTTTATATATTTAAATGTTTCTATCATATCCCCCCTGTCTCGTCTTTCCTCCAAGCTATACATGTTAAGATCCTTTAACCTTTCCTGGTAAGTTTTATCCCGCAATCCATGAACCAGTTTAGTAGCCCTTCTCTGAACCCTCTCTAAGGTATCAATATCCTTCTGAAGATACGGTCTCCAGTACTGTGTACACTACTCCAAGTGAGGTCTCACCAGTGTTCTGTATAATGGCATGAGCACTTCCCTCTTTCTACTGCTAATACCTCTCCCTATACAACCAAGCATTCTGCTAGCATTTCCTGCTGCTCTATTACATTGTCTGCCTACCTGTAAAGGACCACTCTAGGCACCCAGACCACTTCAGCTTAATGAAGTGGTCTGGGTGCCAGGTACCTCTAGGATTAACCCTTTTTTTTTTTATAAACATAGCAGTTTCAGAGAAACTGCTATGTTTATACTGAGGGTTAATCCAGCCTCCAGAGCCTCAAGTGGCTGTCTCATTGACAGCCGCTAGAGGCGCTTGCGTGCTTCTCACTGTGAAAATCACAGTGAGAGCACGCAAGCGTCCTGCCGCGCATGCGCATTCAGACGATTACGTCGCGAGCAAGGAGGAGAGGAGGAGTACAGCTCCCCACCCAGCGCTGGAGAAAGGTAAGTGTTTAACCCCTTCCTCTCTCCAGAGCCCAGTGGGAGGGGGTCCCTGAGGGACCAGTCATCAGAAATAATCACCCGAAATCCATTTCCTCATATGTTGAGGTTAGGACTCTATCAAATATTCTGTACTCTGCACTTGAGTTTTTAAGTCCAAGATGCATTATCTTGCACTTATCCACATAATAAAAAAGTATTTAACCAGGAAAGGCACATTCAGATTACTATGATTTTCAAGTACATTCTGGGGATGTTACCTTAGCCCAACATCCAGGGGTTGTTACTATTACTCAATTTAATGGTACTCATTTTATCTACCTCGGAAGGATGAAGGGCTGGGATTCAAACCTGCGACCCAAGGGTTGAACAGATTCCACTGATGATGCATTAGCCAACTAAGCTATCACACCAGCATGTACTCTCATCACCATCAGCCACCCACTACTGAGTTTGATGGAAGATACAGTCTAGAGCAGTTGGATCGACTCCCATCATGCTTCGAGTTTGGCTGAGCATAAAGAAATAAAATGAATAAAGATTGCAGTCCTCAGGTCCAGTCAGTCTCTGAATCTGTAAATCTACCACAACAACCGTGTTACTCCATACTACAGGAGTACCAAAAGTACTGGGTGATAACAGACATCCCAACTTGCATTTCAGGGAGGTGGCTTTACCTGCTACGGCACCAATCCTACCCACCCACCTGTGCTGGCTATAGCTCATTTAAATGTGAGTGGAATATTTATATTTTTTATCTCACATATATTGACCCTTACACTCTATACGATTGATGTCTTATCTTGTGTCTTCCATATCACGAGACCAACTGGACTACTACAAACAGAGAAGAGACCCCATCACCTAAAGTATCTTAAAAGACATCTATTGCCACAGTGCAACCTCTAAAATCTTTTCGGACTATTTTCAATATTTAATTTTATTTTATTTTATCGTGAATCTTTTTAAGTTTTATTTATATGTCTTTTTACTATTTGATACATTTTGGCGCAGCCTTGCATTACTGTTGTGGTTTTCCATTCTTACTATAGAGGGTTAGAGGGTTACCCTCTGCTAGGCTGCTGCCCATCCACCTTTTATTATTAGCGCTAACCTCCTTTCTTGTTTTTATATGGTATTTCCATTGATTGGTAGCGGTCATGTCGGTCATGTCTGCTGCTGATATTTAGTCCTACCTGACCATGTCTACCCCAGCTGTTCCAGTGATTGGTGGCGGTCATCTTCGTCATGTCTGCTGCTGGTATTTATTCCTACCTGACCATGCATACCCCAGCTGTTCCAGTGATTGGTGGCGGTCATGTTTGCTGCTGGTATTTATTCCTACCTGACCATGCATACCCCAGCTGTTCCAGTAATTGGTGGCAGTCATCTTGGTCATGTCTGCTGCTGGTATTTATTCCTACCTGACCATGTCTACCCCAGCTGTTCCAGTGATTGGTGGCAGTCATGTTGGTCATGTCTGCTGCTGGTATTTATTCCTACCTGACCATGCGTACCCCAGCTGTTCCATTGATTGGTAGCGGTCATGTCTGCTGCTGGTATTTATTCCTACCTGACCATGTGTATTCCAGCTGTTCCAGTGATTGGTGGCGGTCATCTTGGTCATGTCTGCTGCTGATATTTATTCCTACCTGACCATGTCTACCCCAGCTGTTCCAGTGATTGGTGGAGTCATGTTGGTCATGTCTGCTGCTGGTATTTATTCCTACCTGACCATGCGTACCCCAGCTGTTCCATTGATTGGTAGCGGTCATGTCTGCTGCTGGTATTTATTCCTACCTGACCATGTCTACCCCAGCTGTTCCATTGATTGGTGGCGGTCATGTCTGCTGCTGGTATTTATTCCTACCTGACCATGCATACCCCAGCTGTTCCAGTGATTGGTGGCGGTCATCTTGGTCATGTCTGCTGCTGGTATTTATTCCTACCTGACCATGTCTACCCCAGCTGTTCCAGTGATTGGTGGCAGTCATGTTGGTCATGTCTGCTGCTGGTATTTATTCCTACCTGACCATGTCTACCCCAGCTGTTCCAGTGATTGGTGGCAGTCATGTTGGTCATGTCTGCTGCTGGTATTTATTCCTACCTGACCATGCGTACCCCAGCTGTTCCATTGATTGGTAGCGGTCATGTCTGCTGCTGGTATTTATTCCTACCTGACCATGCTTACCCCAGCTGTTCCATTGATTGGTAGCGGTCATGTCTGCTGCTGGTATTTATTCCTACCTGACCATGCTTACCCCAGCTGTTCCATTGATTGGTAGCGGTCATGTCTGCTGCTGGTATTTATTCCTACCTGACCATGCATACCCCAGCTGTTCCAGTAATTGGTGGCAGTCATCTTGGTCATGTCTGCTGCTGGTATTTATTCCTACCTGACCATGTCTACCCCAGCTGTTCCAGTGATTGGTGGCAGTCATGTTGGTCATGTCTGCTGCTGGTATTTATTCCTACCTGACCATGCGTACCCCAGCTGTTCCATTGATTGGTAGCGGTCATGTCTGCTGCTGGTATTTATTCCTACCTGACCATGTGTATTCCAGCTGTTCCAGTGATTGGTGGCGGTCATCTTGGTCATGTCTGCTGCTGATATTTATTCCTACCTGACCATGTCTACCCCAGCTGTTCCAGTGATTGGTGGAGTCATGTTGGTCATGTCTGCTGCTGGTATTTATTCCTACCTGACCATGCGTACCCCAGCTGTTCCATTGATTGGTAGCGGTCATGTCTGCTGCTGGTATTTATTCCTACCTGACCATGCGTACCCCAGCTGTTCCATTGATTGGTAGCGGTCATGTCTGCTGCTGGTATTTATTCCTACCTGACCATGTCTACCCCAGCTGTTCCATTGATTGGTGGCGGTCATGTCTGCTGCTGGTATTTATTCCTACCTGACCATGCATACCCCAGCTGTTCCAGTGATTGGTGGCGGTCATCTTGGTCATGTCTGCTGCTGGTATTTATTCCTACCTGACCATGTCTACCCCAGCTGTTCCATTGATTGGTAGCGGTCATATGTCTGCTGCTGGTATTTATTCCTACCTGACCATGTCTACCCCAGCTGTTCCAGTGATTGGTGGCAGTCATGTTGGTCATGTCTGCTGCTGGTATTTATTCCTACCTGACCATGCGTACCCCAGCTGTTCCATTGATTGGTAGCGGTCATGTCTGCTGCTGGTATTTATTCCTACCTGACCATGCTTACCCCAGCTGTTCCATTGATTGGTAGCGGTCATGTCTGCTGCTGGTATTTATTCCTACCTGACCATGCGTACCCCAGCTGTTCCATTGATTGGTAGCGGTCATGTCTGCTGCTGGTATTTATTCCTACCTGACCATGTGTATTCCAGCTGTTCCAGTGATTGGTGGCGGTCATCTTGGTCATGTCTGCTGCTGGTATTTATTCCTACCTGACCATGTCTACCCCAGCTGTTCCAGTGATTGGTGGCAGTCATGTTGGTCATGTCTGCTGCTGGTATTTATTCCTACCTGACCATGCGTACCGCAGCTGTTCCATTGATTGGTAGCGGTCATGTCTGCTGCTGGTATTTATTCCTACCTGACCATGCGTACCCCAGCTGTTCCATTGATTGGTAGCGGTCATGTCTGCTGCTGGTATTTATTCCTACCTGACCAATGCGTACCCCAGCTGTTCCATTGATTGGTAGCGGTCATATCTGCTGCTGGTATTTATTCCTACCTGACCATGCATACCCCAGCTGTTCCAGTGATTGGTGGCGGTCATCTTGGTCATGTCTGCTGCTGGTATTTATTCCTACCTGACCATGTGTATTCCAGCTGTTCCACTGATTGGTAGCGGTCATAGCGGCCATGTCTGCTGCTGATATTTATTCCTACCTGACCATGTCTACCCCAGCTGTTCCAGTGATTGGTGGCAGTCATGTTGGTCATGTCTGCTGCTGGTATTTATTCCTACCTGACCATGCGTACCCCAGCTGTTTCAGTAATTGGTGGCGATCATGGTGGTCATGTCTGCTGGTGGTATTTATTCCTACCTGACCATGCGTACCCCAGCTGTTCCATTGATTGGTAGCGGTCATGTCTGCTGCTGGTATTTATTCCTACCTGACCATGCGTACCCCAGCTGTTCCATTGATTGGTAGCAGTCATGTCTGCTGCTGGTATTTATTCCTACCTGACCATGCATACCCCAGCTGTTTCAGTAATTGGTGGCGATCATGGCGGTCATGTCTGCTGCTTGTATTTATTCCTACCTGACCATGCGTACCCCAGCTGTTTCAGTAATTGGTGGCGATCATGGCGGTCATGTCTGCTGCTGGTATTTATTCCTTCCTGACCATGCGTACCCCAGCTGTTCCATTGATTGGTAGCGGTCATAGCGGCCATGTCTGCTGCTGGTATTTATTCCTACCTGACCATGCGTACCCCAGCTGTTCCAGTGATAGGTAGCGGTCATGTCTGCTGCTGGTATTTATTCCTACCTGACCATGCGTTTCCCAGCTGTTCCAGTAATTGGTGGCGATCATGGCGGTCATGTCTGCTGCTGGTATTTATTCCTACCTGACCATGCATACCCCAGCTGTTTCAGTAATTGGTGGCGATCATGGCGGTCATGTCTGCTGCTGGTATTTATTCCTACCTGACCATGCGTACCCCAGCTGTTTCAGTAATTGGTGCCGATCATGGTGGTCATGTCTGCTGCTGGTATTTATTCCATACGTACCCCAGCTGTTATTATTATTATTATGTTATTATTTATATAGCGCCAACAAATTTCATAGCGCTTTACAGTGGGTGGACGAACTCACATGTAGTTGTAAACAGACAAGTTGGCACAAAAGGTAAGGATAGTATTAGACTAATGACCTTGCAAGAGAGGAGTCAGTAGGGGGCTATTAACAGTTATATTGTTAAATGGTGGCCATGTCTGCTCCTGACCCCACTGTGGAAACAGAATGTCATGTTTGTAATCAGTGCCCCCCGATTCCAGAATTGTCCGGCCTCTCGTGTCCTGGGGTGTTCCTCCTTTGGCCCAGCCATTGCTTGGTCACACTTTTCTAATGAGCTCCACTTACATTGGCAAGTGTGTAATAAAAATGGCTGGTTAAAAAATCTGTTTTTTTTTTTATATTGAAAATGAATGTTGAAGATGATACATATCACATAAACTGGAGCTCCTACTATTGTATACGGTAATACTGGGTCACTAAAACAATAACGGTCTGTGACATTCAGTCTCTGAAACATTGAGTGAATGAACTGTAAATTAATTGCCCCACAATCAGGTTACTAGAATTCAGCAGCGGATTTGGTATGGGCACCGATTACACCACATTCATTGAGCCTATATTGTAAGAAACATTAAAAATGTTTAAAGTGATAGTGAAAGTAAAATGTGGAACGATTTCTTTTTCCACTCCATGTGCAGAGGTCAAGGGGATAATTATTAAAAATTGTATTTCTATTTATATAGCGTCAACAGATTCCGTAGCGCTTTACAATAGTATGAGAGGGGGGATTTAACTATAAATAAGACAATTACAAGAAAACTTACAGGAACGATAGGTTGAAGAGGACCCTGATCAAACGAGCTTACATTCTATAGGAGGTGGGGTATAAGACATGTTAGGACAGGAAATAGCAATCAAATTAGGTGGGAGTGAAGCAGAGCTGGAGGAGAGAGTAAAGTGCTGCCCTTTAGGAGAGAGCAAGAGACAGGTGTGTGAGTTAGCGGTTACTCTAGGAGGCCATAAGCTTTCCTGAAGAGATGGGTTTTAAGGCACTTCTTAAATGATTAAAGACTAGGGGAGAGTCTGATGGCAGTAGGCAGGCTATTCCATAGGAAGGATCCGCCTGCGAGAAGTTCTGCAAGCATGAGTCGGCCGTACTGGTGCGAGCAACGGACAGGAGAAGGTCACAGGCAGAGTGGAGGGACCGAGAAGGGGCATACCTATGGATCTGTGAAGAGATATAAGAGGGGCTAGAATTGTTCAGTGCTTTATAGGTATGGACTTTGAATTGACTCCTATAGGATACAGGAAGCCAATTTAAGGACTGACAGAGGGGTGAGGTTTGGGAGGACCGACTAGAGTGGAAAATCAGTCTAGCGGGGCAATACGGCTTTTGGGAAGACCAATTAGGAAAGGGTTACAATAATCCATGCAGGAAATTACTAGAGCATGGACAAGTTCATTGGTAGCATCTTGCATAAGAAAGGGCGGATGTTTTTAAGATGGAATCTACAGAATTTGGTAACATACTGGTTGTGAGGCTCAAAGGTGAGGACAGAATCAAGTATGACACCAAGACATCCTCCTCACTGGCTGCAGGATATAGAGAGACAATCCCAATGTTCTCATTATTTTTAATGGGAAATAATCATATTTCATACAATGTGTAGTTTATTTTAAAATATAACGCTTGTGAATGATATAGCCCAACCCTTATATTTATTCGATAAGATTAAATTTCCTGACAATTCTCATTCACTCTCTATATCAGCGTCTCCTGGCTGGGCTCAATGCACCTTACTCATCGGAGCCAGTGGGAGTTAGTCCTGGTAGATGGAAGGGCAGGGCTAAACGCGTAATCCTTGACACATTCACTTTCAAAAAATCAGTGAAATTCACATTTTAATAAAAAATATTTGAATTGGAAAAAATCTTTAACATGGTAATCTCTCCCAATAATTACCAACTTTATCAGTAGAAATGGTGTTTATAAACACGGACAGCAAGACAGGAAACATTTGCTTATTACAAACAGCTGTGTTAATGTGCGGAATCCATCACATGGATCCTATTGTACGATAACCAAACATGCCATGATTTAGGCAGGTCCAGTTCTGATCCTATGGGGATACAGACAAGCCTTGGACTATTGCAATGACTTGTGGGCTGCGTTGTGAGCCGCTGCTATAAGCAATGAGCACAGGTTGTTATGGTGCTTTGCGTGACCCTGTAACTTTACTTTTATTCCTTTCAGTCTTTAAATCCTGTTCAGCTGTATGAAGATTTATTCTGCAAAGTGCTGTATAAAGCCGCTGTAATTATAAGAGGATGCTATAATATTGTCCATGTTTGCTGTAAGAAGAACGGGGGCTGCGGAACTGGAACATCTGGTGCATGAAGTGCTTTTTATTCCGTTCTCTAATAGAGTTAATGTAGAATTGGCCGTTTTATGGAGGAAGTCTCTTATTAATCAGAGGAAGATGCTGAGCTAAGCCACTTGGCGTGTTCTGATCCGTCCGCGCTGACTCCTGAGATTGGCAGCAAACAAGGTTTGTCAGTCTAAGGGTTATTTGAAGCTCTGTCTGCTCTCCAACAGAACGCTCTCTGCTCCATGCTCGTCTAGAAAGTTATTTCAGTATAAATTCAGCCCGAGGCACCGATCTGCTTAATAAGTGGGAGGCTTAGAAAGTGATGCAGAGAGGATATTTGATTAAACAAAATGTAAAAAATCAAGCTCCCCGGTGATGTTACTGAGAGATTGGCAGAGAAACCTCAAAGAGTCAGAAATACAAAACATGCGGTGGGGCTCAGTAATAATATGTTGGGGCTCAGTAATAAGAGGTTGGGGTTCAGTAATAGGATGCTGGGGTTTAGTAATAGGAGGTTGGGGTTAAGTAATAGGAGGTTGGGGTTCAGTAATAGGATGTTGGGGTTCAGTAATATGAGGTTGGGGTTCAGTAATAGGATGTTGGGGCTCAGTAATAGGATGTTGGGGTTCAGTAATAGGAGGTTGGGGTTCAGTAATAGGATGCTGGGGTTCAGTAATAGGATGTTGGGGTTCAGTAATAGGAGGTTGGGGTTTAGTAATAGGAGGTTGGGGTTCAGTAATAGGATGTTGGGGTTCATTAATAGGAGGTTGGGGTTCAGTAATAGGATGCAGGGGCTCAGTAATAGGATGTTGGGGCTCAGTAATAGGAGGTTGGGGTTCAGTAATAGGATGCAGGGGCTCAGTAATAGGATGTTGGGGCTCAGTAATAGGAGGTTGGGGTTCAGAAATAGGATGTTGGGGCTCAGTAATAGGATGTTGGGGTTCAGTAATAGGATGTTGGGGCTTAGTAATAGGATGTTGGGGCTTAGTAATAAAATGTTGGGGCTCAGTAATAAGATGTTGAGGCTCAGTAATAGGATGTTGGGGTTCAGTAATAGGATGTTGGGGCTCAGTAATTAGATGTTGAGGCTCAGTAATTAGATGTTGGGGCTCTATAAAGGGGTAGAGGTGCTCTATAAAGGGACAGTGGTGCTCTATAAAGGGGCAGTGGAGCTCTATAAAGGGGAAGAGGTGCTCTATAAAGGGGCAGTGGTGCTCTATAAAGGGACAGTGGTGCTCTATAAAGGGGTAGCGGAGCTCTATAAAGGGGCAGAGGTGCTCTATAAAGGGACAGAGGTGCTCTATAAAGGGGTAGCGGAGCTCTATAAAGGGGCAGTGGTGCTCTATAAAGGGGCAGAGGTGCTCTCTAAACAGACAGATGTGCTCTATAAAGGGGCAGTGGAGCTCTATAAAGGGGTAGCGGAGGTTGCTCAGTGTCGTCCAAACATTCCCCTCTTACACAGTAAGTTGTATAGATGTGATTTTAGACTGTAATGTTACCAGTAGCTGCCGGTTATATGGTGAAAATACGCCATATTATTATTCAACACGATGTGTCGAAGGGAATCGGCTCTGTGTAACGTCCAGCATCAGATACTGATTGAGGAGACATGGGAATACACAGACTAAAACCATTTACGTGGCTGTTCACTGAGAGACAGTTCAAAGGGAATCTCAAATTTAAAGTCGAAATCGCCAAGCTGGAAAAATCCTCTAAGAAAGCTATGTTTCCATTTTGGCAACTACGGCCATAAATCTGAAAATCCCTTTGAAGTCTCGCTTTCGTAAATAACCGTGTCAGTGAGCGTTCTCTAGGCTACAAGAAAGAAAGCCATCTCATCCCCATCTATCTCTGTGATATATTCCAGGATAGTATCCCGATTCTGTTTGGATTGGTCAGAGATGTCATCACATCTTGCAATGCATGGTGGGAAATGTATTCCAAAAACATCTGCTTTACTGTGTGTAGCCTTCATGGAGCTGTCCTTGATCAGTGGTGTTTACACTCTGAGATGAATACAGTCCATCAGTCATTACATGGGACACGGCAATGATCAATAACAGCTTTATTTCTCTACCATTATCATTTATTTACTCTTCACAGCTCAGATTACCCAGTAAGGAGCTGAATTACTCCCAAAACGACCGAGTGGCAAATCCTGGACCAGAACCACAATGCTCCATCAGCTGATTCTACATTTATCCCATTGCTGACCCTCCTCCTTCCAGCATACAAGTAGTTAAGCAGCCGACATATTTATTAAATTGTTCATCATTTTATCATTAAAAGCCTCAAAAAAATAAACTGCGCCTTCACACAAAGATTTCACTTGTACCAGTCCATTAAGTTTAATGAAGCGTTTGATCTGAAATTTAATGGTAAACAATAAAGAAAAATCACTGAAACGCATTAAGCTGATTTATAGCAAAACCCTTGACTGTTAATTCGTAATATTCAAGCATTTTATTAATTCAGATACTGTGGATAGCTGTGTGTGTAAAACATGGGCCATCTTGTGCCAATAGTGGGTCATGTCCGTGTACCCATCGTGGATTATCGACCTGTTGGTATTAGTGAACAGTTTGTTAGTATGAAACGGGTAACACACCGCTCCAACTGGCTCCATACTACCATTTTCATGTAATGATTTCATTTTATAATGACATATCATGATGAGAGTCCAAATTGACCACTTCGGTAACGTTAAACCTTTTAGTGAAATTAAGTTTAATTGAATAAAAATCACTTTTATAAAGAAAGAGCTTTAATTTCAGTAAAGTAAATGAGTGACACTTTACCCCTTAAGGACGGAGGCAATTGTACACATTCCGTTCAACCATACTTCACCTGTTTCATATTAAGGACACCCACACTTATTATATATCATATTGTTCAGAAGAAACAGGACTTTCATTTCACATAAAATATTTATATATAAATCATATTTTAATATAAATGTTATTTTCTTAGTTCTGCCTGGCATTTTTACTGTGATGTCATAATACTGTTAGCTGTAACTGCCATAAGATACACATATTTGTATTCAGCAAATTCTCACGTGTAAAACAGTAGCCCCTATGTACAGGTTTTATGGTGTTTTTCAGTTTATACTCATTGAAATTTGCCAGATTGGTTACGTTGCCTTTTTAGAGCATATGGTAGCCCAGGAATAAGAATTACCCCTATGATGGCATACCATTTGCAAAAGAAGACAATCCAAGGTATTGCAAATGGGGTATGTCCAGCCTTTTTTAGTAGCCACTTGGTCACAAACACTGGCCAAAGTTAGTGTTAATATTTGTTCATATTGGGGTTCAAATTGAATATGAGCAAATGCGAGGTACTCAATGTCACAGTCCCGACGACCCAAGCAGACGCACTAAAAAAACAATTCCCGTTCCGCTGGTGCTCGAATCACATGCAATACCTGGGAATAGCCCTCACCAGCGACCTTGGAGATATGTACCGAACAAACTTCCTACCATCGCTGCAACGAATACAACAAGATCTGAAGAAATGGGCGTACCCCCATATCTCGTGGTTCGGCCGGATTGCAATTCTCAAGATGAATATCCTACCGCGGATATTATACCTATACCAGACGATCCCACAAGCTCTGCCGACAGCATACTTCACATCACTCAGATCCGCGATGGTGAAGTTCGTCTGGAATGGGAAACAGGCAAGACTTCGCCAGGAGGTTCTCTGTTTACCACGAGCCTGGGGTGGTCTAGCGCTACCCGATATGCGCAAATACCATCAAGCGACAGTATTACAACGGGTATTGGAGTGGCATACCCATCCGGAACATAAACAATGGATCGACCTGGATAAAAGCCATATTGGCCCCCCCTTCCTGACGTCGGTATGGAATTCGAGGAGATTACCACAGGTGTCACTCGAACCAAATTCCACAGTAGCACAGACACTGAAAGCGTGGGAAACCATTCGAAGAACCCCACATATATCTCAATCACCGAGCCCGATGATTCAAATACAATATAACCCTCAGATAGGAGGGGGACTGCCCCCGACGTCTTGGACATTTCTTGGGGACGGGGAATCATTCCCCATCCATAGGGTACTAAACAACACAGGCATGACCCCTTTGAGGGAACTGCTGGAGGGCACCCAACCTACTAGCCTACTAACCCTCCGTTATATGCAACTCAAATCCTACTATCGCACACTCCCGAACAAGGAAGCCCTACATAGGGACCTATCGTGGTTCGAAACGCTATGTGACCGCAAGACCACCCTGGATAAGACGATATCCACTCTATACCAACACATGCTAGTGGGACACCTCACCAACAATGATCAATTCCGCAGACGCTGGGAACATATGCTGGGCACATCCTTCACCACGGCCAAATGGGAGAAGATCCTCATATTACACCATAAATGCTCATCCAGCTCCCAATACCAAGAAATGAACTACAAACTCCTCTCATTCTGGTACAGAACACCTGATAGCCTACACAGGATCTTTCCAAACGTACCTGACGTATGCTGGAGATGCGGAGAAGCACGAGGTACACCACTACACATATGGTGGGACTGCCCCCTCATTACGCCATTTTGGGACGAAATAAAACAGAAAACAGAGGACATCCTAGGGATCGAAGATGGACTTGACGTGGAGACGGCCCTACTACACGCCACACCTGATACCATAGGGACGTATAGGAAGAGCATACGTAGGCACCTGTTGAACGCTGCCAAAGCACTAATCCCATTATACTGGAAACAGACGGCTATTCCAACAACAACACAATGGATGGAACGGGTGGAAGAGATATATAGTGCAGAATCAACACAGGCTGCTCTTCTTGGTCTTGAGGATAAACATACGGAGCGTTGGCGCCCATGGCTGCTCTACATAGCGGATCGAAACGCGGACAGACAGGAACCCCAGAGGACCCAAAGACTATCACATCCTCTCCTGGAAGGAGAATGAGACCCGATACGATACCCGCGGTGACCACAGGCGCAGGCAATGGGACCTCCTAACCCATCACACCCTCCCATACCCACCCCTCCCTCCACATCCCTCTTTATCCCCCTTCTCTACTTTACCTAGTTCTCTATTATCTTTCATTATCCAACGAGGATACATAAACTGACTGAATAACTGATGCAATACAACTCATTCTGAGGTTACCAACAGATTCATTACATATTTACACACAATAGTTTGTCTAGGGGCAACTACTCCAACCACAATATCTGGGAAAATGAACTGGGTAGATATTTATACAAACGGTTACTGACCTTCAAAATGGGCTCAACGACCGACATCTTACTGGGGCTGTGGCTTGCAGGAGATAAAGAGATAGCTAAGATAACCATATAGCCGACTCATTACAGATGTCGACTTACCTAGGGAACGGTATAGGGACGGCCGCACTACTGACATAAGATGATCTCCCCGGACAAACAGACCTCAATACTAAACCGCCCCGAAGAAATCGGACATGCACTTATTACCTAATTAGCTAAAAAGGAGATAACCTCTAATAGCCCTGCTGGACACAATAGGACACACTCGACTAACAAGACAGCATATCCGAGCATAACCTATTACATGCTCATGGACGCTCTTTAAACACCCTTGTACCTCCCACGAAGCACAATCCAATGCCTCAGACAGTTGATATGAAAAACCTCCAATAAGCCGAACTCAGTCCACGACCTATCATTATCCCAATTCATGATAGCAATCTTAGCAACATATTGACTAAACCAGCTCGAAGTACACAGTTACCCTAAGCTTCTGATTACTAATATAACATTGTTTAATTGTTGATCACTGGAATTTCGCAAGGACCTGCGTGTCCGTTATATTTTGTTTGAATGCCGCAGTTATGTGTTGATAACTCATATCTTATATGGACCTGCGTGCCCAGTACATGGTATCTTATTGCTGCAACTAATAAACAGCTTTGAAACTAAAAACAAAAAAAAAAAATATTTGTTCATATTTATTTTGTTTTTGTGTATAGATCATGCCTCTGCAGTCTCACTGCTCAATTTTCTGCCATTTAGGAGATAAATCATTTGTTTTAAAGTTGTTTTGATGTGTATAGTCTCCCTTTAAGACCAAGGAACAGAGTACAAAGAGTTGTCATTAATGGTAAATTTTCAAGCTGGACAGAGGTGGCAAGTGGTGTTCCTCGGGGGTCTGTTCTGGGACCCCTTCTATTTAACATGTTTATAAATGATCTTGAAGACCGCATTGAAAGTCATGTTTCAGTGTTTGCAGATGACACAAAACTTTGTGAAACAATACAATGTGAGCAAGATATTACTTTGCTGCAGAGGGATTTAGATAGACTGGGGGACTGGGCACTCAAATGGCAGATGAAATTTAATGTTGAAAAATGCAAAGTTATGCATTTCGGCGTAAAGAATACACATGCAACTTATACCCTTAATGGAAGCGAATTAGGGATAACAACACATGAAAAGGACTTGGGAATTGTTATAGACAACAAGCTATGCAACAATGTGCAATGTCAATCAGCAGTGGCTAAGGCCAGTAAGGTATTGTCATGCATGAAAAAGGGCATTCATTCTCGGGACAAGAATATCATTTTGTCTCTTTATAAATCACTGGTAAGACCCCATATTGAATATGCTGTGCAATTTTGGGCACCTGTTCTAAAGAAGGATATTATGGCACTAGAAAAAGTGCAGAGGCGGGCTACAAAATTAATAAAAGGAATGGAACATATCGGCTATGAAGAAAGGTTAACAAATTTAAACCTATTTAGTTTAGAAAAACGTCGCCTGAGAGGGGATATGATAACATTATACAAATATATTCGGGGCCAATACAAACCATTGTGTGGAAATCTATTCACAAACCGGACTTTACATAGGACACGAGGCCATGCGTTTAGACTGGAAGAAAGAAGATTTCGTCTAAGGCAAAGGAAAGGTTTTTTTACTGTAAGAACAATCAGGATGTGGAATTCTCTGCCTGAAGAAGTGGTTTTATCAGAGTCCATACAGATGTTCAAACTGCTACTAGATGCATACTTGCAAGAACAGAATATTCAAGGATATAATCTTTCAATATAGGGTAATAACTGCTTGATCCAAGGATAAATCTGACTGCCATTCTGGGGTCAAGAAGGAATTTTTTTCCTAGCTTGTTGCAAAATTGTGCTTCAAACTGGGTTTTTTTGCCTTCTTTTGGATCAACAGCAAAAAACAAATGTGAGGTAGGCTGAACTTGATGGACGCAAGTCTCTTTTCAGCTATGTAACTATGTAACTATGTAAGGACCCTCAGAGCCCCGGGATTGTGCAGCAGTAAAGTATATTTGTTTATTTAAGAACATCTCAGAAATTTGCGGGGCTGGCTATACCATTAATTGAATAGGTGGGGGGGATATTGCTTAAAAGTGATGTAGAAGGTGCAGTAGCAAGGTGGTTTATTCTGCTGTTATTTTACCCATTATGGTTATTTGCAGTTTTTCCCAATTTAGTCTGTGTGTTTTGCACACAGACTAAATTATGGGGTACAGTTATTAATACACTGAGCTGTGTGTACCCCAAGATTTTGATAGGCACTGCGAGAGCTCTTCTTTACAAGACAATTAGCGAGTTTCCCAAGTTACATAATTGCATAAAACGGAATGTTGCGTTCACATCTTCTCGCTGTGATAAACAACATAAAAAACAGCGCAACTCATCTTGGAGATAACACTGGAGCCAATGGCCAATTACACACCTTTAATTGCCTCTTACATATTTTAAGAAAATAATTCCCCTTTCTAGTTCTGTAGCATTTTACAAATCCTCTGCAGTTTGGGGGATTTATTACTCGGCGCTGTATACACTTACTAATATCATTTGCCTGGGAGACGGCTGTAAATTGCAGTTTTGTTCTGTAAGTATGATTTTTATACATTGAGCACTTAAATATATTATGTCATTCGCCTGGAGGAGTAAAATTTATAGAACTGCCACAAAAACAACACAACAGATCCCTAAAGAAAATATAACGCACATAACAAATTAATCAAACAAAAGGGATCCGTTCTACACAGCTTACAATGCGAGTCTCCTTATATCTGCATCACAGGACAAGAATATCATCAGTTTTAAGGTCCCGGGATATATAATGCCAAACTACATCTAGTTTACATATATAATATAAATATACATTGTGGTGGGACTGCTGCCGGTATGTGAATTGTCTGTCTGATATTATGTGTATTTCCCCACCTGTTCGTATCTTCTGCCCTGACCACCCGGATACCCCCGTTTACAATGTTAGTTTTGAACTCTCACACTTTACAACATAGTGTCAAACCGCAAGGGAAACAATTAATGATCGCTCCTCTGGCTGGCTGCCATTCGTACAGACGAATGCCAGCCAGGGGGAGCATTTGTGGATTGTTTCCCAAATGAGGGCCTCCCCAGTGCCCCATTAGCATGTTCACACCAATCAATTAGAACGTTCACACTTGCAACATAAGGGTGAAACCGCAAGGGAAGTAATTAATGAGTGCTACCCTGGGTGGCCTCCATTTCGTATAGGCAAACAGAACCCAAGGAGAGCATTCGTATCCCAAAACCCTGCTTCCCTTGCAGGGTTTCCACACAGGGACCCCGCGAATGGAGACAGTTCATGACAGGGGCCATTGTGAGGGTCCCTGAAGTCGGTGTGGATGCTTGTGGGGCACTAGCGAGTTTGGCGGGCTTTGCGGTGCCTGCAGGGACAAAGAGACCAGCTCTTTTCCCGCGGGCGGGCTTTTCTGTGCTTGGGAGACAAAGGGACAGTCCCTTTTTCCCGCACTGAGACTCCCAATCACAGAGGCTCCTGGGAAGAAGACCCCTGGCAGCTAGTGTGGGAAACCATGTGGTTACAGCGGGCTTTGGGGACAAAGGGAAAAGAGTCCCTTCCCGCGCTAGGATTCCAGGGAGATGAGAGTATCCTGGGAGATGTCCTCGTATATTTGTGTGGTCAGCTTCTTGCACGGGGTTATGCATAAAAGCTGTGTGTGGTCAGTAAAGTGTTGTTGTACCTCCAGGACTGTGTGTCGTCCAGTTTACTGGGGGAAGATGGGGATCTTTGTATTTTAAATGGCTCCTGATTGGCTGAAGGAAGGAAATTAGCGGAGGTACTCGGTCGGGTTACCCGTGATCCGCTACATACATGTTTAAAATATAAATCCAGAAATTAATTAAACATGTATACCATCTAACAAGCAGCCTCTAGCCGGATACCTTATTATAGGTTTATAGAAATAAAAACGGTAGGATTTATAAACTGAAACACTAATCTTTTAAGGGCTGATGGTCACTTATCTTGAAATTAAAAATTGAATAAAATGCATGACTTGTTTTAACATCTGTTAAAGTGATGCTATATTTTCCTTTAAATACATTTTCCTGGCTAAACATGTCAGCATCACTTACGGGTAGCTCCTCCCTAGCTTCGGAGACAGGAATGATTAATTAAACAACTAACAAGTGATAAAAGCCCCCTCTTCTCTGAGCTCCCCAGTCTTTTTATTTTTGTCTTAACTGGACTCACTGCCATGAGTGTCAAGGTTCTCCCAGGGGTAGTTAAGCCTCTTTATCCCTGAAGGAACCAGTTAAGCAGACTTTCTCGGCAGGATGAACTGGTTCAAGCTACGTCTACCTCTGCAGCCTTGATAAAGACCTTGGTACGGGTCGAAACGTTGCCATATCCATTAAATCTGCTTGAAGTTATCACAGGAAGTGGCTGAGATTTTTTCATTTGATACCTCAGCAGCCATCACAGCCAGTGGTGTATTTTGGATTTGCGCTGCCCTAGGCACGACTAAATTGAGGCACCCCCCTACTCTAAACGTGCCCCACCAATTTGTGTCAAGGCCACTTTTTTTGACTGACAGACACATGCCATCATTGATACATGCACTGACATACACTCACTGACAGATACACAGTCATTGGTACACGCATACAGTCATTGGCACACACACACTGTTTAACAACACACACTTTCACTGACAGACACACACTGACACACCCACTCTGACAGACACACACACAATCTCAGATACACATACACTGACATACACTCTACACACTAGAAGAAAAATGTGAGTACTATATCCTCACTGATTTGACACACTCTGACAGACACACACCTTCACTCACTCACAGACACACACTGACAGCTACACACACACTGACAACTACATGCACTCACTGACTCAAATACATACACACACTTACAATGACAGACACACACACACACACACACAGACAGACAGACAGACGCACACCCACACACATTTTCTCACCAATTAATATTTTTTTTAATATTTAAATCCACCCAGCCTCCTTACCTTTGGAGAGCTGGAGTGGATCCTGTCCCTGACTGTTGCTGGGCTGGTTGGGCAGGCTCCTTGCTGGCTCTGCTGGCTGGGCTGGCTGTGTGGGCGCTTAATGGAGGTAGTGAGGGAATTGAGATCTCCTTGCTCGGCTCCCACGCGCACCGCTTAGTGATGCTGGGGCCAGAATGAAGTCATATTCCGGTTGTAGGCATCACAGAAGGATGCACGAGGGAGCAAGAAGAACTGAGGACAGTACTTTCTTGCCACCCAGATAGAATATTAATAGTTTAAAACCTTGGACTGCCCTAAGATGGCCAGCCGGCCAGGCCTTGGGCTCTTAAGGAAACGAGGTAAACAAGGCATTTGCCGTGGTGCCCAGCTGAAACTGCCGCCCTAGGAAAATGCCTTGTGGTAAATACAGCCCTGATTACAGCTCTGCATGTTCATATACCCCAATCGTCCAGAGGAGTGTGCGCTGCCATCTTTGCACTTGTTCCAGTCTTTTCTTCTGCAGTCCTTTTATTTGGGGTCCTGCGGACTGATTTCCGCCTCTCCCTTGTCCCTTTGTTGGTGGTGTTAGTGTGTTCTTTTGCTTCCTGGCGCCTCTGTACACGGCCAAATCCAAGATGGCTGACGTGACTGTTCTGTAACTCGTCGGAGTTCCTGCATGCACAAAGATACTTAAACATTTAAAGTTATAGTCATTACCAGTTTTTTTCAGGGAACAGCGTTCCTTTTGCCATTTTCCTGTTTGTGCTTGTTAGACCTGTATGAAACCTTTTCTCTTGTCCAACATATTTCAGGTATAGATAATTTAAGTGCTAGTTTCCTTTTCCAATCTCTAATTTTGGAATTTATATTAATTTTTTCTTTCTTTTAAAGGGCGGCTTCTTGTGTTAGAGGTTAACACAGTGAAGGAGTTATAAGCTATAAGATAAGGCCAGGGACTAATAAAAGTATTTGGAAAATTGGGCAGACTAGATGGGCAGAATGTTTCTTATCTGCCGTCACATTCTATGTTTCTATCTCCCTGCTAGTGACTAGAAGAAAAATGTGAGTACTATATCTAGGTGAATTAAAGAGTTCAGTGACGGGCTAAAAGTTTCTAACAGAGAGAGGAGCTCCCCTCAAGCTGATCTAAAAAAATGGATATCAAAAACTATTGCGGAAGGCTTCCAGTATGACACCAGAAGTACTGTTGAAAGAACCAGAACAAGCCCGGCCTCCTCCAAACCCATCCAGGAGATGCTACGAGGAGGAAGAAGAATATTACAAGGCATGGAACAAATCTATCAACTCCAGAAGGGTGGATAAGTTAATAGACTTGGTCAGAAACTCCCTAAAGATTCCAGTGGAGAAAGCTGAAACGTCTGCTTCTGGAATCTATTCTGAGGACTAAAGGGCTTCAAGAAGTACTTTTCCTGTCCATGTTACTATAAAAAATCTGATCCAGTCAGCATGGGAAAAACCAGAGAAGAGGTTGTCGCTTCAAGTTAAGGCAACATTTTTACCCCTTTTGTCCCATGGAGTTTAAACCCTGGTGGAGAATTCCTAAGTTAGATGTCGTAGTCAAAAGACAGTCAAAGAAAACTATTCTCCCTTTTGATAGCATGGCATAACTTAAGGAGTCTATTTAAAAAAGATTGGAGGAAGACAAGGCCTTCACCCTGCGGTAGCCCTAACCTCAGTCACCAGAGCATTAAATGCTTTGATTAAAATTTTTCAAGAAGACAATCATGGTGGATTAAGTACAGATTATCTTCAACACTTGCTTGAAGCTTACAGAAGCTTTTCATGATATCACCAAGGCCGTTGCCAAAAGCGTGGCCCTATCGGTAGCATCCAGAACTGGAAATGGTTTTCCAAAACCACAAAACGCAGAAAATGTTGATGAGCTCAGGAGATTGGGATGTAGAAATAAGTATCTTGAAGATCTATGGATGCCAACCAATCTCCAACCAACTGATGGACCATAGTTATGATAGAGGCTAGTGATTCCACGCAAAAGCTCTGGACATGTAAATTTTCATTCACTGAATTCAGGTCCTAGATTGGTCTACAATCCCCTGATAGTTTTGGGACCAGGAAATGAGGTAAAGAAATCCCCTGAAATCTCGCTTGGATAATGAAAGAAGCTTGTCTAGATTTCTTAATAATGCATTTGACTTTAGTAAATTAGTATTTTCAATTCCATTAAAAAAAATAATTTTTGGAAAAATTTTAAATTCCAACCTGTAACCTTATATTAATATGGAAATAGCCCAACTGTCTGTGGTAATCGTGGCCCGGATCTTCCAGAACTTGGGAAGATGATGTCCTACTCTTTGGACATGGGAATTAAAACCTTCAGAAGGCTCTACCTGATCCAATTAAAAAAACCTTTTTGATCATCTAGGGCAGGGGTAGGCAACTTACGGCACTAGTGCCATGCACGGCACTCGAGGTGTCTTTGCACGGCACTCAAGGCTGCTAGAGCCAAACAGGCTCTGGCCTATCAGGAGTCCCAGTATATCTGCTAATACGAAAAGATGGTGAAGGACTCAATTTAAGCTTTGCAGCACATCTCAGATCACTTCCTCCAAGCACTTGTGAATGGGAATCCACACCGTAGTAGAGCAGCCTGCAGCTGCTGTTGCAGCTCCTGTCTTTGATCTGTACCAGGCCAGCCTGGTCCCCACTGGAACCCAGGGAAGCCAACCATACTGCTAGATATACACAGATATTGTGGATCAAACCAAGTGTTTATCTGAGTATCTGCTCCTTTCCAAATTGTTCAAATAAATGCATGCACGCTCTGAAGTAAATTACACTGAGACACAGGTATCAGGTTAATGAAAAACTTTGGAATGTTTACTAAGGGGGGCGGCAAGCCCCTTATAAAGGCAAAAATACATCATATGCAAAAATGTAGATAACAGAAAGAATACATCTTTAATTGGTTAGGTGTTAAGTGTTTTATCTAATGCACATCCTACAAGGCGTGATGTCACCATCATCCTGGGATTTTACTCCGGATGTAGACGCCATCTTGTTACACGAGGTAGTTAGTGGTGGGAGGGGGTGCTCTAGCAGCCATTTTGAGTAGGTATTGAATACAGGTATACACAGTAAATAGACATTTTACTATCACTAATTTACATTCATAACACAGAAATGAAGAATAACCCTCCCCTTATACAAATAATACGAACAGCCCACACACAAACATACACACAATCTGCACAAACGTAACCCGCTAACAATCCACATACATGCACACAACCCCACATGCAGCCTCTCACATGCAATACCCCAAACAGCCCACACACATACACACACCACCAAACACACAATGTGACATATCCAGCAACACAGTTTTTGGAAAGACAGAGGTCTATCAGTGGGTCCTTTAATAAACTGGCATCATCTAGCAGGAGAGCCGTCTCTCAATAGCAGCATCTACCATGGGTGGATTTCCCAGATCGAAGAGTCTTCTTCCCTAGATGGATAAAGTTTAGACAACTTTTCTTGGATTGAGTCCTTATTCTCTGACTTTCTCCATTCAGTTTGAAAAAGATCCTCATGGGCTTTGGGAACAGGAAAGGTCTGTTTCCTTCTTCTAAGTTCTGGAAACAAATTAGATGAAGCTTGCTCTTCAGAGTCCTTGCTGTCCTATTGAGAGGAGTATGTTTGACAGTTTTAATTGATCTGGTAGCCCATCTTGTCTCCTGTAGGTTCCTGTTCCTCCTCAGCGGATATCATCACTTCTTCTGTGTGACCTGTTTAGGGCATTAGAAGACTCAGATATGGAATCTTACAGGAGTTCTGAAGTTACAGAAGTTCTAGGTCTCATATGAGATCTATTTTCTTTTATACACTGATCAAAAGTCTGGTGAATCCATTTAAAGATATCTGCAGGAGGGGTAAGTGAGATTCCAGTCACTTCTGAGAGGCATTCAAAAGAGACTTTTTTTCCTTCAGCAGGTTAGAAAAAACAGGCAGGCAAAGAGAATGTATGGAAAGTGTTCCCAGACAAAATCAGGACATGGAAACACTGCATTTAATCGATCAGGGATCTGAAACAGCGTACGCGTGTTACCACTGATTACATCATCAACGTCTAATTTCCAGAAATGCCCAAAGAGGAGAAAAGAAGCCAAAAAGAAAGGCCGCTATTGGCACCAGACCATCAATTAACTTAAGCCTTTTTTACACAGCTAAAATGAACAAAACCATGGAGAGGTTGAATTGTACAGCAATATCCTCTCAGTCCTATTCTATGAAAAAGATAGAAATTAATCAACAAAACTAAAGTATATTACCAGGAGGTTCTTACTTAGGATGCTATGCCCCAATACTACTGCCAGGTAGGGTCATTGTTGTCACAAGGAAGAAACCTAAACGTCAGGTTATTCTCATTCCCCAGGGAGTTGGAAAAAGAACAGGAAAAAGACAGAGGATGTTCTCTTCAGGGGTATTGAAATGTTTTTCCTTTCTGTCCTTATCAGACAAGTGGGTGAAGATAACCTTTTAGTGATGCTGCCATGGTTTGTCCAGGAAGGTCTGTCTTCAGTTTGCATTATATAAACCCTCTTGTCTTTATCCCCCCTCCTTCTGTGGAGCTTGGGTGTACTGCCATGTTTATCCTGGAAAGTGGTAAAATGATGATATTCTCACCTTCATTTTCTTTTTGGGGCTATATTACATGGCAGCAACATGTTCCCTCCCTTCTAACAGAGCGGAGAAGGCTTTTATCACTTGTTAATTGTTTAATTTATCATTCCTGTCTCCTAAGCTAGAGAGGAGCCACCCATAAGTGATGCAGCCATGTAACAGCCAGGAGAGGAAAATAACTGTAGGTATGTCATGTTTCTCCTATAAAGGTTTACTTATTGACATCACAATCCAGATCAGTCCTGGCACAGCCATCGCATCGCATCACATTGCAAGAGGTGAAATAGATACATAGCTTCTAATTTTCCTCCTCTCTCTATTCTGACTGCCAGGTGTAAGGGGCGGAGCTTATAACAACGAATGACAAGACAAAGTGTTGCTTTGACCTAGAGATAAAGTATGCTCATGGGGACCACTGAGTGTGCATGGACATTCTATCTATTGAGTTATACCTGGGCTGACATTCTGGTCCCACAGCTGGGGACTAAATGGCCAAAATGATCAACTGACCTGAAGAGTCAAAATGCAGGGTCATATGCTTACATTTTTTTTTTAAATAAGCCAAAGCACTGATATGTGGACATCACTCTTTAGTGTCTTTTCACTGGCTTTTATAATGGTGGCTGCAACAAATAATTAGACTTGTGCATTCCTTTGTACACTATTTTTCACGACACGGTGTAATATGTCACGTGTTGTTCATCTGAGGTTGCATTTACCTAATTTTAAGACCTGCTAAGGAACAGGTGATTGTTATTATGTCCTGATATGTAAAGCCATAGAATTCAAAGAGGGTGTACTTTCTTTTTCCCACGACTGCATATATATATCTCAGCACACTGATTGGCCCATTTTCTTGCCTTTTTGGTTTGTTTGAATTGTGTGTTTTCCTGAATATTGTACAATATCTGGACTAGCCACATGGGCAACTATTGGACTACCTTAACTACTTTTTTTTTGTCAGACAAAGAAATTCAGTCAAAAAAATAGTTCCACATGAACACACAACACATGTAATATTTAAGAAAATGTTATTACTTGCCCCCTCACTAAAATAATACTTTGCATTGATAAACATCATTAAAGAGAAAAATCCACCCATAATGTCACTTCTTTTAGTGAATTTCTGTTATTTAGTGCGGTGATACTGGGCATTACTCCCCAATAAAACCTGTTTAGCTAATTTAGCAAATTGCAGTAATTGATATGTCTAATACTTTGCTAATATATTCTTCACAGGTTATGTAAGCCTTAGTGTCTAACTTTGTAACCTTCGACTATCATTTAAATACCCCCCATCTGCAGTGACCTCGTTCTAACAGTAAATATAAATAAAATATCACCATATATATCGACAAGGAGACTGAAGGTGCTATTTTATTGCCATCATATATAAAGAATATATAGAGACAGAACCCATTGAGCACTGGTAATTAGCTGTCAATCCAAAGAGGATTAATGGTTAGATAATACGCTAACCACAATTTCATGGGACAATTCATAACGGGTATAGCATTTAAAGGAACAGGCCAAAAATGATATATTACTAATAGATCTAATATCAGAGGTGAGCAATGTCAGGAAACCTTTGAACTCTCTCACATAAACCTCATATTTTATTGTAAAAAGACAGAAAATAGTACTAGCTGTTTGTTCAGGGACACATTCTGATACCCCGAGATCTCTTTTCCTATTGGTTGAACTATGCAAATGATAACTTTTTAGGTTGTTTTTGCTTTTTTGGCAGATTTCCTGAGACTTGAGACTGTGTGACAAACTGTAAGGTGATCTGGTTACTATATTATATTACTATTTAACGTCTGTAGCTAGGTATAATAATATAACTGTCCGTTATTGCAATGGTTACTCAGTGGTTATTCAGTGAGTGCGTCTACATTCCCATGATTTGCCTTCCTGTTATGGTGTAACATCCGGTGCACTAACGAGACATATTTATAACAATGTGTTCCCCTAGGAGCAGTATAGGTTAGTGATATATCAGAAAGTACAAGCCAACGAGCACTACATAGGTTGTAAAATGACCCGTGCAATATTGTGGAACCTTTGATGTAAGTTTATTTATTTTTTTACTTTGTTGTATTATGTTTAGTATTAGTAATGTGTGAAGTATAACGTAAAGTAAAACTCACCATATACAGAATCGAACTTCTAATTATTGCTGCACCGCATTAAATGGACAAACCGTGCTCATTGTTCTTCTCGATGATATCTACCGCTGTTACAGCTCATCCTAATATTATTCATGTTAACCCTTCCATGAACTCCAGATAATTCTCATTGTAACAGGTAGAATGTGTCTCTTCGCATCCAATTACCCGCTGACCGGGAAGAAATGGCTGCAAACGAAGCATACTCCAGGGATCCAAACAAAAAAAGAAAATTAATATGGGAGACAAATTAATCAGCGAGAACAGCAGATACAATCTGGCAACAACTGCATTCTGTTTGCTTCCTAATGTCACGGCTGCAGTTATTAGACTCTGCAGGTCTTAATGAAAATACGGATTATCCACACCGCACGGTCCGTATTGTGCTCATAGTCCAGTGCCGGGGAACTTACTACAAAACAAAATAAAATGATACATTGACAGCAACCTCAAAATACAGTCAAAATAGCAAAGCTTTATTGAGCAACTAGCAGTACAAAGAAAGGAAGAGCAGACGAGGAGAAATTTTTCATATGGAGTTGTTCATCATACTCGGCCTTTCTCAGAGAGAGTGTCGGTTTGTGTTCACACAATAAAAAGTCAGCCCAATTTGAACTTTTGGAATCTGTAACTGTTTACATGTATAAAGGACACATGCTTGTTTTTGGAAATCCAGATTCCAACAGGTTCACTTTGGAAGGTGGGAACATTCAATCTAACATTAGGTACAGCAATGGGCTATGTGCTGTACATGGACAGCTGCTCAGTGACGATCACTAGAACATCTCGTTTTGCTCACTTTGAGACTGAAACCATCTGACTATCTGTGTCACTTTCTCTGATGGTATCATGTGGACTAGAAAGAACATTACCTGCTAGTGAATGAGAGAATTAGGACTTTGGGGTAAAGGATTACAGATATCTCGCAGCAGGATTTACAAACAACTTATAAGAATTAAAATTATCTTCCGCTACTGTAGAAGGTATATTGTCAAATCTATTCCATTCTCTCAGCAGAGTATTTAAATGCCAGTATTATAGAGAATGTATGTCAACCTCTTTCGATTCACAGTAACTCTGTTAGTGTATAATTATTACCGAAATACAATTATACTTGTGAGTGTATATTTGCAGTTTTCAATGTTACTGTGTCTTTTCTAATAATATAATCCAGTCCTGATTTTATTTGTGCCTATTGTGCTCAATATGGCAGTAATGCATACAGGGCCGCCATCAGGGGGTGACAACCATGACGGCGGCCCGGGCCCCAAGTGTAGCGGCGGAACTGCCGCCAGTGCACTTGCACCGGGGCCCGTACGCTGATGGGGCCTATCGGGTGGCCCACACACTTAGGGCCACCCGATTGTCCCTATATCTTCAGGGGCCCGGTCAGCGCTGTGGCCGCGTAATAGCGCGACCGGGCCCATTTAACAAAAAAAAAAAACGAAGCCGCAGAAAGTGCTGCTGGGAGGAAGTGGTCACTTCCTCCCAGCTCACTCCGCGCGGGAGGAACACGCGCGCCAGTAAAGAGGGAGCTGCACCGACTCCCATCGGCCCCAGCCACCCTCCTGCAAAAAAAGGTAAGAAACAGGAGGGTGGCTGAAAAATGAGCTGTGTGTGTGTCTGTATGAATGTATGTCATTATGTATGTGTGTCTGTGTGTATGGATGTCAGTATGTCTGTATGTATGTATGCCATTAGCAATGTATGTCTGCATGTCATTATGAACGTATGTCTGTATGTATGTGTGTATGGATGTCAGTATGCATGTATGTCAGTATGTATGAATGTATGTATGTCTGTCAGTATGTCTGTATATATGCATGTATGTCAGTATGAATGTATGTATGTATGCCATTATGAATGGATGTCTGTATGAGTGTCAGTATGTCTGTATGTCATTATGAATGTATGCATGTATGTCTATATGTATGTATGCCAGTATCAATGTATGTCTATATGTCAGTATGAATGTATGTCTGCATGCCATTATGAACGTATGTCTGTGTGTATGGATGTCAGTATGTATGAATGTATGTATGTATGTCTGTGTGTGTGTATGTATGTATGTGTGTATGTTGGTGTCTGTATGGATGTCAGTGTGTATGTATGTATGTGTCTGTATGTCCTCATGCATGTGTGTCTGTATGTATGTTAGTATGTGTCTGTCTGTCACTATGTATGCCTGTGTGTCTGTATATGTGTGTGTCTCAGTATGTGTGTGTCAGTATGAATGCCTATATGCGTGTATGTCTGTTTCAGTATGTGTGTCTGTTAGTATGTATCTGTGTGTGTATTTGTGTCCTTTTGTATCAGTGTGTGTGTTTGTGTCTGTGTGTGTATTCCTGTGGGTGGGATTTGGAGGCGTACCCCGTGGGCGGGATTGGAGACGGGCCCCACGGGGCCCAGACCCTGAGCTGAGTTAGGGGCCCCAAAATATCTGGTGGCTGCCCTGAATGCGTATGTTCAGTTTGTTCAGAACAAATTTAGAGAATTGCCTTCTAGATAGGATGTTACTGGGCTTTCCATCAGACATTTAGTCCTGGGGTTAGTCTCATTCTTTTGACAGCAACACAGGTCACCAGGACAAACACTGAAGATAAATTGTCAGGAAAATAAAATTAGACAGGCACTACAATAGTAATGGAATCATTGTTAAAGATAAAGAATAAGTGCTAAGTGCTTATTGGCTTCTAACTGGAAGAATACCAGCTACGTTGTATTTACATGGATTGGACAGTGGGGGTGAACGGGGGGGGTTCACGCACAGATCTGATCTCCCCTGCTGAGAGTCAGCGAAAGCATTACTTAGAGTTTTTGACAGTCTCTGCTGATCGGCTGAGTAAATGCTGTCAGTGGGAGTCTCCATTAGACTAAATATTTCCACAGTGGCTGAAAACCAACTACTTTTTCTAAAATAAATGCCAGTTTTTAACCATCATAGGTCTCGATTTAATTAGTTTGGATCAACATCAAAAATCTCCCAATCTCTTGATCTATGATAATTTACCTACAGAGCCACCATTAAGGACTATGGGGATTTTTGTAGATAAATCTTTTGATACGTTTTTGACTTTTTGCCCCAAAATCGGAAATTCTTTTTTCGAGGTCCATATTTCGTGAATCAGTTGATGTGTTTCATAGATTGATGAAATCCTGAGCAGGTAATTATTCTCAGCTCACTTATAAGACTGGATAATGTCTACCAATGATGAACATATTTTGGACACAAGCAAATCCATGTCCTGCGCAGTCAGACTGTGCACACTGCTGATTTATAACGCACTCTCCATAAGACAATACATATATCTCCATAATGCAGATTTCTACCATTCTGCCTGGCAGAGTGCGGTATAATCTGTAACAAGCTCCGTGAAATATTTATAAAATCATCTCCACACATTATCTATTACACAGTTTGTGAACAAGTTTTGAGAAACTGCCAAATGCATCATTTGAATGGCTGACACCCTGGAGCACTCACATAAAAAGAAATGCTTAATGCGCTTTAAGCGTTATGAATGAGACGGGATCTGTCATATACAGTATGGAAAGGCAGCCTGTAATGACCGCTTTCATCCACTAGAGGGTAATGAATCACAATGAGTTGCCTAATGCTGATGTTATTAACATACTGACATTTTGTTGCAGTTTTTATGCTTTTTTGGCAATTCTCTTGAAAAGAAAAACTATTAATCAAAGTTTTAATATCATCAAGTTTTGAGGCACTTTATTACTTTCAGTGGAAAATGCGATTTCATGAGGTTTTTTTGCACATAATGTATGAGAGCGGAGTTCGACCTATCCGGTTGACCTGCTGCTTATTAAATTTTCGAGGTTTTGCAAGGTTTTTAAGTCTTCTTGATACAGTTATAGAGGGCTGAGTTGTAAGGCCAGGGTGGTTTAAAGAGTTATTCAAAGCTATAAAAATTTAGGGCTTTTTAAAGAAGACATTTCCTTTGTAAACTCAGGCAGTGTGTCAGCACTGAGAAGCCAGCGGCCTGAAGACAGTAGAGACTCGTATTGACGGCAACCACTTATGAAACAGACTTCCTAATGTTATGTAGGGGACAAAGGCAAAATCTAAAACTGCAATAAACCTACACTGATCTCTCCTCTTAACGGGATTCTCCAAGCACCAAAACAGCTTTTGCTACTGACGCAATTTTGGTGTATAGGTCATACCCCTGCAGTTTTCCTTCTCAATTAACTGCCATTTTGGAGTTTTATCATTTTCAGATCTTACAGCACCATGTGTTTTCTTTAGAAGTTATTTTCTCCTGCTATATTAATTAAACTTTAATTACACACAGGCGTTTCATGCAGGCTCTAGCAGGCAATTAACAGAGTAGGAGATGAGGAATTCTAAATTAAACTTTCTGTGCAATAAAGGGTGCTGAAAATGTAGACTCTTTTTCAGGAAGTGTGTAGAGTGGCTGTGTGAGTCTCAGCCAGGGGAGGTCTGGTTAGGGCTGCATGAACATGGAAACACTGTTTAATAGGGCACTTTAAGAACAAAAATAACTTTAACTTAATAAAGTATTTGTATGTGTCTAGATTAAGCCCCTGCAGTCTCACTGCTCAATTCTCTGCCATTTAGTAGTTAAATTGCTTTCTTTATGCAGCCCTATAAATCATTTCCTTGTGCATTATGTGTGTGATTAAAGTTCAATAAACCAAATAAATATTCTATGGAGGATAACAGGTTCTATCTCACTATACAGGTTACACCGTAAAAACCTTAGTTAATAAATTATTTATAGATTTGTATGTCAATATTTCTTCCATTGATACGAATGAGACAAACGATCTGTACACACGACACATTCTATAGCACTGTTTCCTCTGTCTTTATGACCAGGAACGTCCCATGAAAAATACTCTATGAGCGTTTGTGTTATTTCTTAAATATTTCCTGTTTATCTACTTCTTGTCATTAAGATGTTACATTCTCCTGTACCATGTGCTGACTTAACGTCTTTACAATTTTCTGTAAAGATAAAAATATAAATAAATATTCAATAAAAATCTTTAATAAAAAAAAAGTTAATAACCAGAGCAGGGGATACAAACTTCTAAAGTAAAAACACTGTGCTGCAAGATCTGATTGGAAATTAAACATTTATTTTATAATAAAACGGGTCAGTCACAGCCAGCGGAGGTGTGGCTAGGACTGCATATACTGAAACAAAATTGCACCAAACCCATTTAATTATGATAAAGTTGTTCTACGTAGAGTGTCATATCAGTTCAGTTGCCATATCTATTCCATTCTCTCAGCTAAGTATGTTCCTGTTCCATTTTCTTAATTCTACACTCCAGTCAAATATCCCACATTAACTCACTCTTTCTCCCCATTCTCTCCATTACATCCCCCTCTTTACCCCTTATCTATCTACGTTTTCCTGTACCCCTCACCTCAATATCAGCTCATCAGACCAAGTCCAACCCAGTTCCAGCTCTCCAGTAGAGCTCTGCATACCCCCATCCCCTCCATACCTCTGTGGATTCTCGTTCATTCTATCTCAATTCTTAATCTGCATCTTCTTCATATCTCACCCATTCTTCTTCCCTCTGTCCAATCACTTCCTTTCCATGACTGAGAATACCTATTTCTTTGTGCAGATATAATTCGATGAATATGTATAAAGTTCTGCCATTACTAGGCATCTATAGCCACTGGATTCCCTGCAGCCCTCTCCATACTTTCCTCAGGAAAATATCCTAGCTGAGATAAAAAAAAACATTGCCTGAGAACCAAGGGTCGTCCAATATAGTCCTAGCCAATCTCTGTATATCAGGCATCGATAGTCAGCTTTCTGTTGGAGCTAAGGTGGAATTCTTTTCAGATTCACATATTTTGGCATGATATTCACTTTTCCTTTTCTAAATTATCAACAGTTCCTGGTTCAATTAATAAACTCCACTGTTATAAAATAAGTCTAATCGACATGTCTGTTCAACTGAAATTTTTCTGACACGTCGATATCCCATCATCACAATGAATTAAAAGAATGAAATATAAAGACTTTTCATTGATTTCTATACTGACAACTGCACAATTCTGCAGCTTGAGGCATTTTTCTAAAATAAAATTTTTCTTAAATTAGACCCACTGTGGAAATATAATAAAGAGTCGCCTTTTCATTTTAATAAGCATGTTATATGCATGTTACATGCATGTAATATATTGACATTGAAAGAGTGAAACGTATTTTAGAGGAGATAAATTAAAGCTAACGAAGTGTAAAGATGGTGGGGCGCAAGGTTTTCCTCTGGAATCTCAGTTGGTCCCTGATTGGTTGGGCTCTGATCACAAAATCACTTGTCAACCTTTGAGCCAATGAGGTTTCATGTCCTGTGTAACAGCATAGTCCTATGCAGACTTGTATTTTCGAAACAACACCCACTTTGAAGAAACCCAACTCCGCCACTAATGCTGCTAGCCAGTGACAGTCCTACAGCACAGAATACCACATACAGTTGTAATAAAATTATTGAGCCCCATTAAAAATCAGGTTTATTGTCAAAACTTACAGACTTTCAGCTGTTTGTAATCAACAAATTAAACAAAAGTAATTGAAAATAGATCAACACAATAGATACTTCAAGTGGTTTCCACAAATTCAACTGAAAATGCAACTTATACTGACTTCTCCAGTCTCCAGAAGTTTTGGGATTCTGTTCTGTGGAGCGATGAAACAAAACTGGAACTTTTTGTCCCAATGGATCAGCGGTATGTCTGGAGGAAGAAGAACGAAGCGTACGCTGAAAAGAACACACTGCCTACAGTTAAGCATGGTGGTGGCTCGGTGATGCTCTGGGGCTGCTTTGCATCCTCTGACACTGGAGTCACGCAGAGTGTGAAAGGCAAGATGGAATCCTTAAAGTATCAGGAACTCCTAGAGAAAACGTAATGCCGTCTGTGAGGAAGCTGAAGCTTGGGCATCATTGGACCTTCCAACAAGACAATGATCTCAGACATACCTCCAATTCCACCAAGGCTTGTTTACAGAAGAAATCCTGGAAAATTCTACAGTGGCCATCACGGTCACCTGACTTGACCTCCATAAACAAATCTCTGGTGGGATTTGAAGAAGGCAGTTGCAGCATGTAAACACAGGAATAACACTGAACTGGAGGCCATTGCTCGGGTTTGCTGCCAGAAGCTGGTATCTGGCCATTTGCAGAAAGTCATAAGAGCGAAAAGGTGCTCTACCAAGTACTAAAGATGTTTACCACGATGGGGTTGAATAATTATGAGACTGGAGAAGTCATTATAAATTGCATTTTCAGTTGAATTTAAAGCATTGATTGTGTTGAGCTATTTCAATTGCTTATGCTGATTTGATTTGTTTATTGCAAATAGATGAAAGTCTGTAAATTGTGACAATAAACCTGATTTTCGATTGGGGTTGAATTATTTTGATTACAACTGTAAGCCTGTGCAGGCCTGTTTTAAGGCATCCACAATGTTATGCCCTGAGGCAAAATCATGTCCGTGGTCAGAAATCCTTTTGGAGCTGATTAATCATGTCAGAGGGTGGCATACTTTGCAAACAGGGCAATTTTTCAAATATTCTTGATATGATTTGTTGCGCAGCCAACTAGAGACTGCAGCAAACTTAAACACACAACTTTCATACACAGAGACACCTTCAAACACACAGCTTTCATACACAGAGACACCTTCAAACACACAGCTTTCATACACAGAGACACCTTCAAACACACAGCTTTCATACACAGAGACACCTTCAAACACACAGCTTTCATACACAGAGACACCTTCAAACACACAGCTTTCATACACAGAGACACCTTCAAACACACAGCTTTCATACACAGAGACACCTTCAAACACACAGCTTTCATATACAGAGACACCTTCAAACACACAGCTTTCATACACAGAGACACCTTCAAACACATAGCTTTCATACACAGAGACATCTTCAAACACACAGCTTTCATACACAGAGACACCTTCAAACACACAACTTTCATACACAGAGACACCTTCAAACACACAGCTTTCATACACAGAGACACCTTCAAACACACAGCTTTCATACACAGAGACACCTTCAAACACACAGCTTTCATACACAGAGACACCTTCAAACACACAGCTTTCATACATAGAGACACCTTCAAACACACAGCTTTCATACACAGAGACACCTTCAAACACATAGCTTTCATACACAGAGACACCTTCAAACACACAACTTTCATACATAGAGACACCTTCAAACACACAACTTTCATACATAGAGACACCTTCAAACACACATATGTTGACCTTTTACACTCACTGACACACCATACAAATACATCTTGAATTCACACACATCGACATTTGCTGGATTGGTAAAGAAGATGTTTGATCTCACTACCGGCCCATTATGGTACCATGAGCCTTATCTGGGCTGTTCCCTCTTATACCTGCACCACTGCCATACTGCCTCAGGCCGAATAAACAACTATAGACTGTTTCCTGTTCACAGCAATGCGACCACATAGAAACAAACATGTAATATACTGATATAATCGGTTCTGCTAATCTCTAATCATTCGGTTAATCTACGACTGTTCCACTAATCTCTGATCGTTCGGCTAATCTCTGACCATTCGGCTAATCCTTGACTGTCGTTCTTCTAATCTCTGACCATTTTGGTAATGTCTAACCATATTGCTAATGTCTTACCTTTCTGCTAATCTCTCACTGTTCTGCTAATCTTTCACTGTTCGGCTAATTTCTGACCATTCTGCTAATCTCTGACCTTCTGCTAATCTCTGACCATTCAGATAAGCACTCACCATGCAGCAATCCCTAAACATTCAGATAATCTCTCACCATGCAACTAATCTCTGACTGTTCCGCTAATCTCTGACCGTTCCGCTAATCTCTAACCGTGTAGCCAATGTCTCACTGTTCTGCTAATCTCTGACCTTTCCACTAATCTCTGACTGTTCTGTTAATCTCTGATAGTTCTGCCACTCACTATATTAGCTGCACTATAGGCTTTGTATCAAGCCAGAGCATTCTAAGGACAGTACAATATGTAATACATTTACCTTAAAGGGACCTTGTCACCCACACATTTTGCACACAGCAAGTTCATATTAATTTCACTTATACACAAGAGAAAATATAGCAAACATTTTACTAAGCAGTAAAATGTGATCCGACATATGGTTAGCAAATTTTACGCCAAAATAATTAAATCAGAAAATTCTCAAGGTGAACATAACAATGCTATCTGAAACGCTAATAGTCAGTTTGCTGCAATTAACCCTTTGATGAGTAGAACCATAGGCGTTGCTGGAGAGGGGGCTTTGGGGGTTTAAGCTCCTAATGTTGGGTTCTTTAATTCTAGATCCCTACAAGTGATTTTATTATTTTCACATCAAGCCGCTGATTCTCAAAGCAGCCACATCATTTAATAGGACGACTAGCACAGTGCTCCTCCAGGCTACCAAGGGCAGGGCGATGGTCTTCCTTGGGTGCTGGGTATTTTGCCTCTAATTCGTGTGTCTAGGCAGGATAGCGTTGAATCCCTGACAGTGCAGCAAGTTATGTTTCTGGCTATTTTTATTATTATTGACAGCACAGTTTGCATAGCTGACTTGGGTTATGCGGAGAAGCGGGGATATGGCACCGTAGGACAAGGTTCATCGAGTTTTGCTTTGGACTCAAGCCCTAGGATTTCTGAAAGCTAATAACAGGCCCTGAACTAGTACAACATACAGTATACGTAAGAGCTATTGATTTGTTTTCACTTATATCACTGTGTCAGGCGGCATTTTACAGCAGGAAGGGCGACCATTCTGCAAGGATTGTTTGAGCGTTTCGTCTCAGCGGATTGTTTAGAATTTTCTTTTGTCTCTCTCTCTCTCTCTTTCTCTCTCTCCACAGACTCTATGTAGCTGTAAAATGCCGAACAGGCAAGTACCATGACATCCACATTTCGATTTATGCTCTTTTATATTTTACCCATTTTCTATAGACTTTATAACCCAGCCTTTAACCATTTTCCCCAAATTGTACACTTATAACAAAATAACAAAATCCATTTTGTATTCACTGGTTTAGCCGATAATTATTTAACGCGGCACTGTCATGCTAAAACTCAGCTTTGTCCTATTGTTTCCTCCTCTCTCAGAATCTGTTCTTCTTTTCTAACTTTTTGATCTAGTTTTCTTTAAAACATTAGATAAAGTAGGGGCCACTGTGTCTCCTGTATTTTTCCTATGTGAATTTTACCCAAAATACTAGACATGTGCAATTTGTTTAGTTCCGAATGCCAATTCAGACGAATTTCTTAAATTCGGATGCTTCCAAATGTCCGAAGTGGCAGATTTCGGAATGCCGAACCGAACCGAATTGCCGAAGTTCCGAAGTGGCGAATTTCAGAATGCAGAACCGAACCGAATTGACGAAGTTCCGAAGTGGCGAATTTCAGAATGCAGAACCGAACTGAATTGCCGAAGTGCTTTGGATTTCTGAAAAGTGGCAAAACAGGAGAGGGTTGGGGTTAGGGGTTGGGGTAAGGTTAGGGGCTGGGGTAGGGTCGGGGTAGGGTTAGTGGTTGAGGTAGGGTTAGGGGTTGGAGTAGGATTAGTGGTTGGAGTAGGGTTAGGGGTAGGGTTAGTGGTTGGAGTTGGGTTAGGGTTAGGGTTAAGGGTTGGGGTAGGGTTAGGGATTGGAAGTCCCGAAGTTCCAAAGTGTCGAAGTGCCGAAGTTCTGAAGTGCTGAAGTCCCGAATTTCGGAATGCCGAACCGAACTGACTATTTTTCCCATGCACATCCCTACAAAATACTACTGCCTCCTTTCACTATTCCTGAAGGTCCTGTCATATAGACAGGCCTCTGGCGAATTCTTTCAGTCAACTTTCAGCCAACTTTACAAATACTAAGTAAAAATGACTAACCCCCTAGCTATAAAACTAAACCGGGGACTTAGTGTCCCCATCCAGTCCCTACCCACTAGCGGCAGGTGGCGACATGCCGCTACTTGTGGCATAATGAGTAGGCTCAGGACAGGGATTTTATATTGGCGGGGAGCACAGTTGAAATTTGTTCATTCTTGGAAACTTCTATCCGTTCATTCGTCTTTCTGACGAATTCCTGCCCAAATTTCTAACAATAGCGAATGCCCAAGGGTTATACTGGGCATGCATGGAAATTTCACTGTGCTATCTGGTGTGCGCAGATAATGTGTCCCACAGGGCCTTCATCTGCCCATACAAAGATGGCAACGGGCATGAAATGGGGGACCTCAGTGCATTTGTGGGTGACCAGGGGGACAATCAAATGTAGTAGAGTTGGGAGGGGGGACAGATGCGGCCATGACAGTGCCGCTTTAAGATAGGATATTTTGTTTTATAGTCAAGTCTACTTTCAGTGTTATGTTTTGCTTTAGAGAAAAGTAATATTTGCGTGTAAAGCGATATTCTTTTGCTTTATACATTTATTAGTGATAATACAGGAACATTAAAACACGGCTCACTTTGTCTTGACAAACGCTATCACAGACAAAGCATGAGCAAAGAAAAGAACAGTGTTTCAATACTAGAAAAAATGTCCTTAAAATAATCACATAATAAAATCATTATTTATTAGGTATCTTAAGATATAAAACACATAAAATAATTAAGTTGTTCTCAGCAACAATGAAGCGCCATCACCGAGTAAGGAACGTTAAAGGAACACTATAGTCACCTAAATTACTTTAGCTAAATAAAGCAGTTTTAGTGTATAGATCATTCCCCTGCAATTTCACTGCTCAATTCACTGTCATTTAGGAGTTAAATCACTTTGTTTCTGTTTATGCAGCCCTAGCCACACCTCCCCTGGCTATGATTGACAGAGCCTGCATGAAAAAAAAAACTGGTTTCACTTTCAAACAGATGTAATTTACCTTAAATAATTGTATCTCAATCTCTAAATTGAACTTTAATCACATACAGGAGGCTCTTGCAGGGTCTAGCAAGCTATTAACATAGCAGGGGATAAGAAAATCTTAATTAAACAGAACTTGCAATAAAGAAAGCCTAAATAGGGCTCTCTTTACAGGAAGTGTTTATGGAAGGCTGTGCAAGTCACATGCAGGGAGGTGTGACTAGGGTTCATAAACAAAGGGATTTAAGTCCTAAATGGCAGAGGATTGAGCAGTGAGGCTGCAGGGGCATGTTCTATACACCAAAACTGCTTCATTAAGCTAAAGTTGTTCAGGTGACTATAGTGTCCCTTTAATTTAACAGCATGACAGGAGGCTTCATAATTTGCATTAAACTCTCTTTACTGAAATCCAGCAGCATAGATTAATCATAAAAAGAAACCAATCAGAAACAGGCTGATAGAGGATATAAGGACCTCACAGCTCAAGCACCTCCTATTTCTTTGCTGCTCCTGCTGTGCACAGGTCAGAGTATTTTGTTTCTTTGTGACTAATTAAACTTATTGCCATTTTTCTTAGATTGATTCTGTTTTATTATTTCTGTGTCCCCCTTGGTTTCCCCGCCCTGTCTGCTCCTTGTTCCCTAGGTTTCTAACGTTAGTTCTGTCATCTCTCATCTCCTTGTATTTTGCTCTCTTAGGCCTGGGCCTTCTGGCTCTTCTGGCCTGTTATTCTCTGTTCAAGCCTTACAGCGGTCGGTGCTGCGATCATGTCGATTTTTTCATACTGGGCTGTCTGGTTTTACGGTGTTTGTAAAGGGGTACCTCGGGTGTTGGGGGCACGAGGCAATCTGTAATTTTTCACCAGCAGGCCTTTGCCGGCCACTGCGCATGAATGGCGGACATCTTGAATCTTGCTAAACCCGCAGGATTTACAGAGGCCATCTTTATTCTCGTTGCAGATCATGATTCACACGGATCGACAGAAAAGATTGGCACCAGACCAGACCTCACACAGATTCATCAAGAGAGACCGCATTTATTCATTACGAGCGGACGCAATTACTTTCACTTTCCATGTGAGTGGCCGAAACATATTCTATCGGCAGAGCACGCTCAGCTCCGGCAGCTAACAACAAAGGAGACCCCCCCAAGTAGCAAGATAGCCACAGGGGGAAAAGGATTTCATCTCCACTACCCTGTACAGCTCCACAACGGGACTCCCTGGCAGTCAGCCAGCAGCACATACTATTTGGATAGTTTGTAGCAGTAACAGCTTCAATACTCAGCGCTGCAGCAGACCTTACTCTCTTCAAATGTAATCAGAAGGATGTCAGCACAAACACATCCCCAACAGTAAGCTGTCACCAAACTATACATGGCTGGACTTTCACCCCCCCCCCACCCCCCACCACCCCCTTTTTTTTTTTTTTCAGTAGTCAGATTTTTTTCTGCCATTCCACTCTCATTTTTATTTTTATTTTTCCATATTTTTTTTAATCTTATTTTTTATGGTATATTTCTATTTTACCTTATATTTCATTAATTGACACAGTCTTTTTTTTTGCTGTATTACTTAGTAGTGTGCACACTCAGTATAGCAATAATTATTATTGTACAAGGCTTTTTTTGTCATTGTATTTTAATAAATGTTTATATGTTTATTATCAACATGTGATTAGACTGTATTTTTTGCGCTACCGTAACCATTTTTAGTGTTCACGCGGACTGGGCTTACTACAGGCAATGGTTTTTTTCACTATAGGACACCATCTATTACTTTCAAGGTATTTTGTTCTGGGACATTTCTTCTGCTATATCCTGCATGTGAAAAACTGTTGAAGATTTATGCATGCCACAAATTTGTTACTGTACCACAAAACATGGGAGGATTTATGCCAAGCTATACTGTGACCTCCTGGGGTGACCCCCTCATGCATTTATATTGTCGGCCCTACTAAGGCCATATATTGATAGGGGTGACCCCACCCTTCCTGATACCATACCAATTAAGGTAATTTTTCTGAGCTGTGTAACAGGGATATTACTGTATCACAGCTCCACTGTACAATTGGGGATGACCCCAAACACCATTTCATATACCTAGCCCCACTGTTGGGTTAGTCCCAGTTGGACTAGGAGCCTGGCACGCTGTGCTTTCTCGCATGTCCTTCACCCTCTGACTAATTTGTTTCTTACGGACAGGACACTCTTACACGCTGAGCATGGGTGACTCACCTCAACCCACTCAGGAAATGATCAATGCTACCGTAGCAGCATCAGTGAAGAAGGTACTCTTGAAGATGCTGACCCACATTCTGCTGGAATCTGCTAGTCAAGGGGTGACAATGCCGCACGATCTAAAGGATGCCAGGGGCTCCGAGGTCTCCAGGGATTACATGCCTTGACTAAACGCCACTGGAAAGGGACTGGCTCGACTTCCCGTAGGTCTACACTTCACGTAGTGTACCTATAATCTCAATTTTAGTGTCCTTAATTCAATTATGCTCGTGTCTGGATGCTGACATTTTTTCAGATGTTTCTGATTGGTTGTTTTTTTCTTATGATCTGTGCTGCTGGAGTTCAGTAAAGAGAGTTTAATGCAAAATATTCACCTCCAGTCGTTACTAAAATTAATATTATAGGTACACTACGCTGGTATAATCTACAATTCCACCTCACAGTTTAATGAGAAGGACCCAGGATGGACCAAATGAGACAGTTTGGGCTCACTAGGTTATACTGCGATCTTCACTCCTCTCTTCCTCTCTTGTTTTGTTTGTTACATATTTTCATTTGATGTTCGTCACTTTCAACACGATTGCATCTTTTGTGCTGTATTTTTGTGCTATGTGAGAGTTTATGTAAATAAAAGAAATGGAATCATTCTTTTATAACAAATAACAAAACTACACTCTGCATTTATTTTGACACTGAACGGCATCATCTTTCGATAAAGAAACAACAAGCAAAACATCTTCCTCCATCATCAATTTAATTTATTGAAAGAAAATCAGACCTGTCTCGTGTGTGCTAGATGGGAGCTGTCAAATTCTGCAAACGTCAGAAGAAACGGCAGCTGGTTTAGCTTTAATGGTCACGTCTTCTGCATGATAAGTGAAACCTGAAACCCCAACAGTGAAACGTGAATCTGAAATGGTAATAGGGGCTCACTGCCATTAGCATGTCTAATGGAGCTTCCAATCAAGAAGTCACCTTGATGTTTAATAAGTCATAGCATTAAAATTCTGTGTCATTATTTCAGCTGTGGTTTGGAGATAAGAGAGATTGTAAACAGGCCCATCTGGAAGTCGGTCTAACTCCCATTTACATATGGTTATTATTTCGAAAGGCTGACTGTCTGATTGTAGCTTCATAAATCATTTCACTTATCGTGCATTAATTTCTAAATCCCATTTATACTGGTGTTTACTCTTCTGATTACAGCGGGGTGTTTATAATCCAACTTTTATTTCTGAATACTCAGTTTCTCAAAGACCACATCTATTAAATATTATCAAGTGTGCTCCTCCGATTCAGTCAATAACTCAAAAAAACAAAGCGTGAGAAATATTAACTGAAAACAGATAACTGCTTTCTGTACTGTGAGTTCACATTCAGAAAGTCCCAGTTGAGGTTTGTATTGCTTATACCATTAGAGAGAGAGATCCATAGAAGATAAAAAAAACAAGAATACTGAGAACGGACAACAGCTCAATTAGCCTGCCCTTCGGTGGGTCCCCGCTGAGATCTCAAGCTGGTTTTGGCTCATCTTGTGCCATTGCATATTAAACTGATCCCACCCAAAATGGCAGATCAGATCCAAAATGCCGTTCGTCTCTCCCTCTGCACGAGATATACAGCAACCCTGGATGATCGTTTCAACCTTGTTAGGCATCGTCAGTGAGGTTTAGCCGATATTTCTCTAGGTATCCATGTGTGATATCTCCTGGTTTTTCTTTGTCTGAAATAGATTATGATGTAATTTGCTAAATCTTTAATATACATTGAAAAAAAAAAATGTGTCTTGTGATAATAAAGGTGATCACAAGTTATAGATGATTTTCAATGTTTTTTTCAGAGGTGGCAGTTCCTGTTTAAGGCATTTTTGTAATTCTGGTCATTCAATAACATTATTGCTCAATAAATGTAATACAAGTGTGCAAAGACATGAGAACTATGAATCAGAAATCCTTGTTATGTTTTTGTGTGTAGTTAAATGGTGAAAAAAACTAAAGAAAGCACATATGAGGCTTTTTCACAGTCACGGCTGCCTGCAAGGGGCACGCTAGAATAAACATTAAGGAATTGTACGAAATGTTTCCTTGTGTTGTTTGGGATGAAAGAGAAGATGGCACATGAAGCGTTGCTGCCTTTCAGAAGCAGAAAGTACCGAAGGCATCCTGACAAGAGAGATGGAATGAAGAAAGAACGTAGCAAACAAAAATAATAAAGATTTAAAGTGACGCACGGCTACCGAAATAGGAAAAAGAAGAACACAAAAAGGCAATTGTATGTTTGTTACAAGAAAATGTTTCAAGTGAAAATCGTTACCGTAGGAAGCACTAGGTTTAATGGTGTGTAGCTGCTGCTTAATACAGGGATTTGTGAGTACAGTATGCAGATTTGCATAGGGATTAGAGAAAGAGTCGGTGTGCTCAGGGAATGTTTGCAATGTTTTTGTGAAGTTTTCCTTTAATTGCTAAAATGGCTGTCGTTGTCCTTTGTGGGTAGCAATTGTTTCCTAAATGTAAAATCTCACCATTGCTGACTCTCAATTACCATCTCCCTTCCTGTATAGTGGGAGCCACTAACTACTCGCACTTTTACAGCTCCCTCTATCATTTGAGACCTTCCTCTGGTAGGAGGAAACAAACAAACTCAAGTTAACAGCAACAAACACCCATACATCCTATAAAGAGAGTTAAACAGCCCTGTCTACTAACAAATACAAAAAATATAAAAAAAAAAATTTTTTAAAAGTGGACGCAAGTATTACCAGATCAGGGATAAAGAGGTGACTGTAGCATTAGTAAATATGTATTCCTGATGCTATCATGCCCTAGTCACAGTTTAGTGCCTTAGTCAGGGTTAAAAATGTAGTTTACTTACCATTTCTCCCTCACAGCATTGGTCTTCTCAGTGTAGCTCTGCCTCCATGGGATCATCAAGATCCATGATCTTAGCCAATCAGATGCTCTCCTACAGGAAACAACGCACTGCGCCAAAACTTTACTCCATTAATTCTTAAATACGCTTCTAGTGGCTGTCATCATGAAAACATTGCCGTTCTGCAGATGGCATCCAGACCACATCATAAGAGTGAAGCGGTCTGTGTGCCTATAGAGTCCCTTTAATTGTAGAGGGTGATCCATGTATTACCAGGAATTACCACTGCGTGAAGCTATGTCTGGAGCTTACGTGGACTGTGAATGAATAAATAAATAAATAAATACATGTTTTTTGAGGGATTGAGGTTGGAAACTTGTTTTTCATATGTGGCCACTAATATCTACTGATTGTTAATAACTGTTTACTTCAGATATTTAACCACAACGTTGGCGCAAGTCCTTATGAGAGTAATGTTCAATCACAAAGTATGAATTTTAGTCTGTACCTCTCTGTTATTTGTTTCTCATTTATTGACAACTTATAGAATAGGTGTACAGACATAGATATATTGTGAGTTCATCATATTACAAAATGCAGAATACAGATAAAACCACAATATAATAAATCAGCCAAATAATAAAGGCAAAGAAACAGTGATTGGTTTTCATTTAGATCAGAAATATTCTTACAGTATATAAAAATAGAGAAATAATTAAGAAAATACATGGAGTAACAACAGAATGAAAATCATTTAGAAAGAGGAAAGAGAAATGGGTAAATGAAAAGGGGATATTATTAAAAAAAACATTCAAAATAAACCTTACAAGTTCTGCAGAGAACATTGTACTTCTGTTAGAACAGAACATTGCACGGGGCATACGGCTACAATGACAAAACGTCAACTTATTCTCTAAAAAATTGATTGGAGATTTTCATTTCCAAGGTTTACACTATAAAAGTGGAATAAGTATGAGAAAAACAAAATAAACAAACACAGCTAGCTTTTCCAGAACTGATTTCCATCTTCTTTTAAACACAGTAAGATACGGCTAAAAATATAAATGTTTTTATAATGTATTCTCAGATCAGAACACCTCACTATGGTAACATGTAGGGAACTGCGAAAAGTGAGAAGAGGGGCAGCAACAAAACGGAATTCTAGTGTTAGAAATTACTACAAAGAAATAAAACAGGTGTTAAAAAAAACTATACAGAAATAGCAAAATTTTAATAAAATACAAGTTAAATATAAAAATATATCTGGTGGGCGGACAAAACAATATAACGTTTTCTGTAATAATTACATTTTGGATTAAGATAAATCTGCAATAAAAAAAATGATACCAGACACAATCATTGTTCAAAATGAGTGAAAATAAAGGAAGAATTTAAAACATTTCTCACAATCAAAAGATACGTTATTATTATTATTATGACCTGACCCCCTGTTTCATATATTTATCCTCTATTTTCAAAAGGGAAAAATGTAAAACCTGCAAATCATTTCAGTAAATCTGAAAAATAGCGATATATTTAAAGAGTCGCTCCCAGTTGGACCTGACCCCCTGTTTCGTCAATGTGTTAGATAATGAATTAAAATATTGCAGAAAAGGACTAATATTCTTGTGTTTGCTGCATTTCACCAGGATTTGCAGCCTCCTGCGGTGAGACCTGCCCAGTTTAGGGAGTTGGAGCAATCCATGAGTGAGGGTATTGGGTTATAGGATGATGCAGTTCAGCACTTGATAACAGTTCCTTTCATCAGAAACTGTGTTAGAACTGCTGCCCAATCTAATAGCCCATTCGTGGTTTCATGAAATGAACGGAAGCTTGATCTGAAACTTTATAGATTATAGATGTAGCCGTGCTACTGGCAAATCCACGGGTGGGCACCTGGGCTCACAGGGGGACCACCAGACTGAACCAGCATAAGTCTGCTTGGAGATGGGGTGTTGTGGCATGTTAATAGTCCTGAACTGAATAGGGCAGTGGCAGACCGTTATAAATTGTCCTGCCATGTGGGAGTGCAGACAAGGGGGTGACCTCCCACTAAATCTAGCGCATCCCTTCTTCACATTATGTCCAAAAATAATTTTGATTTTGACTAAAGGAATATATTATCCTTTTAATGGAGTACAGCATTTTAAGTGTGACTAAAGGACCCGGTATTGGTTGATAGAACTCGAATTAGAGTATGTATTGTATGTTGATAGTCCTGTCGTCACTTTACGTGGGCCAGTAACAATTACTCCTTTTACCATTCTCACGGAAACAATAGTAAACAAGTAATTTGTAGTCACTAATATGTACCAGTTGTTGTTTACAATAACGGCTTACGGCAGATAATTACCAGTGAGAATTGGCACGAGCCTATGGTGGCCTAGGATCCATTTCTGGTAGCAATGATTGGGACTCACTTTATTTAGATATCTACCTTTAGTTATCATTAAATGAAGGGAAACTGTAGGCCTGATTTCTAGTGTCTGAGAGCACCGGCGAGTTATAAAGACAAAAGTTTAAATATACTATAAGTATACAAAGGGCAACAAGAGTATTCAGTGGCCCGGAGAGAGCACTGGCTGGCAGATATTGTGAGTTACTGGTTGGGAAGTGAGACTGTTATAGCTCTCCCTTTGCACAGAGGAAAATGGGAAATAAATGAAATACAATTCCAGGATGAGAGCGCTAGCTATGAGACAATCTACTCACCTATCTAGAATTCCAGAACGTACAGTAGGACGAGGGCCTGTGGTGTAACTCCATTAGCGGGGGAAGAAAGGTTCACAGCAAGTAAGATTTACAAGCCAAGAGTGAGGGTGTAACAAACCTGGCTACGGCATAGTCCGTGCTTATTACAAGGTGATGGGGTGGATGTGAGGGGACAGAGAATTATATTACGGGGGAGTCAGTTTTCATCTATGGGGCATTTTGATGGGGTGAATTTCATCCATTCGATAATTTTTGGTAAAACGATTCAAACAGAACATGATATAAATATTATGAAATATTTTACACATAAATACACAGATAGGAGCATTTTCCTGTCATTTGTTTAACATATAAGTGAGAAGAAGTGACCGATAGCGGAAAAATTAGGAGGAGCAGAAAAACAATTTATTTATTTACAACTATACCATCTAAATATATACTATTTTATTGCTCCTCATTTATTTCCTCTCACCAAATCACAAACTCAAACAAAGTGGCTCATTTTTCCTCATTTCCTATGTTTCAAGATTGAGTAATATTGTGATTCGATGTTACAACATTCAGACAAATGGCTGATTGACCAAACTTTAGACTAACGGCGCTTTGTTTGCAACCAAATGCACAAGTCTAATAATTACACAGATAGACAGATAATTCATAGACAGAGAGATAGTTACACAGACAGATGCAGGTAGATGCACAGACAGACAGATATTCACAGACAGACAGATAATTACATGGATAAAGACTGCAGATATTTAATAGGAACGTTATCAAATGAATCTGAAACTCATCATAGTTAATTAAGATAGAATTTAGAATATTAAATAGAAGTAACATTACTGTATATTTTTTTATATTCAATGCTTCCATTTATTTTGAAATGTAAGTCAATTATTTAAATATTAAACCATTTTTTTCTCTCTCAGTGTGAATAATAAATGTATCAAGGATTCTTTGTATTCCACTGAATACTATTTATAGAAATGTTAATATTCAAGCTGAAACTTTTATCTCGCCATGAGCTGGACTTCCTGCCATGTTCCTCGTTAGAAGAAAATTTGACTTGAATAAAAAGCCTTTGTTTGGTGAAAAGTACAGAAACGCTAATATTTTCTTTAAAGAAAAAAAAAGACAATATTTCACCACTATTAATTTATTACATTCTCCTTTTTGCAATAAATTGCAAGTTCTTTAAATAAAACCAAAGTGGGATAGAAAAGAAATGTACCCTCTATCTGTAAACAGAGAACTCGAATTAGATAATAAAATATACAGAAAGTAAGAATAGGATAATCGTGTTTATTTAATAGGAGGAATATCACACTCTCCACCCCCCATTCTCCTCCATAGTCAGTATTAACCCATTCTCACCCAAGGTTAATAGTAGCCCATTCTCCCCCATTCCTTCCCATAGCCAGTATTAGCCCATTCTCCCCCAAAACCAGTATTAGTCCATTCTCCCCCATAGCCAGTATTAGCCCATTCCCCCCCATAGCCAGTATTAGTCCATTCTCCCCCATAGCCAGTATTAGCCCATTCTCCCCCATAGCCAGTATTAGCCCATTCTCCCCCATAGCCAGTATTAGTCCATTCTCCCCCATAGCCAGTATTAGTCCATTCTCCCCCATAGCCAGTATTAGCCCATTCTCCCCCATAGCCAGTATTAGTCCATTCTCCCCCATAGCCAAGAGTGCGCGTGACGTAGTTGTGGTGGCGAAAGGGTTAAAGTTCACTATTTGTCTGCACTAGACCGGAAATAATGACGAAATCCCCCTTTTAAAACCACCCACACTTAAACAGAATAATATAACTATTACTATTTTAACGCTGCCACCACCAAGACAATTTATAAATGGGGTGCCTTGGTCCCCCAGGTAAATCAATAATAAAACCCACCAAATATTACTTAGTACAATATTTAAGTTATTGCAAAAATACTAACTAGTCTCTTCAGGTAATGTGATTCTTAACCAGACAAAGGCAGAACTTAACAATATATGATAAACAAATTATTTACACCAACAACAGATAAAAACAAAAAGGATAAAATACAGAAAGTCCTAATTACTCACTTAGGTTTTCAAAGTACAACTTCTGTCCAGAGGGTCTCTGGCAAGGAGAGATGGTGACTCACTCAAAAGTAGATCTTGGCCCCAAGCAAGTACACAAACACCCTTCAGAATCACAAGAGATATACTCTATGAATTGCCACGCCTCATCCAGGGGTGGAGCAATAGGGATACTAAGTGACCACCTCCTTTGTTCCAGAAACCAACAAGCCACATACAGACTTTTGGTTTTATCTCCTCTATTGTACTTGCCACAGAAATAAAAAATAATCCCTCTATGAATTTGTTATTGTTTTCCCATTCCAAAGACATGTTGCACGTCCCGCCCACGATCCAATAGGACGGACATCACAAGTCCTGCCACACGGTTTAAGTTGTGCAACTCATGTTTGGGCTTAATTAAAAGATTGGGCTTGTCCCATTCCAAATATAATAAAAATGAGGCTTAATTATTAACCTGTGGGTGAGTATTAATGTTTCACTGGGATAAGATACTGGAACACAAGGATCTTCATGAAACGAATCCCATTACCATTTCAAATGATTGAACTATCCTTTACAAGGTACATGCCAAATGGATGAAGAGACATTCAGACTTTTCCAAGTGTAGAACCTCACACCTTGCAGATCCTTGATTACTTCACATCCATATAGTAAAATCCTTTTCACATTGCTATGCCATTCACACTACCCCTTCTGTCATCTGACCTCTGTGGGGGTCCCAGCTTCAAAAGATATAACCCCTGTTGACCTCAGCAATAGCATCTCTGTAATTTGTACATTAAAGGATGATATTCCATAGTGTAATAATAAATTATACACCCTTGCCGTGACACCCACCACCCCCCATAGCCAGTATTAGTCCATTCTCACCCCAAGGTTAATAGTAGCCATTCTCCCTCATTCCTTCCCATAGCCAGTATTAGTCCATTCTCCCCCAAAAGCTAGTAGTAGCCCATTCTCGCCCATTGCTCCCCATAGCTAGTATTAGCCCAGTCTCCCCCATAGCCAGTATTAGTCCATTCTCCCCCAAAGGCTAGTAGTAGCCCATTCTCCCCTATTCCTCCCCATAGCCAGTATTAGCCCATTCTCACCCCAAGGTTAGTAGTAGTCGTTCTCCCCCATTCCTTCCAATAGCCCGTATTAGCCCATTCTCCCATAAAGGCTAGTAGTAGCCCATTCTCCCCCATTCCTTCCCATAGTCAGTATTAGCCCATTTCCCTCCAGTTTATAGTTGAAATTAACATTTTGGGGTATACAAAGTGTGAGATAAAAATGCCACCCAAATCCCAAACATGCTGATAATAGTGGCAGGAAGCAGTACAGCCGGTGTTCTTGTCTCATTCTGTGTCATGGCACACATGCTCTGTGAACCCTGTGGAAGCTGATTTTGGACTCCAACCAGAGAACTACCCGTAGCTGTATTTAATGATGAGGAAATGAGGGGAAGGGTCAACAGAACATAAAGAAAGGGAAACGGGAATCTAGAATCTGGAAACAGGGTAAATGAGGACATTAGGAATGAGGACAAGATAGAAGACAGAGAACGGGACATGGGACAATGGTAAATACAGAGAGAGAGATCACGGGGAGAAAATTGGGCTGGACAAAATGGCTAACTGGAACATGAGAGGGGAGAGTGCTGGAAAAAGGCTAATTGCTTTCCCAAGAATGAAGAGGACTAAGGTTGACTTGGGAGGTCGAAGGGATCTGGGACATGTTTGACTGAGGTGGGATTTGGTTGATTGGAGGGGGAAGTTTAAGGAACAGAGGTTGAAAAATCCAGTACGATGAGGGATAACTGAATAGGAGACTCTGGGTGCACCAATAGAAAAGAAGTAAATGTAGGAAAGATATCTAAGTTGTAGAAACAACAGGATAATATTAAAGAAATCGAGGAATAATAGTGAGACCATACTGCATTATGGAGAAAGCAGAACTGGAGGAGGGGTAGAACATATCAATAATTTAAATATTTATTTTGGGTGGGTTTTTTTTGACCCAATGAATGAATCAGAGCACGAGACTTTAGGCGGCTGCCTAGTAACCATGAGTTATACGTCCACTGCCCCATTTACTGTCCCTGTGTGAAATTAAAGAGCAACTCAAACAGGTAACCGGCCTTGGGTCTTGTGAGATCTTAATTCTTGAGGGAAAAAGTTAGAGATTGATGTAAACTGACACGTGTATTGATATTATTTAAGGTTACACTATAAGGTACATAGTGTGTTCATGCTGTCCCTTTCATTGTTTCCGTTCCCGTGGGCGGTCATTTTACTGTGCGCAGTAATCTGGCTATAGGCTGACTGACTGAGGCAAATAACAGATTAGTACAATCATTAGCCATACAAAATGTACATTATAATAGCAGTATAGTCTGTGATTCCCTTAATTGTTTGCGTTTTGCAAAGTTTCCAGCTGTCTAGAGACTGTCGGACTTATTTACTTAACTCAAATTTTTTACAAATTAAATACAAATGGCAAAACTGGACCAAAATTTGTTGATTTGTAAAAAACTTCCAACTAAGCCATAGTCATATATTGTTTTTTTTAAAACGATTTTTACCTTAGTTTTGCAATATGATTTCATTTGTTAGAATTTGGAGTTAAGTGAATAAGCTGTTAAACTGTAATTGTTGAGCTAAAGAATGAAAGCAGAAAGACAGGGATGTAAACAGCCATTTTATTTACTTTATTCCACTCTCTGTATGGTGAGTAAAATGGAAATAAAATATCAGAGCCTGGACGAGCTGCACCTGAAATGAACACGGCGTAGCACATCATAATTCTTCATTCATTTTGCTTTCCCCAAATAACCTTGTGTAATCACTGTAATCCTGATATTTGAGTGTGATTTATGTGCATTCGCTGTGTGTATTTGTTATATATACACTTATTGTGTTGTGCTGGCTAGATCACACACAGTATAATATTCTTGTTCCAGATATTACAGTACCTTTATCAGGACGCAACGCTGTATATTTGTAAAACCTGTAACTGAATCGGCTGAATGGAATTTTTCTCCTTTGTGAAATATCATTATTGAAAGATTCAGCCGTGTGAAGGCTGGATGAAATTGAGATAAAATCAAGATGAAAGAGTATTTAATGCCGGCAGTGACTATCAGCAGTCCGCATGAGCACGTTTATTGAACTGCGCCAAGGGGGGCCAGAGAATTCGAAGAAGGAAAAAGGGCCGACAACACGAAAAGGGGTGATCAGTCTTTTTACTTCTGAAAAGACGCAACGCTATAACAATTTATTAGAACAACATTGCATTGTCACAGAAGCTGATAAGAAATGTACTGGAAATATATTGTATCAATGCTGCGGATTCGAGAATGATTATTGAATGTTGTCAAGTCTTTGTAAGCAGAGAAAGGAAAAAAAACATAAGATGTTAGATAAAGGAAGAACTGGGTTTTAATCTAAAGGTAATGAGTCCAAGCCTTGAAGGGCTTCCAAGTCAGAATAGCAGAAGAACAGACAGAAAGACACACGGGTGATTTAAATGGACAGAAAAGGTTACTCAGAGGGTACAGACCCATTTTTAGAGCAGCCAATCACGGCGTTATCACTGATCACTAATTTCGCATCTTAGACATGTTCCTCTCTCTCACAAACTCACTTAGTATACACTTGAAGACATTGCCCTGTTACAGCGCATTGTTTATATAAGGAATACAAAATGATCAATAATACAAAGTAAAGACAATTAACCTGTTTTTGACTGTCTCTCATTTGCAGCAAATCCCTGAGATGTGCAGTTTCTACAGGGATGTCTGTAGAGATGAAGAAATGGCATCCGATTACATCAGGAATGTTAAGGATCCTTCGTACATAGGGAGATACTGCACATTCAGACGCTGACCCGTTGGCTTCTTCAAACGCACAAAAATATAAATAAGAACAATGACTTAAAGCTGGCTGGAACTTCCCTTCATTTAGCGAGTCCCTTTTATTTGTTTACTTTACATTGCAGTATTATATTCTTGGTCCAGATTGTTTGCAGTTTATCAGGATGTACTGAAGCATGTACACTCAGGGCTATATTTACCACAGGGCAAACAAGACATTTGCCTAGGTAGGCACTTTCAGGGGGGCGCCAAAAAACGCCACCCCACGCTCCCAAACAAATGCCTTGTTTGCCTCGCGTCCTGGGGCTTTCCTTCTTAGGGCCCCTCGAGGCGTTAACCTACTAATATTTTAGCCAGGCGGCAAGGAAGCGCTGTCCTCCGCTCTTCTTACTCTCTTACGCTCTGTGAGTCTGTGAGTGAGTGTAGCTGTCAGTGTGTGAAAGTGTGTGTCTGTCAGAGTGTGTCAAATCAGTGAGGATGGGTACATCTGTGAGTGTGTGTCTGTCATTTTATGTGTATCTGAGAGTGTGTGTCTGTCAGTGCATGTTTCAATGAGGGCTTGTGTCGGTCAGTCAAAAAAGTGGCCTTGACACAAATTGGGGAATTTAGATTTGGGGGTGCCCGAATTTAGTGGTGCCTAGGGCAGCACAAATCCAAAATACATCACTGTGTACACTTATAAAAATATATATGTACTATGCATCATATTGGTTTAAATATTAAAGCATAGCACAAATAGTGACATACTATGTACATACTATTATTATATAAATTATAACAACCGCTAAATACATACTATCATTATGTACATGCTATTATTATATACATTTTAACTGCTGCTAAATACATACTATCACTATGTACATGTTATTACTATTTAAATTATAGCTACTGCTAAATAATACTATTACTATATAAATATAACTGCTGCTAAACACGTACTATCACTATGTACATACTATTACAATATAAATATTAGAACTGCTGCTAAACACATACTATCATTATGTGCATACTATTACAATATAAATATTAGAACTACTGCTAAATACATACTATCACTATGTACATGCTATTACTATATACATTATAACTACTGCTAAACACATACTATCACTAGTACTATGCACATATATCACATATATACTATATTCATACTATATATATATTATTACTGTATAACACTACTGCTATAATTATACTATATAACACTATTACTATATTCCTACTATTACTATATTCCTACTATATACATAATATTACTATATAATACTTTTACTATATTCATACTATATAATACTTTTACTATATTCATAGTATTACTATATTATTACCATAATACTATTACTATACTCATACTATATAACACTATTACTATATTCATACTATATACATACTATTCATATATTACTATGTAATGCTATTACTATATTCATACTATATAGATACTATTACTATATTCATACTATATAATACTATAACTGTATTAATACTATATACATACTATTAGTATATTATTACTATGTAATACTATCACTATATTCATACTATATACATACTATTAGTATATTATTACTATGTAATACTATTACTATATTCATACTATATACATACTATTAGTATATTATCACTATATAATACTATTACTATATTCATACTATATAATACTATTACTATATACATACTATTAGTATATTATTATTATTAGAATAATAATGTATAGAATAATTATGTTAGAATATTATTACTATGTAATACTATTACTATATTCATACTATATATAACTATATAACTATTACTATATTCATACTATATACATACTATTAGTATATTATTACTATATAATTCTATTACTATATTCATACTATATACATAATATTAGTATATTATCACTATATCATACTATTTCTATATTCATACTATATAATACTATTACTATATACATACTATTAGTATATTATTATTATTATTATTATTATTATTATTATTATGTAATACTATTAGTATATTCATACTATATAATACTATTACTATATTCATACTATATACATACTATTAGAATATTCATACTATATAATACTATTACTATATTCATACTATATACATACTATTAGAATATTCATACTAGATACATACTATTAGTATATTATTACTATGTAATACTATTACTATATTCATACTATATACATACTATTAGTATATCATTACTATATAATACTATTACTATATTCATACTATATACATACTATTAGTATATTATTACTATATATAATACTATTACTATATTCATACTATATAATACTATTACTATATTCATACTATATAATACTATTACTATATTTATACTATATAAATACTATTAGTATATTATTACTATTTAACACTATTACTATATTCATACTATATAATACTATTACTGTATTCATACTATATACATACTATATACATACTATTAGTATATTATTACTATATAATACTATTACTGTATTCATACTATATACATACTATTATTATTATTATTACTATATAATACTATTACTATATTCATACTATATACGTACTATTAGTATATTGTTATTATGTAATACTATTACTATTTTCATACTATATACATAATATTACTTTATTCATACTATATAACACTATTACTATAATTATACTATATACATACTATTAGTATATTATTACTATATAATACTATTACTATATTCACACTATATAATACTATTACTATATTCATACTATATACATACTATTAGTGTATTATTACTATATAATACTATTACTATATTCATACTTTATAATACTATTACTATATTCACACTATATAATACTATTACTATATTCATACTATATACATACTATTAGTGTATTATTACTATATAATACTATTACTATTTTCATACTATATAACACTATTACTATATTCATACTATATAATACTATTACTATATTCATACTATATACGTACTATTACTATACTATTATTATTATTATATAATACTGTTACTATATGCAATTCTTGCTACTTACTGCTTTTCTGAAGAGAGCTCGGAAGATGTTATAAATTCCAGACACCCAGCAGTGTCCCTCTTCTTGCTTTGTTTTAGTATAGTTGTTGTTTTATTTTAGTCATATTAATGTAGTTACATAGTTACATAGTTACATAGCTGAAAAGAGACTTGCGTCCATCAAGTTCAGCCTTCCTCACAGATGTTTTTGCTGTTGATCCAAAAGAAGGCAAAAACCCAGTCTGAAGCGATTCCAATTTTGCCACAAACTAGGAAAAAATTCCTTCTTGACCCCAAAATAGCAGTCAGATGTCTCCTTGGATCAAGAAGCTATTACCCCACTAATTAGAAATTATATCCCTGTATGCAATGTTTTTGGAAGTATTTATCCAATTTCAGTTTAAACATCTGTATGGTCTCTGGCAAAACCACCTCTTCAGGCAGAGAATTCCATATCCTTATTGCTCTTACGGTAAAAAAACCTTTTCTTTGCCTTAGATGAAATCTCCTTTCTTCTAGTCTAAATGTGTGACCTCGTGTCCTATGTATTGCCCTGTTTGTGAACAGATTTCCAGATAAAAGTTTGTACTGGCCCCGAATATATTTGTATAATGTTATCATATCCCCTCTCCAAACTAAAGAGATTTACATTTTTTAACCTTTCTTCGTAACTAAAATGCTCCATTCCTTTTATCAATTTTGTAGCTCATCTCTGCACTTTTCTAGTGCCATAATATCCTTCTTTAGAACAGGTGCCCAAAATTGCACAGCATATTCAAGGTGTGGTCTTACCAGCGATTTATAAAGAGGCAAAATGATATTCTCGTCCCGAGACTTTATGCCCCTATTTATACATGACAAAACCTTACTGGCCTTAGCAACTGCAGATTGACATTGCATATTGCTGCCTAATTTGCTGTCTATAACAATTCCCAAATCCTTCTCGTGTGTGGTTATCCATAGTTCACTACCATTTAGAATCTAAGGTGTTTTTTTTCTCCTCTTTCTAAACACCTTAGACACACCCAGGTAATCCCTAAATCCTGGACTGGTAAGGGGTCATTGAGTACTGGGTTGAGAACCCCTGATTAAGGGTATATGTTGCTTGTGCATTCTTAACCCCGAAGTGCATAACTTTGCATTTCTCTACGTTAAATTTCATCTGCCATTTGAGTGCCCAGTCCCCCAATCTATCCAAATCCCTCTGCAGCAAAGCAATATCCTGCTCACATTTTGTTACTTTTACAAAGTTTTGTGTCATCTGCAAACACTGATACATGGCTTTCAATGCCTATTTCAAGATCATTTATAAACATGTTAAATAGAAGGGGTCCCAAAACAGAACCCTGAGGGACACTACTTACCACTTTTGGTTATACTTTTATTCTAGTATAACCTAGTAAATTTATACAATTTTACAAGCTGTGTATAATGTTATAGATTACAGGCTGATCACACAAACTTTGTCTGTGTGGGTATAGTGGAGGCAGTGTGTGTAGTGTATGCAGTTTGTGTGGTGGATACAGTGTTTGTGTGGTGATGAAGTGTTTGTGTGGTGGATGCAGTGTATGTGCAGTGGATGTAGTGTCTGTGCAGTAGATGTAGTTGGATAAATGCTGGGTGCGAGAAGCAGTTAAAATAAATTGGGCCTATTCCCTCTCCTAGAAGGGGGGGGGGCAATGTGTAGGAAGGTAACAGTTTAGGGTGGACAGTGTGTAGGATGGTTACCCTGAGGGTTGTCAATGTGTAGGAAGGTGACAGTGTAGGGGGTAGTGTGTAGGAAGGTTACCTTGTGGGGGTGAAATGTGTAGTAAGGTGACCGGGTTAGGGTGTAGACCGTGGTGACAGTATGGGGAGGGGGCAGGGTGTAGACCATGTGGGGGGCAGTGTGTAGGAAGGTAACCCTGTGAGGGGTTGGCAGTGTGATGGAAGTTGACCATGTGTGTGTGGGGGGCAGGGTGTGGGGGAATACAGTGGTGGGGGCAGGGAGTGAGGGTGACAGTTGTGGGGGGCAGAGTGAGGGGGCACAGTGGTATGGGGCAGAATGTGGGGCGCACAGTGAAATAGGGTAGGGTGTGGGGGCACAGCGGTATGAGGCAGGGTGTGGGAGGCACAGTGGTATGGAGCATGGTGGGGTGGGGGCACAGTGGTATGGGCACTGGGTGTGGGGTATCTCTCAATGCTTTTTTATAACTGGTGCTCCCTCGCGCAGTACAATCCTGTGATATGGGGCAGAGTGTGGGGGGCACAGTGGTATTGGGCAGTGTGGGGGGCACAGTGGTATAGAGCAGGGTATAGGGGCACCATGGTATGAGGCAGGGTTTGGGGAGCACAGTGATATAGGGCAGCATGTGGGGGAACAGTGGTGTGGGACAGGGTGTGGGTGGCACAGTGGTGTGGGGCAGGGTATGGGGGCACAGTAGTGTGGGGGGCACAGTAGTTTGGGGGGGCACAGTGATATATGGCAGTGTGGGGGCACAGGGATATGGGGGGAAGAATAGTTGGGGCACAGTGGAATAGGGCATGGTAAGGGGGCACAGTGGTATGGGCATGGTGGGGGGGCACAGTGGTGGCAGGCTGTGGGAAGGCTTACATACCTATTTTTCTTTATTCCCTGGTGGTCCATTGGGCTTTTCCTCCAGTCTGCAGCTACGCTGGGTGTTCTTGCGAGCTCCAGTCAGAGCGTTGCCATGGTAACCCATGGCAATGCTTTGGGTGCTAGCAAGACCATCACATGGTCTGCAGTTCACATCCTGCAGAGCTGCAGACCGGAGGCGCTTTCTCTCCCTGGGCAGAGTGAATGGAGGGGGCCCGGACATGGCGGCATACCTGGCAAACCACCGCAGCCCCTCATGGTGTCATTGGATCATCCCCTGATGAGAGAGCCACCTGTGTTGCATATATATATGCAGCAGAGGCGGCCTGGGCCCCCAATGGCAGGCACAGAGGCCCCTGTTAAAGTGCCGCCTGGAGCCATGGCCACAGTCTGTCCTATGGACGGGCCGGCCCTGAGTATGTGTCAGGTATGAGTATGTGGAGATTTATCAAGAAGGTCTGGGTATTTCCTGTGTGTAACCCCTCCTCAGCCAGATATCTATTGGGTAGCACTCCAGTAAGTCCCACAAGGAGCACAGAATAATGGAGGCCATTGCTCATATGTTATTAAAGGAGTATGCTCCCAGCTGAGGGTTCGATCTCTTCCTGTGTCTGACAGTAAAACGGACCAACCGCCCGTCATGTCTCTGTTCCAGCTTCTGTGTGAAAGCAGCGCCAGTGTTTAGAATCAGGACTCGGGGGTAGATGGACAAGGCAGACAGCTATTTAATAATATTTGGGCAATGATATAAAACAAAACAAACAGATGTTTTCACTAGAAATCGTTTATGAAAATATATTTTTTTTCTGTTAAGGTGCTAATGGTTCCCCTGGGTGCTGACAGCGGTATCTTCTAAACTGCGATCTAGCAGCAGGGTATTATCGGACACATAGCCAGGTAACCAGAACTCCTGTATTGTGGTTATGTGTGGACTAGAGTGACATACGAGAATACAAGACTTTATGTAACTGTTTCAGTGTTTCTCTGAGGCCTCGTATGACTGTAACTCGTAGAACGGACAGCTGTTTCCTTCAGATAAAGAGTAGATAAACAATTCGAGTGAAGATGCTGTACATTATCAGCCCTGCTCTGAGAATTTGTCCCATTCGGCTATTTTGGCCTAGAAACCATGACTCCCTTGTTAATTGTCCATAATTCTAGTTTTATTGGATGAGCCCCACTGCGGTTATTGGTTAATCGCGTTCTATCTCTCGCTATAGAATAAACATATTTATAATGATAGATTTGGTGACAGTTCAATAGCCTGTCTGTTAAATATTAATATATATCTCAAAGCCTGATATCTCCAAACTGGTCGCCATTACTGCACGCTCTCTAATGAGCTCATTATTCATGCAGGTAACCGCGCCGTTTGGGGATAATGTACTTGCTGTGCAGCCCTCACCAGAGACGTCCTCACCTCTGTCTCCATGCCAGGGAGAAGCAGTTAATGATGTATTTTTGTTTTGCTTTTTCATGAAATTTTTTCTGTATGGTCCTGGAGTACACCACGCTATGAATAAGTTACGTTATTGACAAGAACATTAATAATGTTGCACGTGGTGCTCTAATATTTTATTACATTTTATCTTCCTATATTGCACAATATGCTCTTCTTTTAGAAACAATTTATCTTAAAGTGAAATTATATCCAGGAATGTGTGTATCAATGTCTGGAAATAAAACGCATAGACACTCTGCCCTTGTTAAATGGTCACTATAAGGACTATAACAACTTGCATCATTAGTCTCACTGCTGAGAGTGGGTATAATGGTAGTGATTTCCAAAACACACTGCGCTAAGCCTCTGGTAGATAGGGGGTTTTATGGGATAAGGATAAAAGACAACAAACCTATAAACTACAATAAGAGGCCCTGTTTGGGGGAGTCTCTTCCTGCGCACGTTTGCTGGTTGCTCTACAAATACAGCTTTTTAGGGACTATAAAGGTTAGTATTATTTCCATGTGTGGTATGTATCGGCCAAACTCCTTAAATAAAGCTACGACATACAATTAGCCATTGTACTTTTCCAGCAGACATCCACGGAGGTTGTATCTCTCAATGCTTTTTTATAACTGGTGCTCCCTCGCGCAGTACAATCCTGTGATTTCGGGTGTCAGGCCTTGAAAGATGTCACGGCCATGGGAAACTGGAATTAAATAAATGGTGTACAGGTTCACATACTTTTTCATAAGTATTCACCCCCTTAGATGTTTCCTCATTGTATATTGTTGTAATCTGATATTTATATAATTATAATTACATTTTTATCATATGATAGTTCAAAATGTTTTTATTGTGACACAAAAGTTGATCACGTCGTTTTGTCTTTGTACATCCTCCTGGTGAGACAGGTCACTGATTAGCTCTGGGATTCTGTTCATTTTGATAAATCTCTGTCTAAAATCTCTAAAACCCCCAGACCGGAATGGTGGACTGTAGAACGAAGCCCAGCTTAGAAAACGTGGGACATTTTAGGGCCAGTTGTGCATGTGATGAAAAACAATGAAGTCTGAAAAACGAAACCCAGATTTATTGCCCTATTAAGGATTTCATGCCGAGTGATGTATAAAACGTCCCATAAGTATGACATTTTTTAGATCATTATACGAGCGTTCTCTGCTGTCCTAGGTCGAAGAGTGAACAATTATTTGTAATTTAAGACTTTAGAAGTTACTCTGTTCACGTGTATCAATGCCATCAAACACCATTAAACAGACGCAAAGCACCAAAACCACATCCTTTATTCTCTATCAGTGCAGTTTCTGCCGTTTATTCCCTGAACAACAAACAAAAGATTTGTCAAATGTAGACGAAAGGAGCAGAATGACAGACTATAGCTGAGTGTGAGACGTTTCTAAACTAATTATATTTGTCAAGATTTATTCATTTGATTTCCATTTCTCTTTATTTCAGTTTTTAGTGATGAAGCCCCTTTTACTCTTCCTCAGTCTGTATTCTGACACTAACAGCACACTCCCTCAGATCTCTGTGAATTGTCCTATCTACATAAAGAATGCAGTATGCATAGCTTTGCTGGATGCAGGTTTCTGCAGTTTAAGGTGTGACCTCGTATATCTCTGCAACGTCCATCAGTAAGACCTGATCACCATAGGCGTGCGCACGGGGTGTGCCTGTTGTGCCTGGGCACACCCTAATCCCCACGGCACGCCTATGTATATTGAGACCGGCAGGGGAGATTTCAGGATGACTGACCCACATGCAGGGAGAGAGGCAGGAGAGGACCCGGGGAGCTATTGCCGGCAGCTCCGCCGGGTTCCTCTCGCGAGATATGAGCGTTGCCACGTAGCCCCACATACAGCACCCACAGACATACACAGCACCAACATACATACAGAACCCACAGACATACAGCACCCACAGACATACAGCACCCACACACATAGACAGCACCTACACACATACATCACCCACACACATACACAGCACAAACACACATACAGCACCCACACACATACACAGCACCAACACACATACAGCACCAACACACATACACAGCACCAACACACATACAGCACCCTCACACATACAGCACCCACAGACATACATCACCCACACACATACAGCACCTACACACATACACAGCACCTACACACATACAGCACCCACACAAACACACACAGCACCCTTACACACAGCACACAAACAGCACCCTCACACACAGCACACTAACAGTACCCTCACAAACACAAACAGAACCCTAACAAACACACACACAGCACACTACCAGTACCCTCACACACAAACAGCACCCTCACACACATTACATTAACAGCACCCTCACAAGCGCACACACAAACAGCACCCTCACACACAGTACATTAACAGCACCCTCACAAGCGCGCACACACAAACACCCTCACCCACATAGCACACTACCAGCACCGTCACACACACATCACACTAACAGCACCCTCACACAGCACACACACACACACACAGCAGTGTGTGTATGTGTGTATATATGTGTATATATATGTATAAATATATATACATATATATATGCGGCGTGTGCTTGTGCTTTAGGATGCACACCCTAATGCAATAGGCTGCGCACGCCTATGCTGATCACTAGGAAGAAGCATTCCTGGAGATCTGCTGATGGCTATGAGACGCAGACTCTGAATCCCACTGACTCTATTGCGACAGCATGTGTTATAAATGCCATGATCAATATCTCACGTCACCCTGCGGTCATGGACAAACACAATTTTCAGAAGTATGGCTTGAAGCTATAGCCCACAAACCCCTTGCTAGTCCTTTAATTCTAGTGGCCCAGGGGACAATTGGCCTTCTGCCCCCTTTGTCAGTCCCCCCATGTTCCACAGATCAATAAGCAAATTCCACATCCTTATTACATATATTATTTGTTTTATGGTATGAACAAATTGCGTATTTATGCAGCTAAACATGCTAAATCACCAGAGCCCACTTAATTTTTGCCAAGTCCCTCCGGAATCTTTCATCAGTGGAAACAAGATCTTCAATCAAGCCTTCGACAGGTAAGTATAAACTTTTTAACTTTTTAAAACTTTTTTTTCAGGTTTATTAATTTTATGATTCGATATTTGCCTCCCCCCAAAGCACTATATATTAGTGTGAGCTTGGGTAGGGACATTTATTGGCCAAATCACATATTAGGAGCTTGGAGACCCCTATCATCTCAAGGTGTTTAGTACTGGAGTCAGGAAAGTGGAAATCGAGTTCAAATCTTTTGTTGTCTTAGATTAGGAGAAATAATGGCAATTCCAGCTTTGAAATTCTGTCTCTCTGGAACCAGTAGTGGAGGCGGGGAGCAGTCAATGCCATTCAAAGATGATTTGACTCCTTACAATGGTGTGGGGAGCTTAGACACTAATAACGCCATAAGCACTACATCGAGCTGTACTGGTTATGTTAGTGGCGGCTGGTGAAGTTTTAAGATGGCGGGCGTGAGACTGCTCCCCGAGAATTTTACACCTCAGTTTGTCTGGATAACATGTCGGCGTTGCCATATTGCTTTCCCGGGCAGTAGTGGATGGTAAAGTCAAAAGGGTGCAGCGCCAAACTCCAGCGCAGCAGTCTGGCATTGTCTTCTGACACCCTGTTCAGCTATACCAAAGGGTTGTGATCTGTGAGTAAGGAAAAGGGTTGCCCATACAAATAGGGTTACAGCTTTTTAAGGGCCCACACCACGCTGATCTCTAGGACACGGCTGAAGGTCCAGGTGAACAAAACCTGGAAGTAGGTATGCTAATGTTTTCCCTGTGCCCGTCTGGGCGATACCAATAAGGTCTGTTCCCTGCAGTATAATTGGCCAAGCCTGGGACTGAATCGGGGTAGGTTTTTTAAACCCGGCAACTTTTAACGCACTCATTACTTCAGGAAATGGACTGAATGCATCTTCAAAATTCAAAACGGGATTGGGAATGGATCGCTGTCCATTTTCTTTTAAATCATTGCACATTATGTTATTATTTTCTTTTCTCCACTTTAGGACTTCATCTTTAGACATAGCTGAAATTTTCTTGGTTTCCACATAGACATTTTTTTCAATTTGTGGAACATCTGCCCACTTTGTGGCTTCATATATCGCCGCTTGTTTATTAGCAGAAGCCCAGTCAATTTGAACAAACGGCTTCTCTGTCGCACGTGGAGGAGTGGTGCTCTCTGGGGAATCAGAAATTTCGCTGTACTCATAAACAGCTTCTTTTCTTGAACTTTTGACAAGATCATTTATCAATTCCTTTGCTTTATCTTGCTGATCCCTTGTGCCAAATAATTTGACCTCAGAATCATAGTTATCATTTACAATTTTTATCCTTGCACCAGATAACTCTTCAAATTTTTTTATTTGAGCTACTCCACGTCCTATGACCATGCCGACCAGCAAGCTGTCCAGGTGGAAACACGGCGGCATGCTGCCCCCCTGCTTCCAGGACTCTCTGTTCCTGGGCTGATCGCCATTCCTCCTGCATCCTTCCTCTGCCCAGCAGCCTCGGCCACCTCGGCCCTGCCCTCCGCCCCAACCTTTTCCATTGCCTGCTCCCTGTCTGTAGGATCGCGAGCTGCTAATGGGAGGTGGTACCCAAGGCTCTCTTCCTCCCAGTCAGACATGGTTACGATGTTCACTACCCCACGGTTCGGCACTGCCTGATTCTTGTCTATACGATCTTTATATACATGCGGGGAAGGATCTAGGGCTACCTCGCTGCCAAATTCCAAGGAGGCATCCCAGGGGAGAACAGGAGGGGTGTGGGGCAGATTGCCTCCCTGAGCCTCAGAGTGATCGGATGGAGCTGTGGTGCGGGCCTGCTGTCGAGTAACAACAGGGTATGCTTCTTGGACGGTGGGTTGGGGAACAAAGGCGGATGTGAGCTCCCCCAAGTCGTTGCCAAAGATCACATCAGCTGGCAAATCCTGCATAATCCCCACCTCCACATTCCCATGCCCCGCTCCCCAATCCAAATGTACCTTGGCAGTGGGGACTTTGTAAATTGCTCCCCCTGCCACTCGTACGGCCACACAGTCCTTGTATACTCTTTCTCTCCATGTGTACCACCTGGCGGTGTCCATGTCGGTTGTCTGAGGCGGCTTGTATGGGGTTCACTTCGTGCAGGGTTCACAGGGGTTCTTCTATGGATATGGCTGTCGTGTGTGGGACAAAGGGTTATTTTTGGTAACAGTGCACCGCAGCTCGGTTATGGGGTGGTGGCCTCTGGTTATGCCAGGTTGGTCAGTTCCTGTTCAGTGGGCAATCTTTTTGAATATGTCCTTTCTGGCTGCAGGTATAGCAGCGGATTGGTGGTCGGGTATTGTACCTGGGAGGGTACGAGTTGTTGCTTACCCCTGGTCGTGGATGGGCTGAAGTGGTCACTGCTGGAAGAGGGGCGGTAGATCCATAAGCAGACCGGTGTTGAGTTTGTTGGTCTCGCCTAGTGTCCTGGAATTCGTCAGCCAACTTGGCTGCCTCTGGTAGGCTACGGGGTTTGTGGTCTCGTACCCAATTTTGTAGTTCTGCGGTCAGTCCATTAAAGAACTGCTCCAGAAAAATTAACTGGAACAGATCCTCCAGTGTGGTGACCTGTGTTGCTTCCATCCCTTGGTGGCTCGCTGCAGACGGTGGGCCCATTCTGTGTGCGAGTCTTTCGCTTGTTTCTTAATGTCCCGGAATTTGAGCCGGTATGCCTTTGAGGTGATGGCATACCGAGCTAAGATGGCCTGCTTGACCTTTGGATAATCCCTGCTGTCCTCATCTGGAACAACCCGGTACGCCTCTGCTGCTCGGCCTGATAGTCTACCGGCAAGCAGGGGTACCCAATCTGCTGGGCTGATGTCATGTAGCTGGCACAGCCTTTCGAAATCATGTAAATAATCATCGATATCGCCTTCCGCTTCTGTGTAGCTTTTAAATGCTTGATAGGGAATCTTGGCTTTTCCCTGGGTAATGCTGGCAGGAGCTGGGGCTCCTTCCCCGGCTCGCTGAATGGCTTGCTGCTTAACCATAAGGTACTCCTGTACATCTGCCATCAGTCTGTTTAGTGTCTCTTCAGAGGGGGGTGTTTGGGAAAAATGCTAACCTGCTCCTGATCTCCTTTGCGAATTCAGTTTGCTCTGTCTCCTGTGGAGCTGCTGCAGCAGTTGCTCTGTCCCCTCCATGAGTTCGGCCACAAGGGTAGCTTTCGTTTTATTGCTGGCTATTCTTCCCCTTGCCTCCAATAATTCCTTTAGCATAGCCCGTTTTAATGCTGCATAGTTAGTTTCCATTCACCATCCGTTCGTATAGTTTGACATATTACCGAACTCTGGTTTAATCCGAATGGTTGTTTCATTGAACTGCTGCTTTTCTTCTCCTTTCGTCTGGTTACTGCCGAACGCTGCTTTGCTGTGCGGTTTCAGTCCGTCGCTTGCCACCAATTGTAGCGGAGTAGCCGTATAATCCACGGTATCTCCGCTGGTAGTCAGGATAAAGCAGGTAAAACACAGGCAGAGTAATAATAATCCCTCTTCCCCAAGGACTAGATGACACATAGTCTGGGAGCCAACTGTCATTTTATTCCACGGTCACAGTATTTATGCAAGTCCCCATGCAAGGGGTTTCCTGAATGACATTGCAGGGGTTTTACTACAGAGGACTGTGTGGGGAACTTAGCCTGCAAGGCTGTTTCCCAGCATGCCTTGCTGTACAGGAGAGATAATTGTGCAAGAATGTACTGTTAATCACATTATCTCTCCGTACAGCAAAATATACAGTATTACATAAAAAAAAAAAAACATAACTGATATAATATTCAGACGAATGCTACACACTGCATATGAAATGAGCATAGCAACAGTAAACAAAATATTCACCCTAAGTGTCCAGAAGTGGCTAGGTTTACAACAACCCCCACAACTGAGCAGCGGGTGGGGGCCCTAAATGAAAATGGGGGGGGACTTATTGTCCTCCCCTCTGCCCCCACCCATGGGCGACGGATGGGGGCTAAGTGTACAAATATACCCCTCCTCCCTGGTGACTAGTGGACTCCAAGCCCCTAGTCCCCCCCCCCCCCACTCAAATACAATTAAATCAATCCCTACCTACCCCCCCCTCACCCTAATAATGAGGGGGGAACAATAAAACTAAATACCTGGAAAAATAAAATCAGACTTGCCATCAGAAGTCTTCTTTTTTCTAAAACCTTCTTCAGCCCCAAAAAAGCCCAAACAAAAAAAACATAATTGTCAGATGGTCAGGCGTAGGAAACCTCCATAAGACAAATAGTCCCTACTTTGTCTTATGTTTTAAAGAAAACTAGAGCAGACAGGAAGAAATGAAGAACAGATCCTGAGAGAGGGGGAAGAAGAGGAACCGATTAAAGAAAGGTAAGTTCAGCATGACAGTGCCGCTTTAATAACGTCAATAACTACATCTGAAGAGTTAAACTCACAGGTACCTGCAGGTAAATTATGTGCACAACGTTGGGGCCCTTAAGTGTAGGTAGCGCTACCCAGATACAGTTATAAGGAAGAATCCTGAAGCAATCTCTGGAGACAGGAACTTTGAGTGACTTCTGTAACTGCAGATATCTCCAGAAAGATCCAGCAGAATGTAGGACAGCAGCTGAACAGCAATGGCAATCCTTTCTCTTCCTTCTGCTGACAGGATGCAAGAGCTCATTCACACTCCTGCAGAAAGTTCCAGAATCTGCAGGGAGCTGAACATTAAAGGACCACTATAGTGCCAGGCAAACAAACTTGTTTTCCTGGCACTATAGGGTCATAAGGTCCCCCCACCTTGATGGCCCCCCTCCCGCTGGGTTAAAACCCCTTCAGCCACTTACCTTTCTCCAGCGCCGGGCTCCCTCTGTGCTGGGGAACTCTCCACCCCCTGCCGACGTCAGATCCGAATGCGCATGCGCGGCAAAAGTCGCGCGCGCATTCAAACTGTCCATAGGAAAGCATTACTCAATGCTTTGCTATGGACATCCAGCGTCTTCTCACTGTGATTTTCACAGTGAGAATCGCGGAAGCTCCTCTAACGGCTGTCAGGGAGACAGCTACTAAAGGCTGGATTAACCCTCAGTGTAAACATAGCAATTTGTTTTCAGCTGCAGGGTTAAAACTAGGGGGAGCTGGCACCCAGACCACTTCATTGAGCTGAAGTGGTCTGGGTGCCTATAGTGAGCCTTTAAATAACAGTCTTCCAATTCTCCTAGCAGAGCAGTAGACAGTCTCCAATTCTTGTAGTAGCAGTGCACTAGCCTTCCCCTGTTTTTATCTCACTGTCTCACCAGGAATAGATATTTGAAACAGATAGGGACACACTTTCTTTATCCAGACTCAGAGAACATGGCTTCTGCCCCGTCCTCTTCTTCCTGCCACCCTAGCCCTTCCTCCTCACATGACAGGGGAAAGGGCAAAGTTCAAGATCTCAAAATATAGCAGTCTGTTACATATAAAAAACATATAAAAAAGAGTCAACTCGATGCTAAATTCTTATATTGTGACCCACGACCGATAAAACCTTCGATAGAGTAACATTGAGTTCTAACTTTAGCAGATAATCTAAAATTCTGTTCTTTCAAAACTTTGTTCATGCGTTCCTTGCATTATTCCCCAGTTTACCTACTTTTACTAGAAAAATACTTTGATGACTCTTAAAGAGTTGTAATAACTGGCTGTGTTTTTCTATAGTTGAATAAGTCTTGTATGTATATATATATAGATATTTCTTCTTGTCTTCAGTTTATTGATATATATACGTCTTGGGCCAAATGCTCGCCACAATAATATGTCTATATTATTGAAAATTAGTAATACGCAATCTGACGTTCTTTATAAAAAATGAGTATTTATTCTACATTCAACAGGAAACAGTTATATATACTTAACAGATGGTAATTCTTAACGATGTTACAGAGAGTCGTCTTGACATCAGAGAGGAGAGCAAACGGATCGTAGCAGGAAGAGCGAGTGTAATCCTTTGTCCTTGACTCTATATACCCCAAATTACGTCATAATGTTTAGTTTAGACCCTGCCATATAAGGAAGTTCCCTATATAAAGACCGCCTCAAATCTCTTATACAGGAAATTCCAGAGACCTCATATTACAGAGTAGCAAACACCATCTGTTCTGTTTAACCCATTAGACAGCCACACCTTAATATGTATTTGAATAGGAACATACAGAATATGCAATATTCTACAAGAGTCATTAAACAGATTGCGGGTTCTGTGTGGCCTTTGTCCGTCTTTCCTGAAATCAGGCCCGATGTGCGTTGTGTAAATCAGAGATGTCTAGTTACAAAAACTAGGACATTGCACCGTGTTGAATTTAGCAATGCAAATTTTCCGATCGCGTCCGATGGGACTAGACTCCCAGCGATAACTTTATACTAATGAAGTTTGTGGGTGAACAATTTATGCAAGAAAATGTCAAGTGGGTGACACAGTTACCATAAGAAGGACTCTGTATGTGGATAATTATACCAACAGGGCATCGAATTATGCACAGGAAGAAACCTCATTGAGTAATACTCAATCATCATTAGGGCCAAAAAGTACCATGAACAATAATAATAACGGACTGGGTGAAATACGAACACAATTACCTGTTTATTAATAGTGAGATTTCCGGCGAGCAGCTAGCTATTCTAAATTCAGAATCCTTAACTGACAAAGACAAAGCGATGTAAGGCTGGCTAAATTTCCCCCGAGAGCTCAATTCATTGCCAAAGTGGGATATACAGGTTTTAATGTTCTGCTTTGTTGCAACTTCTCAAAGAACCTTGATCTCTATGTGGAGAGACAGCTTAAACAAACATATAAATCTTAGTATTTATACAGAATAAACATGTTTGGAGCTGGTGATATCCCTGTATGCAGCTGGGCTGGGAAGGTGCCTTCTTACGTCTTAGCCACCACTAAGCATGTAATTCGTAATCTTCTCACCCATCAACATTCCTAACCCTGGCTCCCACAGGCCCCACCGGGAGCTTGCTGTAGTAAAGGTTTTTCTGCAGTCGGGTTAGGGGACACAGCAACCAGAAGTCTGAGTTAAAAATTTTAGGGGTCCCATCTGAGATTAAGGACCCTAAAGTGTGCAGTGCCAGTCACACTGTATAATATGGTTCATAACGCACTGTGTGACATCACTCACTGTACACTGTGACCATGATGTAATATATAGCGGTGTGATTGGGTATTCACCTGTGTAGATTCTTGTTATGTTTTGCCACGGGAAGAGATTGTCTCTTGTCTGTTTTGCGGTAAATGTATATACATAGAACATGTCAGTATATGGGTTTCTGTGGTTGAAATGGTCATGTAAAGTTGAGTTCCAGCACCAAATGCAAGGAGAGAGAACCAGATTCACCTTAAAGGGACACTAAACTGCCCAAATACAAAAAATAATTAAATAACAAAATCATACCTCTAATGAAAACATGTATGTATTTAATTATGCATTGTTTTATCGGGGTTATATCTTAAAACTGCTAGCAAAACCTGCTGATCTCTTGTCTGCAGCCTTTACGAGCCATTCCCTTCTAACCCCCCCAAGACTTTCTGTGGCTGTCCAATCACAGACTTCCCGATACAGCTTAATGTGAAGTCTTTACAAGACAGGTGCTCTGAGCAATTGCTGCCTCTTGAGTTTAGCTCCACTGAGCTAAACAAACCAGGAAGTAACAGGACCAGGTGTCTGATTGACAGCCAGAGTGGGTGTAACTATTTTAATTGATAAAAGTGCCAATTTGCATTGAAACCTGCACTTTTTGTAAAATGAAAATGAAGGACACGCTCTACACACATAAAGCATATCAGCAAGATAAACTGCTTTAGGAATCTGGACTGTCTCCTTAATTAGAAGCACTGGCACATGCTTTTTCTAATAGAGAGAGTGCTTTAATACCAGGAATGCAAACAGACTGACACAGCTGGCCTGAAGAGATGAAAACGTATCTTTCTGACGGATTACAGCTCCTATAATACTGAGCCAGCCACAGACTTGAAAAAATAATCACTAGTCCCAAACCATGTGGGCCATAGTGAGGTGTACAGATAATAAGAGGTGATTATAAATACAGAAATTCGATGTGATATGTGTCCGTGGAAATTCTTTACCATTTGTGGATTATTGTCTGATATTGGACGGTATAAGGTTTGTTTGATAATGATATTATTTTATCTGATGGTCCTAATCTATTTCCTAATTCCTGCTTTCACTATCTATGGAGGAGTCGATAGATATTCTGTCTCACATTCTAGAGAAGACTTGCATTTAACACGTTGAGCAAGCAGCTTTGTGACACGAGAAAGCTATATTTTAGCTCAATAATGACCAGAATTTACAATTTGTGTGCACTTATAGCTTTACCGGTCTGACATTTTAACTCTTCCTTTCACATTCTAGTAAAATCAGAACTAAAGTTTTCTAAATATAAAAGAACAACTAAATACAATGTTAAATTCCAAATAAAAAATCAAACTATGAATCTGATTTAATAATATAATGGAATAAATTATAACATAGAAACATAGAAACATAGAATGTGACTGCAGATAAGAACCATTCAGCCCATCTAGTCTGCCCAATTTTCTAAATATTTTCATTAGTCCCTGGCCTTATCTTATAGTTAGGATAGCCTTATGCCTATCCCATGCATGCTTAAACTCCTTTACTGTGTTAATCTCTACCACTTCAGCTGGAAGGCTATTCCATGCATCCACTACCCTCTCTGTAAAATAATACTTCCTGAAATTATTTTTAAACCTTTGCCCCTCTAATTTAAGACTATGTCCTCTTGTTGTCATAGTTTTTCTTCTTTTAAATATAGTCTCCTCCTTTACTGTGTTGATTCCCTTTATGTATTTAAATGTTTATTTCATATCCCCCCTGTCTCATCTTTCCTCCAAGCTATACATGTTCAGATCATTTAGCTTTTCCTGGTAAGTTTTGTCCCGCAATCCATGAACCAGTTTAGTAGCCCTTCTCTGAACCCTCTCTAAGGTATCAATATCCTTCTGAAGATACGGTCTCCAGTACTGCGTACAATACTCCAAGTGAGGTCTCACCAGTGTTCTGTACAATGGCATGAGCACTTCCACTCTTTCTACTGCTAATACCTCTCCCTATACAACCAAGCATTCTGCTAGCATTTCCTGCTGCTCTATTACATTGTCTGCCTACCTTTAAGTCATCAGAAATAATCACCCCTAAATCCCTTTCCTCAGATGTTGAGGTTAGGACTCTGTCAAAAATATGCCATAAACCAAACCAATAACTAAAAATCTGTTTTTGGAAGTTAATCTGAAATAATCATTGCAGACAGCAATAAAGTATTTCTGTAAATCCCAGATAATCGTTAAAGAGGGAATATTTTAATTTCTGTGGACTGATTGCACAATACATTAGGAATGCACTAAGATTTGTGAGTATTTTGGGGAAATTAAGATGAATTTCAGTTAATTATAAACACGTGATCAACAAACACAAACTATGATATATATATATACAGTCGTGGACATAAGAGAGTATCTGAATTCTATGGTTGTACATATCAGGACATAATAACCACCAGCTTAAAATTTTGTAAATACAATCTGTGATGACCAACAACACATGTCGTATCACACCGTGTCATGATTTATTTAACACAAATAAGACCATAATGGAGAAGCCATGTGTGAAAAAATAAGTACACCTTTACTGCTTCCATGGGAATTAAGATAAGTAACAGACCGGTGCTGTTACCCAAAGCATTTCATTGATTGATCGTCAGCCACAGGTTTACAGGTTTAGCAGTCTGATGGTCTGGATCATTCAGGTGTGTGTTAACCCAATGCCAGGAAGGACATCAGCAATCATCTCAGAGAATCAATGGTTTCTGCCATTCTAACCGGAAAGGGTAATAAGGCCATTTCCAAACAATTTAAACTCCATCATTCTACAGAGACAAAGATTATTAAAAAGTGGAAAACATTCAAGACAGCCTGTCTCTTTCCTGCACTCTGCCTTTATGTCTTTGTCTCCTAAACTCTCTCTTTGTCTCTCCTGTGCTGTCTCTTTATGTCCCACTCCTGTGCTGTCTCTTTATGTCCCACTCCTGTGCTGTCTCTTTATGTCCCACTCCTGTGCTGTCTCTTTATGTCTCTCTCCTGTGCTGTCTCTTTATGTCCCACTCCTGTGCTGTCTCTTTATGTCTCTCTCCTGTGCTGTCTCTTTATGTCCCACTCCTGTGCTGTCTCTTTATGTCTCTCTCCTGTGCTGTCTCTTTATGTCTCTCTCCTGTGCTGTCTCTTTATGTCCCACTCCTGTGCTGTCTCTTTATGTCTCTCTCCTGTGCTGTCTCTTTATGTCTCTCACTCCTGTGCTGTCTCTTTATGTCTCTCCTCTCATCTCTTTTATGTCTCTCTCCTGTGCTGTCTCTTTATGTCTCTCTCCTGTGCTGTCTCTTTATGTCCCTCTCCTGTGCTGTCTCTTTATGTCTCTCTCCTGTGCTGTCTCTTTATGTCTCTCTCCTGTGCTGTCTCTGTTTATTTGACTGTCTTTTCATTTTAGACTGTTACTCTTACGTGTCACACACGGCAGAAGCAGAAAATCGCTGCCGGTGCGAGTCATTTTAATCCATGTTTTGTCTTGATTTACTAAGTAAGACCCGTCTCCTGTTACTTTCACAGCTCGCCCGATCCCAGCCCTGCCAGCAGAATCTTGCCCATTCCTCTTAAGATAGCCGCTGTGTACCCTCCGTGCGAGCCTTATGATTACCATGGGTAAGAATACTGGGCTCAATAACCTGGCAGGGCCACACTCCTCACACTGAGCATGAAATGTATTCAGTAATATTACAGGTTAAAGGAAATTATGGGAGAAATAGCTACAGTTAGCAGTGGGAACACTCAGATTTAAGCCATGGGGTGTGGATGGTTTCCTACCTCCCATCTCAGAAAACATTCTCAGTGAGCTACGTGAACACGAGGGAAATTAAATTACTAAATTCCTCA
>OW240913.1:371583777-371594381 GCA_933207985.1 Pelobates cultripes | reverse complement strand
AGGGGGTAGTAATGTATTGGGGGAGGAGAGGGGAGGGGGCAGTAATGTATTGGGGGAGGGGGGTCAGTAATGTATTGGGGAGGGGAGGGGAGGGGGTCAGCAGTATATTAGGGGAGGGGGGTGACAGCAGTATATTAGCGGGAGGGGGATCAGCAGTGTATTAGGGGGAGGCGAGGCCAGTGTGTCTGTGTGTGACTGTCTGTGACTGTGTGACTGTGCATGTGACTTCCTGTGACTGTGTGTGTGTGTGACTGTCTGTGTGTGTGTGACTGTCTGTGTGTGACTGTGTGTCTGTTTGTGTGTGTGACTGCCTGTGTATGACTGTGTGTGTGTGACTGTGTGCGTGTGACTGTGTGTGTCTGTCTGCCTGTGTGTGTGAGTGACTGCCTGCGTGTGAGTGACTGTCTGCGTCTGACTGCCTGTGTGTGTGTGTCTGACTGCCTGTGTGTGTGTGACTGTCTGCCTGTGTGTGTGTGACTGTCTGCCTTGTGTATGTGGCTGTCTGCCTGTGTGTTTGACAGTCTGCCTGTGTGTGTGTGTGTGGCTGTCTGCCTGTCTTTGTATGTGTGGATGTTTTCCTCGTTGTCAGTGACTGTCTGCCTCTGTGTGTGTGTGTGTGTGTGTGTGCATGCACATCTGCTAGTGAGGGAGCCTCTGTGTGTCTGTACCTGCTAGTGAGTTTGTGTGTGTGCCTGCTAGTGAGTGAGCTTGTCTGTAGGGATAATATGTGTGTGTGTGTTAATGAGTTTGTCTGTAAGGAGCATGGGTGAGTCGGAGCCTGTCTGTGGTGAGTATGTGTGTACAGTGAGCTTGTCTGTAGTAAGCATGAGTGTGATCGTGAGCTTGTCTGTAGTGACCATATGTGTGTGTCAGTGAGCATGTCTGTAGTGAATCTGTGTGTTAATGAGCTCTTCTGTAGGGAGCATGTGTGTGTCAATGGGCTTGTCTGTAGGGAGAGTGTGTGCGCATCAGTGAGCGTGTCTGTAGTGAGCGTGTGTGTGACAGCTTGTCTGTAGTAAGCTTGTGTGTGTATCAGAGTTTGTCTGTACTAAATTTGTGTGTGTGCCAGTAACCTTGTCTGTGTGTGTCATTGAGATTGTCTGTCAATGAGCCTATTTGTGTGCATCAGTAAGATTGTCTGTGTGTGAGTATGCGTTACTATATAATTGAATTACCCTAAAAGAACTAATATTTTGAATAAGAAGAAATGTATCAATAAAAAATAAATAAATACTATACTGTTGCATCACCAGGGCTCCAGTATCCAGTATATATATATATATAGGCAATTGAAATAGTTGGCTGCACGCTTGGATTCCCTTAAAATGTAACTTTTATTGAAATATTTAAGAGAAGATCAACGTTTCAGTCCCTCTTGTGGACTTGCATCAGGATCATGACGAAAGTCCACAAGAGGGACTGAAACAGTGATCTTCTCTTAAATATTTCAATAAAAGTTACATTTTAAGGAAATCCGAGAGTGCAGCCAACTATTTCAATGTGTGTATATATATATATATATATATATATATATATATATATAGCACAATGAATTATGGGGCTGGCATAGATTTTTTTCCAGGGCTGCTTCGTATCCCCAGTCCGGCCCTGGCTGCACCATCAACATTTCCTTTAGCATTAGTTAACCAAGTACTAGTGTACAGGCTAGTGATGTGACAGCTTCCACTTCCACTGATGCTGATTTACCTGAATCATCAGCAAGCACCAGGCAAAGGGTTTAGGGTACAGTACTGCAACAACAATGCATACTTTGGGATCACTTTGAGTGCCTCCACTACTCCACTGCCACGGCTTGTACTTTGGAAATTGATGGCTTCTTCCCTCACTTATTTCCACAATGTTTGGCTGCAATTTATTGCACCAATTAATCCTACCTACACTGGATGTACCAAGTCTTTTTTTTAAAATAACTATTTGTTCACCCACCTCCAAAAAGACCATGCCTCCAGTCTATGACAGTGCCCTGCAATCAGTGTCTACCAACTGCATCAGCGAAGTTAGCAAACACTGCAAGACTAAGCCAGGCAGGGTGAAACCACAATAAAAGGCATTTAAAAAAGGAAAGCAGTTGTAGGAGGAGTAATTACATTTGAAAACATGGGATGTTTTCACAAATGTAAGGAAAATGTCAGCAGGCAATTGATATATCCAAGGAGAGGCTTCAGGCACGCACAGGGTTGAAAGATAAAGCAGTTTTATTGGATCAAAAATACAATAACAACGTTTTGACCTAAACACCGCATGGAACAAAATACATATTTATACACACTGTGCATCATAGAGTAATCAGTGTATTTGATGACCCACTCACCCATTCCACCATTTTTTATTTTTATTTTTTTTTACAAATTAAATTACTCCTACTGCCAGTAGAGCACAGATTTTTTTTAGTTTTGTTTTTTAAACTACAGGAGGGTAAGTGACAATACGAATTAGGTGTGGGAAAACGATGTTCATGTCAGGATGTAGAGTTTGAGTAAGTGATCAATTGTCTCCTGACATTTTCCTTTCATTTTTGCACAAAAAAAGGAAAAAAGGCGAAATATTACAATAAATCATTCTAAAGGTTCTTTTCCTTCCTTCCTTTTTTTTTTTTAATTCACATATATAATAATCTAATTTTGGTAACTGAAGATTAAATTTAGAATAGGTTACTACACTCACATCACCAGATCAAACAAGTTGTGGGCATTTAAGACAGGAACATATATAAAACAATTGAAAACAAATATCTATTTTTTTGTCTCCAGTAGAGACAATCGTAAAATGATGACCAGATTGGGTTTCTCACAGTCATAAAAAGTTAATATTTCTGTACATTATAGCAATAAAACTCAGGAACGCCGTAAATAAAGGAGTACTGAATGGCTTACTAGAGTAAACAGAGAGCGCCTAAAGTCTGCTGGCTTTAGGGCCAAAACAGAAATGATTCGGGCTCCATAAATTATTTTCTTTGAGATTTCCGATCGCATACAAAGTGGCCGTTCATCTTTCTTCTATTGATAAAACAAAAAAGGCTTTCTAAAGAGCTTGAAAAACTTGAAATTGAAATGCAGTTTCCTGCAATAAATATCAAACATCTTCCCAAATCTTCTTGTACAATTTGTAGTTAATCGTTTGATATTATTTAAGTGGATGGGAACTAGTCTCATTGCAGCTGTCGTGAGAAGAAAGCTACATATTAATACTAGAATAATAACATAAATGGAATAGCATGGGAATATTTAAACCTCGTCTTTCAAATTTTGAATCAAATTTAGCTTTTCTAAAAGTTTCCATTAGAAGATGTGGTTTTAAACGGAAGTACTCCTATGCTACCACACGTCAGTTTTCTCCCAAAACATAATATAATAATAATAACAAAGTATTTAACCAGTAAAGGTACATTCTATGTTTTTCAAGTACGTCCTGAGGATGCTATCTTAAGCCCAACATCGAGGGGTTGTTATTACTATTACCCTAATGGTACTCATTTTATCTACCTCAGAGGGATGAAGGGGTGAGTCAAATCTGCCAGGATTAGAACCTGCAAAGCAAGGGTTGAACAGATTCTACTGAACATTACATGATGTATTAGCCCACTGAGCTATCTTACTGGCATGTGTACAATACAAATGGAAATCATAAACAGCCAACAATCGAATACATTACAGGAGCAGGGAAAGTGGTCTACTGCCACTCACCTATCACTAACATAATTTATAACTCAACAAATGGAAATATGAAAAAATGTATATATTACTGTTTTTTTGTTATCGCACACTAAACATTACTCAAACTATTACCAGCATCTTTATATAATGGAATATCTTTGAACTGTTAATTACTTTTTTTTTGTTAAATCCTTGACTCTGCACTTCATGAACACTGTGAATATGCAGAAGCATACTAAGCAGGGGTTGGGGTGGAATGCCTCAGGTGACATGGAGCAGGGGGTGCACAGAGCACACCTGATCAGGCACCTGCTGACCAGCGCATTGCTGGAGAGTGACCCGTCTCTGCTGCTGTTTGTTGTATGTGGCTTCAGATGGGAAAGAGAGGGAGCTTATGGGATCTGTCCGCAATGATTTCCCTATTATGCACGGTACTGATGCTGGAGACAGGATGAGATCCCGGCAAACTACAGAGATGATGGGAGCTGGGGAATCATTGAAGAGAGATCTCAGTCGCACCCCATTGGACACCAACAATGAGGTTGCAGCTCTCCCCATCAAGGTAAGAGGAGGCTGGGTGGACCTCATTGTAAATAAATATATAAATAATTAATATAAAAGTTAGGTATATTTATGTATGAGTGTGTGTGTGTGTGTGTGTGTGTGTGTCTGTGTGTGTGTATATGAGTCTGTTTGTGTGCAAGGGCATGTGTGTGTAAGTCTATGTGTTTATATGGAAATGTGTGTGTATTTATATGTCCATGTGCTCGTTTATGAGCCTATGTTTATGTATATCAATGTGTGTTTCTGTGTATATGGGTCTATGTGTGTATATGAATGTATGAGTGTGTATGCATGTGAGCATGTGTAAATATGAATGTCTATGTGTATATAAATGTGAGTATGTGTATGTAACTAAACTAACAAAAAGGCTTGGAGTGAAGAGTAAGACAAACACAATCTCCATATTGGGGAGGGTGGGAGTGCCAAAATGCATTCCTCTGTGAATATGAGACTGCTTCAAGCAATGTCTCTTCCAGTAGCTTGAAGCAGGCTCATATAGACTGGTTAAGGAGAACCCTCCTTAGTTTATCACTAGATAAATAAATCAAGTCTATTAATGTAGCAATCACTATTAGGCATCCCTCCATCTTTTACCAGCAGATATGTTTTCATAGTGACCATTAAACATATATAAAACTGAACCCTTCTCCCTGCCTTGCAGATTTCAATCTCTTCTCATCAAAAACACTGAATGATCCCAGGGTAGATTGTTTTAGCATTCAGTAATGCAGACAATGTGCATCTTTAAACAGCACAGAACCAGTCTTATATTAAAATGGGATCACTTGGGCCACAGCTGGCACACCGAGCCCTCTCTGTGGGCACGCATCCATAGGTCGCCAGGAGGGCGCCGGTGGCGCCGGTCGGCAGCCTTAGGCCCCCTGGCAGCAATGCAGAGTAGGCCCCTGCCTGTCCAAAACGGCAGGTGCCTACTCTGCTTTCATATCGTTGGTGAGTGGGTGGATGGAGGGCTGTTCCAGCAGTGCTTCCTCCGCGCCCTCCGCTGATGCCGCCGGGAGACAGCAAATGACGTCTATCAGGTGGCGCCCCCTGATTGACGTAATTTCCTGTCTCCCTGCAGCATCAGTGGAGGAAGCAGTGCTGGAACAGCAGGTAAGTCAGTGCTCCCTCGCGCCCATACCCCCTCACAGCAGTAGAATGGAATCGGATGCTGGGAGAAAGGAGGAGGAGGAGGAGGACATGCTGAGGGGAAAGGGGGAGAGGAGGAGGAGATGCTGGTGGGAGAGGAGTAAGAGATGCTGGGGGAGAGGAGGAGAAGGTGCTGGGGTAGATGCTGAGGGAGAGGAGGGGGAGATGCTGGGGGAGAGGAGGGGGAGATGCTCTGGGAGAGGACGGGATATGCTGGGGGAGAGGAGGAGGAGATGCTGGGGGGAGAGGAGGAGTAGATGCTGTAGGAGAGGAGGAGGAAGGATAATACAAGTTGAGTATACCCTTGTATGCATCTTTAGCGCAGTTTACAAACAGTTTTGATGCAGCTGGACAGACAGAAACCTGATGAAAAATGCATGTCCATTGACTTGCATACAAAGCTGCACCAAAACCGGATGTAAGACGGATGTAATTCTGATGTAAACTGTGCCAAAGCAGCATGTAAGATGCGTGCAAACTGCAGGTGGATAGGTGGGAATAGGTCCTTAGTTAGGTGAAGCACCACCGAACACCAATGTGTTTTCATTTACTAGAATTGATGTTTTTCCAATAAAAAACAGTTTGCATCATTGAACTTTCTGTTGTTGTGTTCTTCTTTTAAAACAAAAGATGTTAATTAGTTCGGACAACTGTATGAGTTGTTTTTTCTAAACTTAAACCTCAGTATTCAGGTTTAATTGCCGTGTTAACACTTTGAGTAAATAAAGTTGGTTTGTATTGCAGTTTGGGTACTCGGGCTCAAAAATGTTTGCCATCACTGGCCTAGAGTAACCCTTCACATTGTTTCAGTAGGTAAATAAAATGGTAAAAGGTTAAAATATGTAATTCAAATGTATTATTTTTTTGTAAAGTAGAACTAAATTAAGCAGAAAAGATTATTATATTGTATATTTAATAAATACTGATGTGACTTGAAACGACCATATAAACTGTTCATAGTCTAACTATTTAAAGGCACTAAGTAGCGTTAGTAATAGCAATAGTTATTAGTAATATTAATATAGTGATAATAATAACAACATGACTGTTAAGGGTAATACCCTGATACAATCACATAGAAAGATTTTCTCCAGCAGTAATAATAATTTTGATTGACAGCTGACTGAAAGTATTACACATACAAGACAAGCAGGAAATGACAGCATCATAACTCCCAGACATCAAGTGACAAGAAATCCCTAAAAACAGCCAAGACACATGAGATGAACCTTTGACTATATTTGTGCATCAAAGTCAGGTTTCTCCTCACTGATCCCAGCACCGTGCCCCTCTAAAGCTATATATACCATAGTAGAAGACTATTAGTTATTTCACTAATATTTCAAAAAAGAAATAGAGACTTGCTATCTGTCTGCCTATCTATCTATCTATCTATCTATCTATCTATCTATCTATCTATCTGTCTATCTATCTATCTATCTATCTGTCTGTCTATCTGTCTATCTATCTATCTGTCTGTCTGTCTGTCTATCTACCTACCTCTATCTATCTATCTATCTATCTATCTCTCCCTATATCTATCTATCTATCTATCTACCCATCTACCCATCTATCTATCTATCTATCTATCTATCTATCTATCTATCTATCCATTATCTATCTATCTATCTATCTATCTATCTATCTATCTATCTATCTATCTATCCATTATCTATCTATCTATCTATCTATCTATCTATCTAATCTATCTCTCCCTATATCTATCTATCTATCTATCTATCTATCTATCTATCTATCTATCTATCTATCTATCTATCTATCTATCTATCTATCTATCTATCTCTCCCTATATCTATCTATCTATCTATCTATCTATCTATCTATCTACCCATCTACCTATCTATCTATCTATCTATCCATTATCTATCTATCTATCTATCTATCTATCTATCTATCTATCTATCTATCTATCTATCTATCTATCCATTATCTATCTATCTATCTATCTATCTATCTATCTAATCTATCTCTCCCTATATCTATCTATCTATCTATCTATCTATCCATTATCTATCTATCTATCTATCTATCTATCTATCTATCTATCCTCTGCAAATAATATGCCAACCTATTATTAATGAGTGTTTGGGGGATTTTTCCTGTTCAAAAACTAATAATTGGACCCCCTATTCACTATAGCATCAGAGTATTCCGGGCCCTGTGGCAATATTAAATGTCCCCTGCTTGACCCCATGCAACTAAATATATTCTGGAACAGGATTTGTTTTTTTACTTTCCCATTCTTACATCTGAAGCCTTTGTGTTATACATATAGAAATAATCATCCTTTACAATAAAAAAAAACAAAAAACACCTTAAAATAAAAAACAATAAATACACCCAGCAATTTTGCCCAGCAATTTTGCATTTAGTGGGTTAGTCAAGCTGATCATATTATTCTTCTACTGATACATTTTCTGCGTACACACAGGTGATCTGAACTGAGTGAGCACATTCATTGTGACTCCCTTATTGACTTCTGTGTTAAACAAATGTGTAAATTGCAATTTAGATAAAATTTTAGGAAATTTCACAGAATTTTAATTTCTTGGTTGCAAACAGAGCTAAATTATCAATTCCATGACCCTTGTTCCCTGAAATCCTCTTTTGTTAAACTGAGAGAATGTGGGAGATAATCAAACCCTCTAATCTCTTCTAAACTAGTGGAGCATGGCAATTAAAGTTTATAGAAATGATGAAAAGATAAAATTAAAGGGACACTAAGTACCAAAACATCTTTAGCCTTATGTTTTCATGTGTAGAACTCACTGCTCAATTTGCTGTAATTTAGGAGTTAAAACATTTGTTTATGCAGCCATAGTTACATATAGACTGTAAGCTTGTTTGATCAGGGCCCTCTTCAACCATTTGTTCCTGTAAGTTTTTGTAATTGTCTCATTTATTGTTAAATCTCCACCTTTTATAATATTGTAAAGCGCTACGGAATATGCTGGCGCTATATAAATACCAGCAATAATAATAATAGTTACATAGGCTAAAAAGAGACATGTGTCCATGAAGTTCAGCCTCCTTTACATTTGTTTTTTGCTGTTGATAATGGGAAAGAGTCTACATGTTTTTGCGTCACTTATTGCACAGTGTGTTCAGTTTTGAATTTTTAATCTGTTCTCCGTTCTATAGCCTGCAACAGCCTCCTGTATGTGATTAAAGTTCAACTAACAGACCAGGGGATAAGAACTTCCAAAGTAAACACACTGTGCTATAAGAACTGATTGGAAATTAATTTATTTTTATGGTGACCATGACAGTCATATCAGAGGGGTTGTGGCAGGGATGCACAAACAGAAACATAAGTGATTTAACTCCTAAATGGCAGAGAATTGAGCAGATAGACTGCAGGGACATCTACATACAAAAACGGCTTCATTAAGAAAAGTTGTTTTGTTGCTTGGATTGTCCCTTGAATTCTTGCTAAAATATAGCACACATTTTTTTATGATAGTTCCATCTTAAGTAGAAGCTTTATGACCGGTATTCTCTACAACGATTATTCGTGGGACATTTCATTATTTGTGGTGGTCTTGTCCATTAACTCAAACCATTTGGGAAACATTTAGAAATTATTTAATCAAAACCAATTAACATTTAAGTATATATCTGATTGTATACAATAAAAATTGTATCCACTTGTAAAGGAGGAATGTGAATACGCGTTTTAAAGAATTGTATTATTTGTGAAGTACTGTTCTGTTAATACATTTCTGACAAACGTCTATCTTAAATGAGGATTGTATTGACATTACCCAAATCATGTCACTTTTTCTGGATATCTTATGTGACAGATCTGTGTGCACTAGTTTGGTTCCATAGACGTCACTGTTTTTCTGCCAGTTCTCTGTTTCACGATGCTGAAATCCCTTTTGTCAGTTTCCATTCAGCGGAATAGGTCAGCCTTACACCTGCAAGCTGGGGCAATGATTGCCTGACAGAATCTGTCAGAGACCAGTAGTCACCACATGTAGCCACTCCACGACTTCTTTCAGCAGCAAGTTTGTTATGACATCCTATTCTGTACCGACCTCACACCTATAAGAAACACTTGGGACTTCTGAAAATACAAGCACATTTTTTACACCATTTTTACTTAATTTATTTATTTTTGTCCATTATTTATTTTTCTGACTTCTGTCAAATATAGACTTGGTGTAAAAATAAATAAATAAATAAATGCTAATATTTCATTCATCAGTCTGCAAAAATGTTTTTTTTATATATATGAATTATATAGATACATAGCACAATATCCCATAGCTACGTGCGGTTGCCTGCGTTGTAATATTTTCTGCATGGCCAATTTATCTTTGGGCATTAAAAGATATACCATTGGCAAAATGATGTCAGGGAATAAAGAAACGCCTTCAGCGTTAGCTTTCTCATAATGAACCTGGGAAAAAAAAAATAATTAACTTGACTGAAGACATTTTTTTTTCCATTTGACTGTGTAATTTTTATTTCTAAATATGAAATCTCACTGATGAATCCTGAGCAGTGATCAAATAAAGGTCAGTATTCAAGGATAGGCAAATCACAAATGAGTAATTTACCACGTCTACAAAAAAAAAGCAATTTTCTGAAGTTAAAGGGACATTTTTCATATTAGATTAATTAAAATAATTGTGCTATCATGCCTTACATGAATTCCACTGGAAAAAAAAAACATGCATTAGATGGATTTATGAACATTGAGTATTGTATATTAAACAGTGTGCAGTTGTTCATGTTTTTTAATTTATGCTATATTTCTTGGATATATATTAACATAAGCAGTGTATTCATAACTGCTTAGTGGACACTATCACAATTTCCACTGTATGGACAAGAAAGCGTTTTTGGAAAAGACAATTTATGTTCTCCATGAACAATTGCAAAAGTGTAATTAGTATAATATTAAGTAGGGTTTTATTTTAAAGGGAAACTCCAGACCTCTAAAGCACTTTAGCGTACTGAAATGCTTTAAGTGTGAAGAAGTCAGAAAAAATTAACATGTAACAATTTTGTTTCATTTTACAAAAAGTGCAGATTTCAATAAAAGTAGCCTTCTTATACCTCTCTGGCTTTCAAGCAGACAGCAGGTCCTGTTATTTCCTGGTTTGGTTAGCTCAGTGGAGCTAAATTCAAGAGGCAACAATTGCCCAGAGCGCCTTGGGTTTTTATAAAATAATGCCTAAAGGGACA
>OW240913.1:371515996-371579194 GCA_933207985.1 Pelobates cultripes | reverse complement strand
CAATACACACAAACTGCCCCCACACACACAGACTGCCCCCTTCACACAAACTGCCCCCCATTCACACAAACTGCCCCCCATTCACAAACTGCCCCCATTCAAACTGCCCCCCATTCACACACACTGCCCCCATTCACACACACTGCCCCCATACACACAACCGCCCCCATTCACACAAACTCCCCCATTCACACAAACTGCCCCCCATTCACACAAACTGCCCCATACACACAAACTGCCCCCCATTCACACACACACACTGCCCCCATTCACACAAACTGCCCCCCATACACACAAACTGCCCCCCATACACACACACACTGCCCCATACACACACATACTGCCCCATACACACACATTGCCCCCTATACACACACACACTGCCCCCCATACATACACTGCCCCCCACACACACACTGTCCCCCCATACACACACCGCCCCATACACAAACTGCCCCCATACACACACTGCCCCCATACACACACACTGCCCCTATACACACAACACTGCCCGCCATACACACAAACTGCCCCCCATACACACACTGCCCCCACATACACACACTGCTCCCCCATACACACATACTGCCCCCATACACACACACTGCAATACTCACACACACTGCAACTGTTACACACATACACTGCATCCCTGACATACACTGCTGCCCTCACTCACACACTACAACCTTCACACACACACACACTGCACCCCTTACACATTGCACCACTCACACACACCACTGCTCCTATACCTTACTACAGCCCCATTTCCCAGCAGATCTCAGGTAAGTTGTCAAACTGTTCTTAAACGGTTTGACTACTTACTGTGGGAGGGGGTCCCGGCACTATTGACATCATAACCACTACACTGAGCTGTAGTGGCTATTGTGTCTGGATTATTTCTTTAAATAATCTACAAGTGCCCCTCCCGAGATCAGGCTCTGGATCCGCCACTGCTTGTAACCACAACCTTTTAGGGCAGGGGTAGGCAACCTTTTAGCAGTACTGTGCCGATATAGGATTGTGATGTCCCATAGCGTGCTGATTCTATTTTTTTTAAATTGAGGTGTGTATGCAGCCGTATTCTGCTTGTGTTGTTTTTACTGTAATTGCTTTGTATCGTTGTATTTGTGCGTATATGAGCTATTATATTGTATATGTTCATTAGTAGTTTATGGTATCGTGTATTATACATATGAATGTGGGCTGTGTATGAGGGCTGCTTGTGGAATTGTGTGTGGATGGTTATGTCACATTGTGTGCTTGGTAGTGTGTGGGGGCTGTTTGGGGTATTGCATGTGGGATTGTGTGGCATGTATATGGATTGTTAGTGGTGTTGCGTTAGTGGGGATTGTGTGTGTGTTTGTGTGTGGGCTGTTCATATTATTTGTATGAGGGGAGAGTTATTCTACAGCTCTGTGTATATCTAGCAATGTGGGTGGCTTCCCTGGGGTCCAATGGAGACCAGGCTGGCCAGGTACAGGTCAAGGACAGGAGCTGCAATAGCTGTCGAGGGCTGCTCTACTACAGTGTGGATTCCCATTCACAAGTGCTGGGAGGAACTGATCTCTGTTCTGCAATGCATAAATTGAGGATTTTCCTTCACCACCTTTTCGTATTAACAGATATCTGAAGTTTCACTGAGACTCCTGATAGGCCAGAGCCTGTTTGGCTCTAGCAGCCTTGAGTGCCGTGGAAAGTCATCTCGAGTGCCGTGCATGGCACTAGTGCCGTAGGTTGCCTACTCCTGTTCTAGGGTAATGAAAGTCCAGGACACATCCAGCTCAGTTTTTCAGATTTATTCAGTGATATATTGTAACAGAGTGTTGGGGATGGTGGTCAGGGGTGTATATCTGGCACCCAGACTTTTGCACAGCCACTATCCTGACATGTGGGTAAGCACATGCAGCCCCAGGGAAAGTTAAGTTTAAATGTAGGTTTTTTCCTCTGTTGTTATTTGGGTCCCTGAGGTGGAGTATTCGGAAGAGCAGGGTGGGCCGATTCTCCACCCACTGTCAGAGTGGTTGTGCATGAGTCCAGCCCAGGTTTTCCATAGAGTTCTGGCTCACTGCCTAACAACGTCATTAGCCTCACCTGTAGGGGCTGTGAGCAGCTATATAACTGCAGTTAAAGCAGGGTGAAGTGAGGGAAGGGTTTTGGAGGAGAAAGAAGGTGTTTTTGTGGGGTAAGAAGATTTGCTGTTGATTGTATCCTGTTACTTCACAACAACAGAAAATAAACAGGCCAGAGGCCTTTTTGAAACTGGACTTTGTCTTGACCTGGTTTTCTTACCCTAGAGGGCTGTGCGGTTGCCAAAAGATCCTGGACAAACACAAACAGGAAAGTAAGTTTGTCACAATACACACACACACACACACACACATATATACATACACATACATACACACACACACACACACAGGTGTTTCAAAAATGAAAAAGAAACAAACAAAATTCCTTGCTCTTGCTTGAGCACTTACTATATACAGCAAATCCCTATCTGGAATTGGGTGGCTTTCCCACTTGCCAATTTACAAAAAGTATAACTGCAAAACACCATTCCTCTGGCTTTTCCTCCTCACTCTGCAGCATGCTGATCCCTTCTTTTCAAACACCTGCTAGCTAATTGATCAGATACAGGTGAGGTGCAATTAGACATAAGTGAAACTACTAAACAAAATAAAAGTTCTGGTCCTACGGTTACTTAGCAGCTGGTGCTATTGGAGCCTAAATTAGGCGTTTAAAAAAAACCAAAAAAACTAATAAAATCTGTCAACATTGAAGTTGCTATTTAGTGTATAGGTGAGTGCGCTGGATCTTGTGTACAACACCCTAACAAAATTGGATTCCTATCATCATACCAAATCAAGACCTTGCTGAAAAGAATCCAAAAAATTGACATGACTTTCCCTTCTAAAAGCCTACCCATCCATAGTAAACTATTCCAATCATTATACACCGCTATCTTATCTAGACTAAGGGAATCCTGTTGTAAATTGGGTCACTAGATCGTAGATATTGGAACTGGAGACTAAGCGAATCCTGTTATATATTCCGTTTGCTAGATCTCAAACTATACATACTAAGTGAATCCTTTTGTATATTCCGTTCACTAGATCGTGGTGCCTGGACTGCGTAGACTAGACGAATTCTGGTGTAAATTCTGTTCGCTAGCTCTCAAGGTGCTGCCCAGTTAGAATAGTATTTGTGAATTGATGTAAATGTTGTATAGATATGTTATAGTTGGTAATATGTATGTTTTGCTAAAAGGTTTGAGCTTTGTTGTTTAGCAGACTTGTAAAAAGTGTAGAAAGTGTTTAAATTGCGCACAACACCATAACCACTGACTGATACCACAACTACTGACATTATAATCATGATACTGTAAATATTGACTGACATTGTAATTACACCATAACAATTTTTAGTACCATAACCACTGACCATTGATACAAAATTGTTGAAATGTTATGCGATCGGATGGTTTATGTTGATTAACTGTATAGATAATTGTATGATTTGATTTATAACTGCATTGATAATTGCATAGTATTTGGTGGGTTTTGATTTTGCTTTGCATGTGTGAGACGTCGTAATGTTGTGAAACGTGTGAACATCCTGTGCGTGTGTGTTTTGGCCTGGTAACTGCGCCGTGTGGTGCTGGTGATAAGGAGACTGGTGTGACTGTTGAAACTGTGTGCGTATATTTGTACTGCTTTGAATCAGACTCTCTGTTGAAATCATGGGTGCTTCTGATTCACAAACTGTTGGTCTTTTGTCTTGTATGTTTAAAAAAAAAAAAAAAAAACTTTTCTAAGAGATTTGCTGTTTGTGATTATGGTATAACACTGTCCCCCAAAAGATTAAAATATCCTGTGTAGCAGAGAATGGCCTGTTCTGGTAACCAGTGGTTCTGTGGTAGCTTTGATCCAGGTTTAATACAGCAGGTTTACATTGTTATAAATAGTATGCTGAGGCTTATGGTTAAATTCTGTATATTGATAGTTGGAAGCAGATTGTTAAAAAAAAAAAAAACAGCCTAATTGGATCCCCAAGGAATAATGGAGACACATGGTAGCCAGAACTTGTTTGTCCACTAAGGCCTTAATTCCACCTAGTTTGGACACCCCCTTTGCATCTGATTACCAACTCCCTACTCTTCCTCCCAAGCTAAAACTGGTGTAGCTGGTGTGGCGAAATTAACATCGCCACTTGTGCCTAGAGAGGACTACTTGCCAGCCTCTTGCCATGTGATTATGGTCCCTCGGAGGTTTGGCCCTTTAAACACAGTATTTGGGCATAATGGATTTTTATTGTGCTTCTGCTGGCCCTTTAAGAACCATCTGGGGACATACTGTGACTTTTGAGAACAATGCCCCTTTAAAACTGTGTCCCCTGTCCCCTAAAATACTTTGTTTGTGCCCTTTTCCCACTTGGTTCAGTAAATGGATAAAGTAGCAACTTGTCCATGTCCAGGTGCCTCACCACGGCTGTGTGGGGAGCTGGTAGACTGCCTTGGTGGGTTGCTGAGTGGGCAGAGACCAGCGGTACTCTGCCCTGGTGCCAGCGCTACCACCGAAGTAGCCTGATTGGAGCCTGGTTGTGGGAGGGGGAGACCGACCGTCTCCCCTCTGGGTACACAGCTCTGGGGCTGGGGAACAGGACCGACCGTCTCTACCCCTTGGGCTGTAAGCGCAGAGACTACGGTCCCATCTGCACAGTTGCGGGGCTCAACATCTCCCCTTGGTGGGTTAGGCTGCCGCTGGAGAGAGGGTGTAACAAGCTCCTGCAACCCACCTACTGAACCAAGTACCACACAGGCGGACTGTAACGGATCACCTGGCACCCCGACTGGGTACCTCCGTTGAAAGATGCTCCTAGCGCTTCCAGAGGACTCCAAGCACACCACCAGACACCATAAGCACCGCAGGCTGCAGCTATCTCCCTTCAGAACGAAGCAGGAACAAGCTCTTACAAGAGCTCAGTGATTATAGCAAGGGAATATGCCTAGCATAGCAATCCCTTGTAGCAGATTCCCCCAATAAGAGACAGGACTCAAGTTGAGGGTAAAAATAGAACTCTCTGGCTGGCAGCTTGCAGCCTTTTTATTACAATCCACAAAACATAGTACAGCCCACAGGGTGTTACAAAACAACCAATCAATCCATACAATACACCCAGACACTCCCACACAAAATCCTCCCCTCTGCAGGTGATATGATTACTGAACACAATGGGTAATCTCATTATCACCGGCAGAGGAATACAGTTTTTACACAACATTCATAACTCCCAAAATATACATCACATTCGCATAAAAACACATATTCACAATCAATCCATTCAGGGGAACAACATATTAAAAAATGGCATGAATCAGACCAGGGGTTCAAAAGTTAGTAAAAGTATCTTTTGTTCCCCCTGGCTCAAACAGTAAAAGTAAAAAATCCCCACAATGCATCCTGGCTTCCTCCCTTCTGCCCTGGAGATAATTGGAGAAGGAATCTAATTATCTCCAAAGACAGAGCCAAACTCCATTACCCACATGGCCAGACAAAAAGACAGTAAAAGACATAAAATTACATACTGACACATTTAGTACATAAAACACACATTTCTACATATCCCCAGATAGCTTGGATCTGACTGCACATTATTAGATGAATGGCACTCAGATCACACGAATAAGCCTTTCTGCAGGGAAAATAAACAGTTTAACCTGCAGGGCCATAGTCCAAAGGCAAGAGGCGGGCAAGCAGCCCCCTCCAAGGACACGTGGCGAGGTCGGTTTCGCCACACTTCTCCCCTTTGCCCCCCAGACTAACAGGGTATCTGACCTCCTGCCGGTCAGTGCCCTGGTTAGTCCAGCAACCCACCCACGAAGCACAAACAGCAGTACAGCCCACCCACAATAAATGTTTACTCCACCTGGATAAAGTAGCAACTTGTCCATGTCCAGGTGCCTCACCACGGCTGTGTGGGGAGCTGGTAGACTGCCTTGGTGGGTTGCTGAGTGGGCAGAGACCAGCGGTACTCTGCCCTGGTGCCAGTGCTACCACCGAAGTAGCCTGATTGGAGCCTGGTTGTGGGAGGGGGAGACCGACCGTCTCCCCTCTGGGTACACAGCTCTGGGGCTGGGGAACAGGACCGACCGTCTCTACCCCTTGGGCTGTAAGCGCAGAGACTACGGTCCCATCTGCACAGTTGCGGGGCTCAACATCTCCCCTTGGTGGGTTAGGCTGCCGCTGGAGAGAGGGTGTAACAAGCTCCTCTCTCTGGACTGTCAACTGCCGCTGGGGAGAGGGGTTAACAGGCTCCTCTCCCTGACACTCTCTCTGCTGGTGGAGAGGCGGACCAGCTGTCTCCCCTTTCATTATTTTGTCCTGCTGCTGGGGTGTGAGACTGACGGTCTCTGCTCCCTGCAGGACACACTGCCGCTGGGGAGGAAGGACGACACCTTCAGCTCCCTGGGGTACACACTGTCGCTGGAGAGGAAGGATTGCACCCTCAGCTCCCTGGGGTACACACTGCCGCTGGGGAGGAAGGACGACACCTTCGGCTCCCTGGGTTACACACTGCTGCTGGGGAGGACGGACGACACCATCAGCTCCCTGGGGTACGCACTGCCGCTGGGGAGGAAGGACGGCACCTTCCGCTGGGGCAGCCTGTAGAAAGTCAGGCTCAGGGGAAGGAAACAAGGGAGGACAGAGGCCAGCGGCGCTCTGCCCAGTTGCCAGCTCTTCTGCTGGGGGGTCAGGGAACAAAGGAGTTGGCTGGGGAAGAGAAATATCACTTACCTCCCCCTGGTACTCCGGCTGCTGCTGGGGGGGGGAGGTCGATGCTCTCCACTTTCTGTAACTCCAGCTCTAGTTGGGGATCTGGGCCGGTTGCCCAGCATCCCTGTAGGGCCGGTGGAGAGATCTCGGTCCCATCTCCACCTGCAGGGGGTCCTCCCAGGACCAGTCTATGAGGTCCTCTACCTCGGGTACCTCTGGTTGCTGTTGGGGAGGGAGACCGGTTGTCTCTTCCTCCAATAACACATTCTGCCGCTGGGGAGTGAGACCGACTGTCTCCCCTCCCTGTAAAACATACTGCCGCTGGGGATCTGGGCCGGGTGCCCAGCATCCCTGTAGGGCCGGTAGAGAGACCTCGGTCCCATCTCCACCGGCCACCTCGGTTTCTTCCTCGTCCCACTCTACCTGTGGCTGGAGTTTCTCCCAACGTGCCCACTGGCCTTCCCTCAACGCCCTGTGTTGTAGGTTCCGGGTCACCATGTCCCACACGAACCGCACGTATTTCTCCTCTGGATTGGGTCCGTAAAACTTCAGGTGCAACCCTACCATCGTGCCAAACTCTAGTACGGAGTAGCTATACGCCATGCTTGCTGTAGCCACTGCTGGTTCCATTATGTTGCTGAAGATAAGGACGCTGCACAACTCCACACGTTACCGGTGTCTCCGAGCTGCTTCTCCTCGCACTAGGATGCCATCCCGCCGCTTGCCACCAATGTAACGGATCACCTGGCACCCCGACTGGGTACCTCCGTTGAAAGATGCTCCTAGTGCTTCCAGAGGACTCCAAGCACACCACCAGACACCATAAGCACCGCAGGCTGCAGCTATCTCCCTTCAGAACGAAGCAGGAACAAGCTCTTACAAGAGCTCAGTGATTATAGCAAGGGAATATGCCTAGCATAGCAATCCCTTGTAGCAGATTCCCCAATAAGAGACAGGACTCAAGTTGAGGGTAAAAATAGAACTCTCTGGCTGCTAGCTTGCAGCCCTTTTTATTAGGTGCTCCCATGAAGGGGAGGGACACACACAGTAACGTACATTAACCAATCACACAATAGTTACATCCCACACATAGCCCTCCCCTCTACCTGTAAACTAATTATCTGTACACACAGGAAAATACAATTATCATAGGTAGGGAAAATACAGTTTTTACACAACATTCATAACTCCCAAAATATACATCACATTCGCATAAAAATACATATTCACAATCAATCCATTCAGGGGAACAACATATTAAAAAATGGCATGAATCAGACCAGGGGTTCAAAAGTTAGTAAAAGTATCTTTTGTTCCCCCTGGCTCAAACAGTAAAAGTAAAACATCCCCACAATGCATCCTGGCTTCCTCCCTTCTGCCCTGGAGATAATTGGAGAAGGAATCTAATTATCTCCAAAGACAGAGCCAAACTCCATTACCCACATGGCAGACAAAAAGACAGTAAAAGACATAAAATTACATACTGACACATTTAGTACATAAAACACACATTTCTACATATCCCCAGATAGCTTGGATCTGACTGCACATTATTAGATGAATGGCACTCAGATCACACGAATAAGCCTTTCTGCAGGGAAAATAAACAGTTTAACCTGCAGGGCCATAGTCCAAAGGCAAGAGGCGGGCAAGCAGCCCCCTCCAAGGACACGTGGCGAGGTCGGTTTCGCCACACGGACCACCCAGCAGTGGAAGCGTGCAGGCAATTTACCTCCCAGGCTGGGAGCCTGCTGTAGGTAAATTGCCGACTGCTGGGGGGCCACCGTTCATGCACCTTTCCTAAGAGAACAACCCCTGGATGAGTGGGTGGCGGAACTGTGGGGCCTGATTTGGAAGGAGTTGTGGCTGGATGAAGCTTACCGGGCACTAAAGTGGTACGCCACCCAGCGCAACCCCTGGGTGGATGACAACGATATGCCGAAAGGAGAGGACTATAATGGGCTTACTGTGGGAGGCCTTTGAGGAGACCTTGGATGCCCCACAGAATGTCGGTTCTGGGACATCCACGACATCAGGGAAGCTCTACTGGATCTTCCCCGAGCGGACAACCTGGGGCCAGACTTGATTCATCTGGTCACCATGGAGTGGGAGCTGGAGCAGAGCTACCATCAACCTTATGGTACTCCTGGTAACCTTACCCATTAATATTTCCATTGGTGCATTACATAAGAGATTACATTTCAGGTGATTGCATCTCCTTCTTGTCCTATTATATTAGGATTCCCATGGCTTAGCAAGCATAACCATCATATTGACTGGGCTAATGGGGAAATATTAGAATGGGGTAAGGATTGTAATGAAAGGTGCATATTGCATGTAACCAAAAGAGTGGGCATTATTGAATTACCCACTAGTACACCTCAAAATCCCAAGATCCCTATACAATACCAAGATATTAAAGAAGTATTCAGAAAGACTAATAAGGATGGTGAGTTGCGCCCATGTATCGATTACAGGGCATTGAAAAAAATCACCATTAAGAACGCCTACCCCATTTCTCTTATTGCTGAATTATTTGACAGACTCCAGGGTGCTAAAGTGTTTACTAAGCTTGACCTTAGAAGCGCTTACAATTTAGTGAGAATCAAGGATAACCACGAGTGGAAGACTGCATTTAATACCAGAAGTGGACACTATGAATATCTAGTGATGCCATTCGGGTTGTGCAATGCTCCAGTGTTTTTCCAAGATTTCATTAACGATGTACTCCGGGATTACATTTACTCGTTTGTCTTGGTCTATCTGGATGATATCCTTATTTATTCTCCTGACCTCCAGTCTCACCACGATCACATTAAACAAGTTCTGCAAACCTTATTAAAAAAACAACTTTATTGTAAATTGGAAAAATTTATCTTTGACCAGTCTGAAGTACAGTTTTTAGGATATAATATTTCTGTCTCTGGGTTTCAGATGCATCCTAAAAAACTAGAGTCTGTTCTACAGTGGCCTTTACCCACTGGCTTGAAAGCAATTCAAAGGTTCATTGGTTTCGCCAATTATTACAGAAGATTTATAAAGGGATTTTCTTCAGTAATAGCCCCCATCACCAATATGACACGCAAGGGGGCTAGTAGTACGATATGGTCTAAGGAGGCAATTGAAGCCTTTGAAACTCTCAAACAGCGGTTTGTCTCCGCTGTCATATTGATACATCCTGACACCAGTAAGCCTTTCATACTGGAGGTTGATGCTTCAGAGACAGGGGTAGGGGCAGTTCTCTCCCAGAGGGAGAGCCAGGAAACTCTGTTACATCCTTGTGGTTACTTTTCTAGAAAGTCATCTCCTGCTGAGCGCAATTACGATATTGACAATAGAGAATTGTTGCCCATTATTCTAGCTCTCAAGGAGTGGCGACATCTTCTAGAGGGTTCCAAGGAACCCCTTTTGATAATTACTGATCACAAAAACCTGGCTTACATAGGAGATGGTCTTACCCCATATTGATAACGCCATTTTTGGCGAAACGCGTTTATGGACTTTTAATTGTGTATTTTATATATATTAAAGTATATTTGGTTACTTTTTATTTGTGCCACTTATCCTTTTTATACACTCTAATTTATTTACAACCTGGCATTCTCTCAACATCTCGGACTCCAAGAAATCCTAGGTGGGGATCATACCACCAGCGCTACGTCAAGGAGCAGTTGTTCTGCTCCCGCCTTGTGAGTACCCATTTTATTTTCATTTATTTTATTACCAACATTGTATCCAGTGTACACTATTGGCTGTTTCTTTCTACCCGAGTGTCTGATACACCACTGACGGAGGAAGTCCACCCTATATCCCATAAGCGGGGATCAAATCGCTGTACGCCTTCTATACTAGAGCAAGTTTAGCTCTTTCAAATGTGAGTTTTATTTTTCCCTTCTTATTCATTTTTTAGTGTTTTAACATTTTACACTATTGGCTCTCCACCATTTTATCTTCCATATACGAGTGGATTATCACGGATGAACATATAAAGGAAAATTGCTCCGGATCAAGCACGGATAGATCCCATAACCACAAAGAGCATACTCTAGATAAGACTTTCTTATTTTACTACAGCTATTTATTTGGACTATTTGCAATTTTCATTTGTGTATTGGTGCAGCCCTTATCTTTTATTCTTTCTCTCGATGCTAAGCGATTATCTTCTAGACAAGCTAGATGGTCTCTATTTCTTTCTCGCTTTAATTTTCTTATCATCTACAGACCTGGTTCTAAAAATGTCAAGGCCGATGCCTTGCCCAGGCAGCTAATGTATTGGGGAGGGGAGGGGAGGGAAGGGGGTCAGCAGTATATTAGGGGAGGGGGGTGACAGCAGTATATTAGCGGGAGGGGGATCAGCAGTGTATTAGGGGGAGGCGAGGCCAGTGTGTCTGTGTGTGACTGTCTGTGACTGTGTGACTGTGCATGTGACTTCCTGTGACTGTGTGTGTGTGTGACTGTCTGTGTGTGTGTGACTGTGTGTCTGTTTGTGTGTGTGACTGCCTGTGTATGACTGTGTGCGTGTGACTGTGTGTGTCTGTCTGTGACTGTGTGACTGTGCATGTGACTTCCTGTGACTGTGTGTGTGTGTGACTGCCTGCGTGTGAGTGACTGTCTGCGTCTGACTGCCTGTGTGTGTGTGTCTGACTGCCTGTGTGTGTGTGACTGTCTGCCTGTGTATGTGGCTGTCTGCCTGTGTGTTTGACAGTCTGCCTGTGTGTGTGTGTGTGGCTGTCTGCCTGTCTTTGTATGTGTGGATGTTTTCCTCGTTGTCAGTGACTGTCTGCCTCTGTGTGTGTGTGTGTGTGCATGCACATCTGCTAGTGAGGGAGCCTCTGTGTGTCTGTACCTGCTAGTGAGTTTGTGTGTGTGCCTGCTAGTGAGTGAGCTTGTCTGTAGGGATAATATGTGTGTGTGTGTTAATGAGCTTGTCTGTAAGGAGCATGGGTGAGTCGGAGCCTGTCTGTGGTGAGTATGTGTGTACAGTGAGCTTGTCTGTAGTAAGCATGAGTGTGATCGTGAGCTTGTCTGTAGTGACCATATGTGTGTGTCAGTGAGCATGTCTGTAGTGAATCTGTGTGTTAATGAGCTCTTCTGTAGGGAGCATGTGTGTGTCAATGGGCTTGTCTGTAGGGAGAGTGTGTGCGCATCAGTGAGCGTGTCTGTAGTGAGCGTGTGTGTGACAGCTTGTCTGTAGTAAGCTTGTGTGTGTATCAGAGTTTGTCTGTACTAAATTTGTGTGTGTGCCAGTAACCTTGTCTGTGTGTGTCATTGAGATTGTCTGTCAATGAGCCTATTTGTGTGCATCAGTAAGATTGTCTGTGTGTGAGTATGCGTTACTATATAATTGAATTACCCTAAAAGAACTAATATTTTGAATAAGAAGAAATGTATCAATAAAAAATAAATAAATACTATACTGTTGCATCACCAGGGCTCCAGTATCCAGTATATATATATATATAGGCAATTGAAATAGTTGGCTGCACGCTTGGATTCCCTTAAAATGTAACTTTTATTGAAATATTTAAGAGAAGATCAACGTTTCAGTCCCTCTTGTGGACTTGCATCAGGATCATGACGAAAGTCCACAAGAGGGACTGAAACAGTGATCTTCTCTTAAATATTTCAATAAAAGTTACATTTTAAGGAAATCCGAGAGTGCAGCCAACTATTTCAATTGTGTGTGTATATATATATATATATATATATATATATAGCACAATGAATTATGGGGCTGGCATAGATTTTTTTCCAGGGCTGCTTCGTATCCCCAGTCCGGCCCTGCCCAAAACACACATAAAACAACCATGTACCCCCTCAAGTCATATATCCCCGTATAGCATGGATCTGAGCTCACAACATATCTGAAAAGCACTCAGATCCTACGAACACAGTAGAAACACCACCGGGGTAAAGATTTGACCGACCGCACATGAGGCTTCTGCCTAAAATAGTTCCATAGAATCCGGGGTAGTGGTCGGTCTCTTTCGGGAGCCCGAAAACGCACAAAATACCGAACGGATGCTTTAACCTGTATCCTGATCGTGTCCCCTTCATTTGTAGGAATGATTCTTCCAAGGTGTATACAAACAAACACAGGCAGGATGGAAATTCAGCGGTGTTCGTGAGGTTGAGTGTCCGATTTTAGTTCCATGCATTCAACGACCAAACACCTCTGCCTGTCTAGTGTCTGCCTGGACCTCTTCCCCCTTCTCCTTCTCCCTTTCCCTGTCACAGCAGGACGTGGTCACAGGTACACTGCCAGCCGAGTTTGAACTGGCTGCTTTGTCCCTCTTCCATCCCCCTATCAGCTTCTTGGGATTGAAACCCCTGGTGTATTGTGTAAGAGACCCTCATGTCTGTGCATGAAAAACCATGTGTGACAAAATAAACAAAGTCAGTCAGTGTTGTAGCCTCCTGAAACTGTGTTACTGGGTGGAAAATGGATGCCTGCTTGTTGTAAGGGTTCCTGAATGGTGGAAGGAAGAGAAATAGTGGAGGTAACCGGTCAGGTTACCCATGGTCCGCTACAGAGGGAACAAGATGTCCGAAACCCCGTGTTCGTATATAGGAAAGGTACCCAGCCGACCATTTAGAACACTAAGGTGTGAACCATTATTGGAGTGTTAACAGGGATGATGGAGGTTAAGAAGTATACGGGTGGTCTGGATATTTCATGGTTTTGTTTGGTTGCTGACAAAACAAGGATAACAATTAGGTGAATGCAGTTTTACCGAACAAACCAGGAAATCATAGGGGAACTTAGTAGTCTAGTGACAGAGTGGTCTGTCACACTGTTCCCCCCTTGTAGGATACTCCGGCAAACACAGCTTGACCCTTTTCGGGTCAACTTTAGGATGTCCGGACTTGAAACTTAGTTAGTGAGCTCGGTTTCCCTTGACAACCCGTCGGCGTTCCCATTCTGCTTACCGGGCCGGTTGTGGATCGTGAAGTTGTATGGTTGCGCCAAACTCAACCGCAGCAATCGGCCATTTTCTCCTGCAACCTGGTTAAGCCACACCAATGGGTTGTGGTCGGTGATCAAAGTGAATTCCTGACTGTATAAGTAGAGAATTAGCTTCATTAATGCACACACCAAAGCTAAGCATTCTTTTTCAGCTGCCGCGTATCTCACTTCCCTGGGCAGCAATTTCCTGCTGTGGTACATGACAGGGTGCTCTCCTCCATCCTCCCTGACTTGGCTTAGAACTGCCCCTAGTCCAAACATGGAAATGTCTTTGTGCACAATACAATGTTTGTTAGGGACTGGGGCAGCAGGACAGGTGCATTAATCAACGCTTGTTTCAATGACTGGAAAGCTGTCTCGCATGTTGGGAACCACAGGACCTGCCTAGGTTGGTTTTTCTTTGTCAGGTCAGTGAGAGGTTTGGCGATAGCACTATAGTGAGGGACAAAATGCTTATTTGGAACCAGCGGTCCCCAGAGAGGCCATAACCTGGGTCTTTGTACAGGGTGTGGGCCAGTTGGTGATGGCCTCAATTTTGGCAGGCTCTGGTTGCCTCTTCCCACACCACACCCGGTACTCTAGATGGCATTTGTCTGGTTTTAGAGTCAGGCCAGCGGCCCGGATCTTATCCAGCACTGTCCCTACATGGATCAAGTGTTCCTCCCAGGACTCACTGAAGATATCTATGTCATCCAGGTATTCACAGGCGAAATCCGGGAAGCCATCGAGGAGTTTATCCACCATGCGCTGGAAGGTGGCTGGGGAATTATTCATCCCAAATGGCATGACCCGAAACTGGTACAAGCCAAACGGGGAAGTGGGCTTTAACGGTGGTTGGTCAGTCTTATGGGTGTCTGTGTATTCGTCCGGCAGACGAGCAGCTTCAGGCAGGGTGAGGGGTCTACGGTCGCGGATCCACTCTCTGTTGTCAGGGTTCAGCAGATTAAAAAAATGTTCCAGAAGAAATAACTGTAAGACATCCTCTCCCAACACGTCTTGGCACCCGGTTACCCAGTGTGATGCAGTTCTATGTAGGCAGCAAGCCCATTCCACATAGGAATCTTTATCTTGCTTCCTTGAGTCTCTATACCACCTACGGTACATTTCCAGGGTAACTGCATACCGGGCGAGCAATGCTTCTTTAACTCTGTAGTATTGATGGAGTTCTCCATCGGGTATAGCCCCCGGCTCTCTAGCAAGTTTTTTAACGTAGTTCACTTTAGCCATTCGTATCTGTTCTCCATCCGTTATTCCTCTACTATTTCCGCGTTCAGCATCCGCTCCTGGGAAAAAGCACCATCCCGCAGAATGAGCTCCGCAGGGCAGGGAGAGGCTTATAAAGCCTTCCCACGTCCTGCAATAGGGCTCAGAGCTCTCTGATTGGTTGGTTTAAGCCATCCAATCAGAGTACTCTGACAGGTAAATGAAGAGACTGACAGGTAAGTCTCTACATTTACCTGTCACAGCACTCTGATTGGTTGGTTTGAAATCCACCAATCAGAGTGCTCTGTGTCATTTTATACAGTGTGGGAAAGTTCTTTTGGCATTTTCCCATGCTGTGTAATTTGACTCATAACTCTCTGACTGATTGCTTTCTTGTTTAAAAGCAACCAATCAGAGTGCTGTGACAGATAAATGTAGAGAGCTCTGAGCCTAATTGAAGGGTAGAGGACGGCTTTATAAGCCTTTCCCCGCCCTGCGGAGCTCATTCTGCGCCGTTACCTCCTCGGGTGAAGATGGATTATTTTTTTACCGATTTATTTTTACCAGAATTTTTTTTTTTTTGCACTCGCTTTTTTAATTTATTTTTTTACAGTTGCAACATGTATTATGGATTTTTATTTACCTTTTTGGGGGCTGAAGAAAGAAAAGAAGAAAGAAGACATCAAATGGTAAGTATGAAATTTTATTTTAAAGGTTTAGTAAATTGCCCCCTCCCCCCATTATTTCTTTTGTTAGGGTCCCTAGCTGCCGCTTATGGGTGTGGACCAGGGGGAACATTATGTCCCCCATTTAATTTATTAGAGTCCCCACCTGCCATTCATGGATGGGGACATTAGGTCCCCCCCCCATTATTTATTTATTTAGGGTCCCCACCTGTCGCTCATGGGTTGGGACCTGGGGGGGGATATTAGGTCCCTCCCATTATTTATTTTGACAGCTATTTCAATAGCTGCCCAGTCACTAGAAGTTTTAAATGACAGCAAGCAGCCACTGGCCACGATTAGGGGCATGCGAGAGAATTTAACCTCCCTTTTATCAAAATGGGGGTCATAGTGACCTCCATACTGATTTATATTTATAGTTTATGCCACTGGCTGCTTGTAGTCATTTAAAACTGAAAATAAATGTATCGTATATAGAAGTGTTAGAGCTACGGTAAGAGTACATGTAAAAAGTAGCTATTTAGATATAAATAGCTACTTTTTCATATTGCAACATTGTTATAGTTTTTGCTATAACTATTGGGTACAGGTACTCTTACCGTAGCTCTCTATCCCTTCTACATAAAATACTGATTTATTTACATCCAGTTTTAAATGACAGCGAGCAGCCAGTGGCATAAATCATAACTGGCTGCTCGCTGTTTAGACGACATGCCCCTAATACACGGGTGACCTGGCGAAGATAGGGGCATACAGGAGGATTTAACCTGTTCAGGTCCCCCCTTATTGCACTAGTGACTTGGCAGCAATAGCTTGCCGCGAGTAGGGGAACGTGGGAGGATTTAACCCCTCTTTTATTAATATGGGGGTCAGAGTGATCAGTAATGCAGGGGGTGGGGGTGGAATTAATATTTATTACAAGAAGGTAGCTGGTAGCACTGCCCGCTCCCTCCTTGTTTTTGTTTTCTGCGCATGTGCACTGTTATTTCTCAGGCCCCCCCCCGCGCGCCACCCCCACCCAACCCTTCCCCTCTGCCCCACCTTCTAAATACACACACACACACATTCACTGACAGGTACAAATACACTAGCTAACAGAAACACACACTCGCTAACAGACACACACACTCACTAACAGACACACACACAAACACACACTCACTAACAGACAAACACACACTCACTAACAGACACACACACACACACTAACAGACACACACTCACTCACTTACTCACATTTACACACTTTTTTTTTAAATTTAACCCCCCAGCCTCCTTACCTTTGGGAATGCTGGGGGGGGGGGGTTCTCCCTCTCCCTGGGGTCTAGTGGGGCTGCTGGGCGGTCGGTCGGGTGGCGCTGGCAGCACTTTCCCTAGAGCGCTCTTCTCAGCTCCCTCGCACGCCGCAGAGTGATGCCGGGAGCTGGAATATGACGTCATATTCCGGCTCCAGGTGACCGGCATCACCCTGCAGAGCGCTCAGAGGAAATTGCTCCCTCGCCAGCACCTTTTTTTGCCGCCCCCTGGAAAATGCCGCCCAAGGCAAATGCCTTGTTTACCTCACGGCTTAAACATCCCTGCCTGCAGCACGGAGTCTATTAAACGAACGAAACAAAAAGGTAATGTATTTGGCATTTGCCCTTTCATTTAGTTTATATTTCGTTTGTAGGGCTTTCGTTTACATTTTAGTAAACGAATACGAAAAAAATGAATTTTCAGACGAAATCGTATTTGAACAAAAACGAATGCACATGTCTACTTTCCCCCACAGACATTAGTCAAGACTGAATGCTGGAAGTGAACTGTTTTACTGAGGGCCACACACAACCTTTTATGCAAAGCTCCTACATGGGGGTTCCCATACAAAATTACAGGTTAATCCCTCCCATGATCCTCTGTGCTTGAGAGATAATTACCTGGAAAATAAACATATAATCAAATTCTCTCTCAGGTACAGAAAAATCTACAATTTTCATAACACCCCAAAACACACAAAAAACAACCAGGTATCCCCTCAAGTCTTATAACAATTAGGTGAGCACGGTTTTACTGAACAAACCAGGGAATCATAGGGGAACATAGTAGTCCAGTGACAGAGTGGTCTATCACACTCCGCACTCACCCAATCAGACACGGATTAAAGGTCCAGGCTATACGCGGCAGCTGGCGTAATTAACAATGTAGAAAGTCAGATTCAGGGACATATTTTCCTTCCAACATTTTCTGACTGATGTCTCAATAAGAGCCCAAATCAGTTTCTAAAACAATATTAGTTGCTCATTTGGGAAGCAAACCAGGAGGCGTTAGAAAACCTTTCTGATACTGAGCATCTTGTATTCTAAAATCTCTATTCCAATTGCTAACCTATTTCCCATGATGTAAAATAAAGCAGATTTTACTGAAATGCACAGGGTAATTTCCGTGACTGCTAAAGCATGCCTAACAAAATCCCACTCAAACCTTCTGGTGGAATGTACCATGAACAGAGCCTAGATTAAATGGGAGAGGGGCATTGGGAGAGGGGCTTCCTGCTGCCGATCAAACAGGAACCAAACTCTTATGGATGATATAAGAATGACCGAGCCAACAAACCATCACTGGATGAACACATGAATGAACACAGGACTGAATCTCTGGTGCGCCCCCTGCTCGGTCCTGCGTGTCCTTGCTCACACCTCATCATGAAATGGACCGCTCATCAGCCAGGGTGGCATCACCTGGTTTTAATTTTCTATGATTTTCATGTGGTGGACTGCCTGGCACCCCGACTGGGTGCCTCCGCCAATCGCTGCTTCCCAGTGCTTAACGAGTACCACAAGCACCGCACCAGACACCATCCTCACTGTAGTCCCCACTTCCAGTGTTACAGCTTGGCTGGGGTCTTCCTGTCCTCCACCCACCCTGGACCCAAGACCAGGATCCAGCTTCCAGTGGGTAGACCTCTCCTCCAAGAGAGTGTAGCAATATGCACTTAATAGAGCAAGTGATTATAATCCCAGTGATATGGAAATCCCCAGAGGATACAGCTGTTTCCCGCACACATGAGATGAGACTCTATGTTGAGGGTAAGCAAGAACTTGTTTAATGGCAGCCACAACTGGCCTTTTATGCAGGTCCCCGGGCAAGGGGCACTCCCCCCCCTCGATCTGAGAGTAAACCACAGTAGAAACAAATACACAATTACATTGGCTCTCAGATCCAGGACACTCCCATACATAATAAGATAATCCCTCTCCTGTGCCTGAGAGATAATTGAGTCATCCACTGTAGTAAACTCAAATACCTCCAGACACAGAAAACATAAATTTTTTAAAAACCCCAAAAAATACATTGAAAAACACAAAAACCCAACAAAGAATCCCCTGATAGCCCCGATCTGGGTGACCAACATATCCAGAAATCACCCAGATCGGTTCAGGGGTTCAGGAAATTCCTGGAAGTCATAGTTTGACCGACTGCACGCATGGTCCCATGCCCAAAACAGTTGCAGAGAATAAGGGCTTACGGTCGGTCTAGTTTGGTAGTTCACAATATAACAGAAATACGAATGCAATCATTTCATATGTACACTTAGTCTGTGTCTCGGGAGTGTGTTTCCACCGAACGCCGCTCTTCTCAAGTGAATCCAGTCGAATGTACGAAGAGATGGAAGCCCCAAACATTGCTGTATGTGTTCACGGCTAAAGATGGCCGTCGCCACATGTTCGCTCATACGAACAATGGCCACCAAGCTAACCACTTAGAACGTCGCGTTTAAACATAAGTCACAGAGATTAATGGGCTTCCCCACTCCTGTTTTGGGTGGTCCAACTGTTCGGTAACTGAATAGAGTAAGTACAATCCGTTCGGTAAGCCGCAAATACCGAACCATAACAAGGAAAAGGCACGAACAAAACCTTTCCACAGTCCTGAACCAAGGTCTAATACATGGGCCATAGTCCTGGGGCAAGAGAGGCGCCTCCAAGAACCAGTGGTGAGGTTACTTTCGCCACATTCCATAATTCATTAAACTGAGCCCTGACAAGGAAATTTAAATTTTAGCAAAACTGTAAAAATAAATTCTCCAACTCAGCATTTTTCATTTCAGCTGTTTTCTTTAACCACCCATCCTCTATCTCAGCCTGTGTGATGGGTCTTGGTAACTGAATGTTTGGGTTCAGGGGACTCCGTATAAATCCAAGAGGATCTTCCCTGTCCCCAAGATGTGCAGCAATAGAGGGATAATTACATCACAAATTTGTCACTCGAAGGGAACAAACTGGCAGAGAGGAACACACAGATTGTAGCAGGAAAACACAGTTTAGAAGTTAACAACAGTGGCAGGAGATTCCATAAAAGAGTTATTATTGATAGTGGTTTTTTAAGGTAGAACGCATGGGAAGAGAGTTTAAGCTGATAGAAAAGAAGCCTGAGTGGATGAATGAAGTCTGTTAAACAGTGGGTTACTGGTAAGATGCCTTATACGCTGATTGCTGGAGGTTAAAGGGACTTTTCTGGTGCTGTTATAAAGAATAATGAATATTTTGTTATAAAGGACTGTATCTTTGTGGAGAGCAAGTGGCATGTATTGATCCCTAAGATACAATTGTGACGAAAGCAACTTCGCCTCTGACTTTTGGAGGGGACTACTTGCCAGCTTTTTACCCTGTGACTATAGTCCCTGTGATAACACTTGCTGTAAATCACTGTTTGTGCCTTTTTTCCCTTCTATGGTGCAGTATATGGGGTTACCGAATGGATTAGACTTATGGTATTAGTTTACCGAACAATCTGTTGAACAGCCGGACCACCCGCAAGTGGAGTGTGCAGCCTGTTAACCTCCCAGAGTGGGAGGCATTGTTACATTATTTCTATTGGTCTATACAATTTGTGTCCTGTGCCCCATCAGGTCCAGTGGGTGTTCCTCTGGCCTGAAAAGTTGTATAAAAATCCAACCTGTACCATTAAACTCTCAGATCATCTTGCACCTTCATGAAGTTTCGGCTCATGTTTGGAGGATTGGAGAACTACGCTCTGGCAGTGGCGGATCCAGAGCCTGATCTTGGGAGGGGCACTTGTAGATTATTTAAAGAAATAATCCAGGCACAATAACCACTACAGCTCAGTGTAGTAGTTATGGCGCCAGTAGTGCCAGGATCCCATCCCAGAGTAAGTAGTCAAACTGTTTAAGAACAGTTTGACAACTTACCCTCCCCCATCTTCTGGGATATAGGGCATAGGAGCAGTGGTATGTGTTAGGGGTGAAGTGTGTGTGAAAGGTGCAGTGTGTGTGAGCGGTGAAGTGTGTGTGCGAGTGCGTGAGGGTGGCAGTGTAGGTCAGGGTTGCAGTGTGTGTGTTAGGGGGCAGTGTATGTGTGGGGCAGTGTGTGTGTGAGAGAGCTGCAGTGTGTGTGTGTGTGTGTGTGTGAGCAATGCAGTGTGTATGTGAGGGTGGCAGTGTGTGAGAGTTGCAGTGGGTGTGTGTTTGGAGCAGTGTGAGTATGGGGGGCAGTGTGTGTATGGGGGCAGTGTGTGTAGTGTGTGTATGGGGCAGTGTTTGTGGGGCAGTGTGTGTAGTGTGTGTATGGGGCAGTGTTTGTGGGGCAGTGTGTGTAGTGTGTGTATGGGGGGGCAGTGTGTGTAGTGTGTGTATGGGGGGCAGTGTTTGTGGGGCAGTGTGTGTAGTGTGTGTATGGGGGCAGTGTTTGTATGGGGGGGGAGGGAGGGTAGGGAGGCTTTTTTTTAAAAATTTTAAATTTAATTTAAATAAATATATTGATGTCCTCCCTCCCTTCTTACCTTTACTGGGAGGAGGAGGGACATTCTGGCTCCCTGGTGGTCCATGGGCAATCCCTGGTGGTCCCAGTGGTGGTGAGGTGAACTCTAGCCCGCGCTCCAGCGCTAGAGTTCACTCTTGCAAGATTTGGAGCGTTGCCGTGGTAACCGCGGCAACGCTCCATGCTCGCGAGAGGAGGACCCGGAAGAGCTGCAGGCTGAGCTCCCAGGTCCTCTCTCCCTCCCTCCCCTGCCGGCTGTCAGCACGATGCCTGCATAACGGGGAGGGAGATCTGTGATCTCCCCTACGGTCCGCAGGCACATTGCAGGGCTGGCACTTGGACAATGCCAGCCCTGCATTAGCCAGCAGGGGAGAATATCGGGGGGTGGGGGCAATTGCCCCGTTGAACCCCCCTGGATCCGCCACTGCGCTCTGGGGATTGCTATAATCACTATAGTCCCCTGAGTATAAACACTAAGCTCTTGTAAGAGCTGTTCCTGATACACTCTCTGGACTAGGAGAGGCCTACCCACTGGAAGCTGGATCCTGGTCTTGGGTCCAGGGTTCATGGAGGACGGCGAGACCCCAACCAAGCTGCGGTGGTTTGTGGGGTTTACGGTGGTTATGGTGCTCCAGTGCAGTGCTTATGGTACTCACCAGTACTAGGAAGCAGCAATTGACGGAGGTACCCGGTCGGGGTGCCAGGCGCTCCATCACAAAAATGAATGTTTATATGCTAAATTGGATATTAATCTGAGTTTGAAAAATCAGAGAGATCAGAAATCTTTGCTATATAATCTTATATCATGTGTTTAGTAGAAACGTTACTTATAGTGTTAGAGTGGCTTCAATAGTTACCTCAAAAACATCCAGGAGCCTTATTTACAAGCAATATATTGAATAAGGGCACTTCAACTTAACAGTGAACATCTTTAAAAAGGAAACTTAAGAAGTGATACATCCAAGGTTCCAAGGCGAGGTTTCAGTTAATAGAATTGAGGGAAACCACAGCAACATAATCTCAAGAAGAAGCCAACAGTGACTATCCACGGAATGATCAAGGGATCTTCTAGATGGCCCGTCTGTTCTCATGGAAAAGTTTTGTCAGATTTGCAAATATTGGCTAGTAGTAAAAGCTAATAATAGATCGGGAGGGTGTACAGATAATGAGTGCGTATGGATGTGTGGTCTTTTTATCCTTGTCATTCTCATGCAGCATCAAACCATAGTATACACACCAGGATAGGTGATCAATGTATCACAGTTTTTCCTATAAAACTATATTTTGTTACTGAAAACATGTCCCCTCTTGTTACAGCTTCCTGCTGTCCCTTTAAACTGCAGGATATTAACAGATTGTGATAGAATAATCTTAATAAGAAAATCTTCCTTAAAATGAAACATTATTCTGGTGACCCTCCTGATCCTCGTAGGCCTTTCATTTATGACAGATATAAAATCTGAATTCGTTCCAAATCCACATTTAGCCCAGTTTGCATGTACCTGGAAAACACAAGCAATTGTGTAATTGGATCTCACTTTGCAAGTGTCGTTCGTGCCAACTCACGGAGCATATTGCGGTAGCATCGATCTTCATTAAGGGCACATCGCTGCCAGACACTCTCAGTTACTTTATAGGTGGGATTCTTCTAAATATCAATCTTCAGTATAAACCTACAGGCACAAGGAAATCTGTTCATCATAAAATGGATTCAAAGCACATCATCGCTACAATAATCATTCGTCTTCTAGCGTTATTGACTAAACTCCACATTCTAGTGAATCAAGTCCAAATTTTAAAACTCAGGTAAAAATATTGTAAAAACCTGCCTTCGTCCTATGTCCCAAATGTATATGACTTAAGATTTATATTTATAGTAAGTATTGCGAGCACATAAGGCAAAAAGACTGTGCTGTAATCAGGACCGGGCTGGGGGGAAAATTCAGCCCGGGCATTTTTGAATCACAGTGTTCACTGAGTGGGGCGAGGGCCAGAGAGAGGGGGTGTTTTGTCAGCACCAATGACAAGCACACCCCCTCTCAAAGTGAGCATGTTGGTTCAATGCGCAGAGCTCTCGCATGAAACAAAAAGGCCCCGTATTTGTTCTGCGCAGCGCAAGCAAATGTATTAACATGCTTGCGCTGTGTTTGCTTGTGTCATGTCGCCGGTGTCTCCATAAGAGGGATACCAAAGGACAAAAGTGTAAAGAAAGCGTATTGTGTATGTGTTTAGAGCCTGCTTATGGGATTGCGTGTGTGTAGAGTAAGCTGATTGTGGTGTGGTGTTTTGTGTAAAGGTCAATTTCAGTTGTGTTGTGTTTGTGGTGTAATATGCATGGTTAGGGGCTGTAGAGAGTGAAAGAGTGTGAGTATAAGTGATATAGCGAGTGTGTGCATAGGGGCTGTAGTGTATGTGTGTATAGATGATGTAATGTGTGTAGGGGCTGTAGTGTATGTGTGTATAGATGATGTAGTGTGCATAGGGGCTGTAGAGTATGTGTGTATAGATGATGTAATGTGTGTAGGGGTTGTAAAGTGTGTGTGTTTAGGGAAAGTAGTGTGTGTTTGCTTACAGGGGATCTAGTGTGTTCATAGGGGATCCAGAATTTGTATGTCATTAATGTAGTGTGTGTAGATGGTGCATTGTGTGCCTATAAGGGATCTATTGTGTGCGTAGGGGATCTACGTGTGTGGAGGACCCAGGGTGTGCGTAGGAGATTTAGTGTGTGTGTGTATAGAGGATTCAGAGTGTGTATAGGGATTCTAGTGTGTGTATGTGTGTGTGTAGAGGATCCATAGTTATGTATCGGATTTAGGGTGTGTGTATAAGGGATGAATTGTGTGTTTCTGGAATGTAATGTGTGTAGGGGATGCACTGGGTGTGAAGGGTGCACTGTGTGTGAGGGATGCAGGGTGTGAGGAGTGCACTCTGTGTGTAAAAGGTGCAGTGTGTGTGTGAGGGGTGCTGTGTGTGTGAAAGGTGCAGTGTGTGTGTGTTTGAGGAGGGTGTGTGTGTGGGGGGGTGTAGTGTGGTGTTTGGGGTGCACTGTGTGTGAAGGGTGCACTGTGTGTAAAGGGTGCCCTGTGTATGAGGCGTGCACGCTGGGTGCCGAGGGTGCAGTGTGTGTGTGAGGGATGCAGTGTGTGTTTGAGGGGTGCAGTGTGTGTGTGTGTAAAGTGTGCATTGTGTGTTTAGGGTGGTGTTTAGGGTGCAGCGTGTGTTTATGAAGAGTGCACAGTATGTAAAGGGTGCTGTGTGGTGTTTGGGGTGCAGTGTGTGTGAAGGGTGCACTGTGTGGTGTTTGGGGTGCACTGTGTGTGTGAGGGGTACACTGTGTGTTTGGGGTGCAGTGTGTGTAATGGGTGCTGTGTGGTGTTTGAGGTTCTGTGTGTGTGAAGGATGCACTGTGTGGTGTTTGGGGTGCAGTGTGGTGTTTGGGGTGCAGTGTGTGAGAGGTGCTGTCTGGTGTTTGGGGTGCTCTGTGGTTTTTGGGGTGCAGTGTGTGTGAGAGTGCACTGTGTGTTTGGGGTGCTCTGTGGTGTTTGGGGTGCAGTGTGGTGTTTGGGGTGCAATGTGGTGTTTGGGGTGCAGTGTGGTGTTTGGAGTGCAGTGTGTGTGAGGGGTGCAATGTGCTGTTTGGGGTGCTCTGTGGTGTTTGGGGTGCAGTGTGGTGTTAGGGGTGCAATGTGGTGTTTGGGGTGCAGTGTGGTGTTTGGAGTGCAGTGTGTGTGAGGGGTGCAATGTGCTGTTTGGGGTGTAGTGTGTGTGTGTGTGTGTGTGTGTGTGTGTGAAGAATACAGTGTGGTGTTTGGGGTGTAGTGTGGTCTTTGGGGTGCTGTGGGGTAAAAATAAAACATATATATTTGTAGTTTTTTTTCAATTTGACAATTTTTATTTTTGTCGGAAGATAATGGTTCAGAGGGGTACAGAAAGGAAAAAAGGGGTGGGGGGGTTCAGGGGGTTGCATTTAAAACCTGTTAGGATTGACATTACAGTTGATCAAACCATTTGTTAGCTTTCGTACAATTCCTGACAGTTCTATGTGCTTACATTGTGTAGTACTGATTGTGCTTCCAGACGTTTACATATGGGTTGTACAGTGGGTTGAGCGAGTTATTGTACCCTGCCCTGCGCATCCTCTGTGAGATGAGGCGTGGTACTTATTGTCCCTACATGTGGGTCTTCCCATGGTGGTGAGCAGGGTGTGCTAGTCCCCTCAAAAGAGTCACAGATACAGTTAGTATGCCCGTTCGAGGGGGGAAAAGGTCTCCGTTGTGGAGGGCTATGAGTTGTCTGGCCATCTTTCCCTTGCGAGCTAATTTGGTCGCTGCTGGCCGACTTTTCTGGTCGTCTATGGTATATGAATTTTTTTTTTTTTTTTGCCTTCTCAGACTATCTGAGGTTGTTCCTCGGGTGTGTACCCCTGAGCGGGGCCAGGTATAGGAGGAGGAGGGGAAGGGGTGTAACAGGGGGAGGAAAGGATAACTAGGATAACTGGGATAACTAATGTGTCATGTGTGGCTGCTATGAACCATCGAGGTTCTGTTCTGACATAGTTGTATCAGTGTTGGCAGTGCCCCTAGCTGCAGCTTGGAGAGTTCTTTTATCTATGTATGTGGTCCACATCTTTCTCGCTGTATCGCTCCCTTTGCCTGTTTTTGTTTGGTTCCACATTATCACCTCATAGTCCAGGGTGGTAGTGACCATTGCTGTCACCTCCGCCATGGAGGGGATCTGGGGGGTTTTCCAGTGTTTTGCCAGTAAGGTGGACGCTGAGGTGAGCGTGAGGAACATCAATTTAGTTATGCTGTGGGGTATGTTGGCAGGCAGAAGTTTGAGCAAAAATGTTTCAGCGTTATGTTCAAGAATACAACCTGTGGCTCCTCTTATTATCTCTGCTATTCGTGACCAGTATGGTTGGACCTGGGCACATGACCACCAAATGTGTAGCATGGACCCTGTTTGGGTCAGGCATCTCCAGCATTTGTCACTCATGTTAGGGTAGATTTTCTTAAGTTTCGTAGGTACCAGGTACCATCTATATATTAGTTTGTGTGAGGCTTCCAGGTGCGAGGCGCACGATGTGAGTCCTCTGTGGTTAGCATATATGTGGTTCCAGTCGACTGGTGTGAGGGTTCTATTGATATCTCTGTGCCAGTCTTTTTGAAATTGCCACTCCGGATCTGGCTTATGTGCGTTTATGTGTCTGTAGCACACTGATAATGTTTTTTGGGTGGGGGTGAGGTGTAGACACATTTTTTCGAATGGAGTGAGGTTGGGAACTAATTGGGGCGGTGGTTCCTTGCCCGTATTGTTATCTAGGAGTGTTTTCAATTGCCAATGTGAGAATGTCAGTTTGGCTGAGATATTGTATTTGGTCTGCAGTGTTAAGAACGGGAGCGGGCCATTTTCGGTGCAAATTTGATGTAGGTGTGTGATGTTGTGGGCTTGCCATGTTTTGTAAGGGAACGTGTTGTTGTGGAGTGCAATTGTTTTTAGTGGTGTTGCCATCGACCATGGTGTGGCTGAACAGAATGCAACCCTGTGGTTGTCCCATATGTTGTATAGGAGTTTCGTGGTGGGTAGGGTGTCTCGGGGAACATTGCGTAGTGTCTTAGGCATCCACATAGCAGCTGCTAGGTCTGTTTGTCCTCCGCAGCTAGCTTCGATGGAGATCCACTGGGGGGTGTAAGTGGTGGAGTGCATTTGGAGCATGTTGGCGATGTGTGTTGCATGGTAGTATGCCCTAAGGTCAGGGAATCCCAGACCTCCCTTTTCCGGGTGTCTCATTAATAAAGCTCTTGGGACTCTGGGACGTTTTCCTCCCCAGCTAAATTTAATCAGGAGCGATTGTAGTCTTTGGATGTACGTCTGTTGTATGGGGATTTGTAGGGAGCGGAACATATAGAGGATTTTCGGTAATACCGTCATTTTGATGGCCGCAATGCGGCCTAGCCATGAAAGGAACTTGTTTTGCCATGAGTGTAGCGTTTGCTCCACTTCTTTGAGGAGCTTGATATAGTTGGCTGCAAATAAGCCTGAGTGGTGTTTTGTTAGCTTAATGCCTAAGAATGTCAAGTAGTCGGTCCTCCAGTCATAGTTGAAGTTGTGTTTGAAACGTTCCTCCTCCGATTTGGACATGTTTATGCACATGGCCTGTGTTTTGGTTAGGTTCAGCTGGTAATATGAGTGCGTGCTGTATTCTGTTATTTCTTTGTGGAGGTTGGGGAGTGAGATTGTCGGGTTGGTTATCGTGAGGAGTATGTCGTCCGCAAAGAGGTTCAGTGTGTAGTCCCTGTCGCCTATTGTTACCCCTTTGATGTTTTGGTTATTTCTGATGGCTATTGCTAGCGGTTCCAACGCTAGCACGTAGAGCAAGGGGGATAATGGGCAGCCTTGCCTGGTGCCGTTGGTTATTGTAAAGGGGGCAGAACTGAACCCTGAATTGAGAACCGTGGCCGTTGGGGTGCTGTACAGAGCTCTTATCATGTTTTGGAAGTCCGGTGGGAACCCGTATCTCGACATCACCTCATGTAAGAATTGCCAATTGAGACGGTCAAATGCCTTCTCAGCGTCTAGGGAGAGGAGCGTGCTCTGTAGTGTGGAGCGGTTAAGGTAGTGAAGTATGTCCAATACTTTCCGGGAGTTATCTGGGCCCTGTCTGCCTGCCACGAATCCCACTTGGTCTGTTGAGATCAAACTAGGCAGGAATGTTTTGAGCCTAGCCGCATATATTTTAGCATATAGCTTGGCGTCGGCATTTAGCAGGGAGATAGGTCTAAAATTTGGGCAGATCGTTGGTGGTTTACCCGGTTTGGGTAGGGTTATAATGTGTGCTGCTAGGAATTCGGGCGGTAGGGTTCCCTGTTGCGTGGCTAGGTTGAGGGCTCGTGTGATGTAGGGGGTTAATATGTCCTTAAAAGTGGTATAGTACAGATTGGTGAGGCCGTCAGGGCCTGGGGCTTTGCCTTTTGGCATAGAATCAATGGTCTGTGTCACTTCTAGGGTGGTAATGGGGGCCGCGAGAGCGGCTACTTGGTGTGCTTGGAGTCTGGGCATGTCAATTTTGTCGAGGTACTCCGAGATGGTGCGAGGGGTTGGCTGAGGTACTTGTGGGTTGTCCTTTAAGTTATATAGGGAGCTATAGTACGTTGCAAATTCCTTGCAGATTTGAGTGGGTTGGGGCAGTTTCTGTCCCTGGGGAGAGAGTAAGTATGGGATTCTGGTTTGGGCTTGTTTATCCCTGAGTCTTTGGGCCAGAGTTTTGCTGGCTCTGTTACCCAGGACAAACGTGGTCGCTTTGAGTCGCTTCAGTGCATAGCTTGCCTTTTGGAAGTTGGTGGTGTGGATTTGTCTTTGCAGGACAGCGATCTCTTCCTGCGTGGCTTGGGAGGGAGTCATTTGGTTTGTCCTGTGTAGGTCTTGTAGTCTTTTTAGGTTCTGAATATGTGCGTGTTGTTGTTGTTTTTTGAGGTGGGCTGCCCGTCTTATAAATATGCCCCTGATGACTGGTTTATGGGCCATCCAAAGGGTGAGCGAGGTAATGTCTGGGGTGTCATTGGTTTGAAAGTATGTCTGCATGTCTTGTCGTAGTGTTTGGGTGAATTGGTGATCAGTGAGAAGTTGCTTGTTGAGCCTCCAAGGGCCTCTGTTTTTGTAATTGTAGTGGTCTGCTAGTGTGAGTTCCACTGGGTTGTGATCTGACCAAGCAGAGGTACCTATCTCACACGCTACCGCACGGTTTAGATGTGCGCTTTGCAAGAGGAAGCCATCGATTCTTGAGTAGGTGTTGTGTACCTGGGAGAAGTGTGTGTATTCCCTCTCGGTTGGGTGCAGTGTGCGCCATGCGTCGTATAAGCCGTGTGACTGTAGGAGCTTGGTTAGGGACTTACATTGCCTGTGGAGGACCTTGTGCCTATGAGGCGTATGCTTCGCTGTTGAGTCTAGCGCGGGGTCTTGGATCTGATTAAAATCTCCGCAAATGATCGTTGTGCCCGTTTGCGTTGAGGATATGAGCCTCAGGAGGTTGTGGAGGTATCCACATTGGTTTGCGTTCGGCATGTACGTATTGACTATCGTGTATGTGGAGCTATTAATGGTGCAGATCAGTATAAGGTATCTCCCGTGTGGATCTTTTGTGACCATTATTTCCTCAAATGCAAGGTGTCGGCTGATTAGGATGGAGACGCCTTTACGTTTTGTGGGCGCTGTGGCGTGATATTGGTGCGGGTATATTGCTTTGCTCAGGACTGGGCTAGTGGTGGATTGGAAGTGTGTTTCTTGCAGGCAAATTATGTCTGCTTGGGCGTTTTTTAGATCTTTGAGTAGAATGTGTCTCTTGTGTGGGGTGTTCAGGCCCCTAACGTTGTGTGTGTATATCTTCATACTACGGTGTTAAGAGTAGGGTATGCTGTACTGGAGCTCTGTGGATATCTTGGGGTGCACAGGGTGCGCAGCTAAAAGGGCTTGCCATGTGGTGTTGGGGTGTAATTCTGACACATTTAGTTAAAAAACATACAATTATAAACCATAACATAGTCAATATAAACATAACACAACATGTGGACGCCACTGTTGGGGCGTACAAAGGTATCAACTTGAAGGTCATGGGTCTAACCTCCTTGGTTAGGGGGTAGGTGGCCGTGTCTGGCCGGTTCAGGTCTGATCCCGTCTCGCAACGGTGGCCAGAGCTCGGTAACTGCTTGCACTGTAGGTCGGTCGGGGGCTACGGGGAGAAGGTCGGTGCTTATGGAAAGGGTTTAGCCTGTCTCAGTGCGGTCATGGGGGCTGCCCTGTGGGGTGGTGTTCATGATTCATCTGGTTATGGGGGGGGTCTGTTGATCCGGTCTTCCACTATCTTTGTGACCTTTTTTTTTTTTTTTTTTTGCCCCTGATATATTTTGTTTTGTTTTGTTTGTCTTGCGTCATGATGTCTTTGTGGTTGTGGGGCCTGTGGTTGGGGGGTTCATCTGGGCTTTGAGAAAGGGGGTCTGTCTAAATATGCTTTAGGTCCTCGTGACCTGTGTCTCGGTCGCGTACGTCTTTACTTAGTCCCGTGTGTGTCTGGTATCTGTCTAGTGTCTGTCCCGCCGGTGTTGCCCTGGTATCTGGGCCCCTGGGCGTATTCCCCTATCACCCATCTCCTAGCTGTTGGGTGTATAAACCCCGCTCTCAGTCTTTACATGTCGACCCGTCCCCGCAGACCAAACCTGTGGAGAGTGTCCCATAAAGTTCATCGCATCAGTCGCTGGGTGTTCCTTCTCGGCTTGGGCGTTTTCCATTCCCCTTGGATCTTGTCGATTCGTAATGGTCCTTTTTCGGACATGGTCTCGGTTAGTCCCCAGGTTTGCAGAAGCTCTACACCCTCTTGGTTAGAGGTTATCACGTGTATCTTGCCGCCTTTGTGGATCAGGAGTTTCACTGGGTAGCCCCAGCGGTATTGAATGGTGTGATGCCTGAGAGTCTCCGTGATGTTGCGGTACGATCTCCTTCTCCGCAGGGTTTCCGCTGAAAGGTCTGCAAATATCAGGACATCTTTGAATTTCTCGTTCCCACTCCGTCCGGTTCGGTTGGCCTTGAGGATCTGTTCTTTCACGTGGAAATAATGGACTCGCAGCAGGACATCTCGTGGGTTGGAGGTGGGTAGGTGTGCGGGTCTCGCTGTTCTGTGGATCCTGTCCAGGATCAGCATGTCCGCTGGGATATCTGGCAGCATGGAGTGAAAATATTCAGTGACATAAGCTGTGAGTTCGGTTTGGGTGATTGCTTCTGGAATGCCTCTCAGCCGCAGGTTGTTACGGCGTGAGCGGTCCTCCATATCCATGAGTTTGTACTCACAGCGTTCCATTTTGCTTTCCAGCTCCTCTACCCTGTCAGCTAATGTGTTTTGGGCCACAGTGAATTCCTCCATCTTATTTTCTAAATGGGAGGTGCGGTTGCCAATGTCTGTTATATCTTTATGTAGCTCTGCCACTGCTGCTTGTATTGTTACTTGCATTTTGTGTGCTAGGGAGTCCAGCATATGTTGCAGGGTCGGCTTATCCACCGCCATTCCCGCCAATGATTCGCCGTCGGCGTCAGACTCGGCGCCATCTTGGACTGATGTGTCCGCGTTTTTATTTTGCTGTGCCCGGGCCGTGAAAAAGGACGCCTTGTCCTTGGCCTCCGGTGGGTTTTTCGTGCGGTGTTGGGACATGCTGGTAAGGGGATTTCGGTGCTCGTTGGTGCTTTAGTATCGCTGTGTTATTAGCTTTTCACGAGCCTGGCCGTCGGAGCTCGTTCAGCCTGCGACCATCCGGCTCGGCTTCCGGTCACGCCCCATATATTTGTAGTTTTAAAAATATATATATTGTTTATGTCCTCCCCCCCCCCCCTTCTTACCTTTGCCTGGGAGGGGGACCTTGTTGCCAGCCCTGGTGGTCCAGTGGGAAATCCCTGGTGGCCCACTGAGGAGTGAAATCTCTGTAGTTTCTGGGGTAGAGTTCACTCTCGTGAGATCTGAGTGTTGCCATAGTAACCACAGCAATGCTCCGACCTCACGAGAGGAAACCTGGCAGAGCTGCAGGATAGAGCTCCCCTGGGTACTCTCAACCTCCCTCCCCCGCCAGCAGCCACATCTCAGTGCCGTGCATGGGCCGGCAGGGGAGGTACACTGATTTCCCGTTGGCTTCAGCCAATGGCCATTGCGGCCCACTGGGTATTTGCCCTGTATGCCCGATGGCCAGTCCGGGCCTGGCTGTGTTATGTTTCCTATGGATTTGGAGTGGAACTCAACTGCAGAAATATAGTTAGGAGAACCCTTAGGTTAGAATAGTAATTAGAATTTAGATGGAACAATTCCTCATTAAGTTTTACGAGAAGGAGGATTGCATGGAACAGTTCTTGTAATTTGAAGGAATACAATATGAAGACAATTTGATGATAACAGTTCATGAATCTTTACAGAACACAATATGAAGATAGTTGAAGATAACAGTTCATGTAACTTTACTGATTACAGTATGAAAGTAGATTGATGAGAAGAGTTCATGTAGCTTAAGGAATGCAATATGAAGATAGATTGTTGAGATGAGTCCTGTAACCTTAAGGAACACTACATGTAGATAGTTTGATGAGAAGAGTTCTTGTAGCTTTAATGAAACAATATGAATATAGATTGATGAGAATAGTTCCTGTAGCTTTAAGGAATACAATATGTAGATGGTTTGAAGAGAAGATCTCCTGTAGCTTTAAGGAATACAATATGTAGACTATTTGATGAAAAGAGTTCCTGCAGCTTTAAGGAATACAATATGTAGACTATTTGATGAAAAGAGTTCCTGTAGCTTTAAAGAATACAATATGTAGATAGCTTGTCCACTAATTGAACTAAAGACGCACGGAAAATAATTAAGCAGTAAGTATTGAAGTGCCAGTAGGAGGATTAATCCAAATCTATAACTTGCCATTACTTAGAAGGTTTTTTCCACGGTATGAACAGTCCAGGTTCGGTACACGTTCAGAAGTTTAGAGAGAGATTGTTTGTAGGCGATCAGAAGTTCAGGAAGCTTCAAAATAACCAAGCCCTTTGAATCTGGCATGGTTCCTCTAAGTAGCATGAGGGAGCCGCGTCAGAGAAGGGGACGTGTCATTGGTCCGTGAACCCGGAAGTGTCGGATTATCGGAGAAGCCGATAGTTAAGTTCTGACAGGCTGTAATGTTGTATTAATTGACCCCAGGAGCACCCTATAATGTATGCATGTTCAGGTGAGTGCAGCCCTCTTGGTTTTGTGTATATATTTGGGAATCTAATAGACATGTGCAATTCGTTTCATTCCAAATACAAAATCGGCCGAATTTCGGAATGCCGAACCGAACCACATTTCAGAAGTTCCGAAGTTCCGAAGTGCCGAATTTCAGAATGCCAAACCGAATTGCTGAAGTGACGAATTTCCGAAGTGCTTCGGATTTCTGAAAAGTGCCAAAAAGGAGAGGGTTGGGGTTAGGGCAGTGTTAGTGGTTGGGGTAGAGATAGGGTTAGGTTTAGGGGTAGGGTTAAGGGTTGGGGTAGGGTTAGAGGTTGAGGTAGGGTTAGGGGTTGGGTTAGTGGTTGGAGTAGGGTTAGGTTTAGGGGTAGGGTTAAGGGTTGGGTTAGGGTTAGTGGTTGGGGTAGGGTTAGTGGTTAGAGTAGGGTTATGGGTAGGGTTAGGGTTTGGGGTAGGGTTAGTGGTAGGGTTGGGTTAAGGGTTGGGGTAGGGTTAGGTGTAGGGTTAGGGTTAAGGTTAGAGGTAGGGTTAGGGTAGGGTTAAGGTTTAGGGGTAGGGTTAGCTGTAGGGTTACCCCTAACCCTACCCTACCCCTAACCTAACCCTACCCCTACATACACACGAAGTCCTGTAGTCCCGAAGTTCCGAAGTGTCGAAGTCCTGAAGTTCAGAATGCCGAACCAAATATTTTTCCCATGCACATCCTTAGAATCTAGGCCAATCCCCTGGTTTTGCACCCCTCCCTGTCACAGGTGCCTCATTCCAGGGCCCTTTTTAACCTTGACCTTCAGAGAGTCCCAGGAGGAAGCATTTCCCAAGTAAGTGGATTGATCTTATAAAAGCCAGCATTAGGTGCTAGAATAGGACCTGCCAAGAATGGGATACATTGACGTTGTGACAGGCTTATGCAATGTATGATCATATACTGTAACTAAACCTCCATTATTTTTAAGGTGTTTTGAAAAACTTTGTGGGCTTTAATGTAAGTATATGTTTAAAGTATATTTTATATTAAAACTAAGTGGGCTTTTTGCTAAACATTGAGTTGCTTTGTGTTGACACCAAACCTGATGGAAAAAACAAGTTAAGATGAAATGTACAGTTTACCTGAATTTGATATTTCTTTTCCAATTCCTCTAATCATTTTTAATTGTGCAAGTTTGTTTTTTTGACAAATCACAAGTCATTCTTTAATAAATAAATCTGTAATATTTGCTAAATTGCCAGAGCTCTCTGCAAGATTCATCAAGGCAAAGAAATTCCGACAAGTCTAAATCATTTTTATTAGATTGAATGGATTTGGAGAGTACACCTCGAGTTTAGCTAATTGTTTATGTGTCATAGAAAGTTTAAACAAATTTCTAAAAACTAAACACAGCGTATCTTATTAAAGGGATTAAAATTGTTTTCATGTTTATCGAAATAATACATCAAAGGATGTAACAGAGAATTAGAATGGCGTTAACTATGAAAAACAGTAATTTTAACTTGTCGGATCAACATGGGATGTTGATTAGTAGAATATAATTAGTTAGCACTCACTGAGTAATTATGTCCGTCAACATTTTAGATGGTTCTCACCAGTCTTATGAAGAATTACTGAACAAATGGATTACTCTATGGCTGTCCTCATCAGTTCAAATGTCTAATTAAATGCAATAATTATGAAATATGAAGAATTCTGATTTGGGGAAAATGGGATGGGGGGGGGGGGGCGGAAAACTTTCAGTAAACCAAGGCTGTCTGTGCTAACAGAGAAAGCTTACTGCTTCTTGTAGAAGAATAGGATCCAAGAGCTCATCCCTTGTACTTTCCTCATTTGTTTTAGAACCCTAAACCAATGTCAAGGTTAAAGTGAACCTGTAGGAATAGGTGAATTTTAATTCTCTATCATTTAAGATTAAGTTGTGATTGACATGACAGGTACCCTTTAACACATACAGGAAACAAACCCTTGATGCAGGAGAAGACAGGAACATGGACACTGGGTTCAGACTAATGATTTTCAGTTTGGACTCTCCGGGGATTGCTTGTAGATGTGGACACTAGCACAAATTTTCCCAATTCAAGTATCTTGAATGTTGGTGGCAGAATAAATTATTTCACTAAATATATGGAGTGTGGAATCCTTTGATTTATTTTTCATACTCTACATACGATCTATGGTCCATCTGAGTATCTGCAAAGTAATTTCTCTTTATATTATATCTACTACTTGTGTGCTTCGTCTACTCTTTGCATGTGTTGGGCGTTTGTGTGTTTGGATCCTGCTCTTTCGCTATCAAGATTCAGACAAGTTCTATCTAACAGGAGACCAACATGGAGTTGCTAAAGTGTATCTTCTTGAAGTTTATATCATGTCAAGCAAGATTTACAAAGTGTGAAGACTAAAGACTGGCCAAATTATCACAAACTCTCCATGCAAACCATCCTCATGAACATATCAACATTTACATATTGTTTCAAAGATCAAAGATAATTAAAATGCTTCTATTACAGGCACCACAAAGCGAAGCGACATCGCTTTGTCAAGCCGCTCTGCATATTTTCAAAGCTATTAACGCAATATAAATGTCACCTTAGCCATATGTTACTGCCAGAAGCTAACCGGATATTTGCAGAATTGATGAAAAGTTTACAGTTTGATGGGCAAGTGACTATAAAAATCAGGACTTACACGCACACCTGTTAAAGCCCACAAATATAAACAGAATCATATTCTGAGCGTCCAGGACATTTATGTAGCCTGTATGAAAAAGAAAATGTCTCTTAAAAGCATATAATAAAAAAAAAATGAAACAAAATCAGAACTAATTGAAACTAATTATTTCAGATTAAATAGTTTTTATAAGAATGGCAGATTATGGATTTATCTATTTAAGAAGAGCCATTTTCCCAATTTTGGTCTTTTAGCTATTTAGTAGAAACCTCTCTAATCTAGTACCATTATGTGTGTGGCGGGACCGCTGCCTGTCCTTGAATTACCTTTCTGATATTATGTGTGTTTCCTCACCTGTTTGTATAATGTGCCCGCTCCACGTTTGGGAGTGCCTCGATGAAGGGAATTCATTCGCCACCCTGATACCTCATTTAGAATGTTAGTTTAGAACCTTCACACCTCGCAACATAAGTGTCAAACTGCAAACCGCAAATGAAACAATTAATTCCCTTGGGCGGCTGCCATTCGTACAGACAAACGCCAGCCCGGGGGAGCGTTCGTAGATTGTTTCCAGACTTGTTAAATTCCTCAACAAGGACCTCTCCAGTGTCCCATGACAAAATGTTCACACCAATTAATCAGAACGTTCTTACTTGCAACCTAAGTGTGAAACCGCAAGGGAAGTAATTAATGAGTGCTCCCCTGGGTGGTCGCCATTTCGAATAGATGAATGCCGTCCAGGGGGAGCATTCGTGTTGAAAGGAGACACTTCCTGTAGCGGACTGTCCCCTAGCACTCACATGTCTCCTTACCTTCTTACTAGCAGGCCTGGTATATAGTCTGGGACAGAGAAAAAGTGGATGTAGTGAGTGTAGAAGAAAGGGAACAATCCACAGTGTTAGAGAGACCAAAGTCAGCATTACCTTAACTAATTTCATTGTCAGCCAGTCCACACAAGTTTTGTTGCCATACATCCCTCTTAAGCTTCAAAACTTAAAGGGACACTATAGTCACCAGAACAACTACAGCTTATTGTATTTGTTCTGGTAAGTAGAATCATTCCCTCCAGGCTTTTTGCAGTATACACTGTCTTTTCAGAGAAAATAACTCCACTGGCCACTCCTTAGATGGCTGCTAGAAGTGCTTCCTGGGGCAGTACTGCCTAGTGTGGAGCACTGCCATTCAGTGTCTCCACCCTCTGCATGCAGACACTGAACTTTCCTCATAGAGATTCATTGATTCAATTCATCTCTATGAGGAGATGCTGATTGGCCAGGGCTATGTTTGACTTGTGCTGGCTCTGCCACTGATCTGCCTAGTTGACAGTCTCAGCCAATCCTACGGGAAAGCATTGTAATTTGCTCAGACCACCACTTCTGATGATGTCAGCAGACAGAGTCAGTTCAGACGCAGAGCCAGCAGCTGCAGACTACAGAATACAAGTAAGATTTTACTATATTTAGTGAAACAAGAGGGGGCCAGGGGGGCTTGATGATGGTTTTTACATAACAGGGTCAGAAATTCATGATTGTGTTTCTGACCCTATGGTGTTCCTTTAAGCAAGAGTATGTGAAGAGTAGTTAGTGGATGGGGGGGGGAGGGGGGCTAACCCAGGGGTGGAGTTAGGGTTGCCACCTTTCTTGGAAAAAAAATACCAGCCTTAATCATTTGTATAATTAGTTATGTGTTACATCACATGGTGTAAATCACAAGGAGTGACATAAGAGAAAATTCTGTAAAATAACCAACAAACTACTCACAGTTTGATTCTGCTGTATAGATGAATTGCTCCCAGTGTCTCCCTGTCTCCCAGTCTTGCAAGTCACCCAGTGTCTCAGTGTCCCTATGTATCACAGTGTCAGTGTCCCCTTGTCGCCCAGTCCTCTAGTCTCCCAGTGTCCCTAGGATACTAGGGGACACAGTGTGACATGGGGACACTGGGAGACATGGGGGCACTGAGATACTTGGGGACACTGGGAGACATGGGGGCACTTGTGAATACAGACATGGGGATACTAGGGAAACATGAAGACACTGGGAGACATGGGTGCACTGAAACATTTGGGGACAATGGGAGAAATGGGAACACTGAGACACTAGGGACACAGAGACATGGGGACACAGACACTGGGAGACATGGGGACACTGAAACATTTGGGGAAATTAAGACACTAGGGACACTGAGAGAGATGGGAACACAGACAGTGGGAGACTAGGGGACACCAGGAGACTAGGGGACACTGAGACACTAGGGACACTGGCTAGGAGACAGACACTGGGAGACATGGGGACACTTGTGGACATAGACATGGGGACACTGGGAGACATGGGGACACAGACATTTGCACACTGAGAGACATAGGGACACAGACAGTGGGAGACTTGGGGACACTGAGAAAATGGAGGACACTGGCTTGGAGACATGGGGACACTGGGAGACATGGGGACTGTGAGTCACTAGGGACACTGAGAGACAAGGGGACACAGACACTGGGAGACTAGGGGAAACTGGGAGCCATGGGGACACAAAGCCACTAGGGACAGTGGGAGACATGGGGACACTGTGTCCCTAGTGTCTCCGTGTCCCAATGTCTCACAGTGTCCCCATGTGTCTCAGCATCCCGATGTCTCACAGTGTCCCCTAGTGTCTCGGTGTCCCCATGTTTTCCAGTGTCCCCTAGTGTCTGTGTCCCCATGTCTCCCTGCTGCCTTTCCCCCATCCCTCACTTACCTGAGCTGTAGAGTTGCTGTCTGGACTTTCTGTGCTGTGTAGCTGCTCCCCCACGGATCAGTGAGTAGTAGAGAGAGGCAGGGATATGCTGTAACTTCTTATTCCTGCCTCTCTCCATACAAAGTGACCCCTACTGGCCGGTGCTGGTATTGCAGAGTAATCTCCGTTTTTACTGAGAAAAATACCTGCATTTGTATTGCCGGTATTATTGCAATTACTGCAGCCTCAAATACCAGCTATGCCTGTAAAATACCAGTCAGGTGGCAAAAGTAGTGTGTAAAAAAAAAAAAATATATATATATATATATATATATATTTTTTTTTAAATGGGCCTGGAGCTGCAGCTCCATCAGCCCCTATGTTAATCCCGCCCTGGCCCCAAGCCCCGCTACCTCTCCCAGCTGCTGATACGTCTGCACCTGGCAGCCCCAACCTACCCTCCACCCAGAAACCCACCAGCCCCGGTGCCAAACCTGAAGGTACAACCACATGCAGGCTCCTGGTGCCACCGCTGCCATCAATCCGCCATTTCAAAAGCGAGTGCCCCCCAGCTCAGAGACAAACCCCAGTGGGTTCGCCCCATGGTCACCCTGGCCCCAAGAGCCGCAGCCAATTGTTACCAGGCTGCCCCCACGTACCCACTGACCACCACCGAAGATGCCTGGCTCATCATCCACGAGGTGGACCCCCTCCAAACTGCCACCGACAACCGAGACCACCACAGGCAGCCGGTCTGATGGCACCCAGAAAATATCGACATGAGCTGTTGAAGATAGCTCACGATATCGCCCTGGCAAGGCATTTGGGAAGGGGCCATACTGAGCATCGGCTCACCCAAAGCTTCTTCTGGCCGGGCATCTCGAAGGATCTGAGGCAGTATTGCCAGACCTCTGATGTCCAGAGAGCGGAAAAGCAGGGCGATCGGCACAAGGCCAAGCTCCAGCACCTCACCATCATCGAAGACCCCTTCGGCAGAGTAGCTGTCGACATCATAATTTTGTTTTATTCCAAATTGATATTTTCCAAATTTTGGATGAACCAAAATTACAAAATTAAATGAAACACATTTTTCACCCATTCACATCCCTACTTGTTGGTATCAAGCTGTTTTATTCACAATGGAAACATCCACTTACTGATCGACTGGCACCAAAAACATGGCGGACATCTTATGGGCAATCGTGGCACCAGTCCACTAATTAATGCCAAGTAAATGACATCACATGCAGGTATTTATCTGTCTTGCTAGTGAACAATTTGACTATTACCCTCCCAGACGGCAGTTGTGAGTGCTGCGCGTGCTTTTTACAAGGCGTTGGATTCCAATAAACAAAGTTCTGCATTCTGCGTCACCATCTTAAATCCCGAGATAACATAACTCTGATCCAAAATAAAACTCGGCCAACAGAATCTCTGAAGGAGTCCAAATAGGGGAATTCAAAACATTTAATGCCTGAATGCTTATGAGGAAACCCACATCTTTAGCATATGCTTTCACCATCTGTCTTACAACTGTCGTCATTCAATTGATTGCAAAAAAAAAAAGTGAAATAGCATCTATTTTTCATTTACATGATAATAACTGTTATAATTTAATTATAAATGAACAATTATTATTTCTACTTTGTTTCCTAAATATTGCATAGAGTATCTCATCCAGGGCACTTATATACCTTATAAATTGTTTAATAATTTTCATGAACATTATGGCAGAGAGTAACACGAGGCCTGTACTAACTGCTACCTGCTAGAGCGCTCACTAAACTGATTGGTTGCACTGATTGAGCATGTGAGAATCCAAGGCGAACCTGGGAGTATCTAATCTGTTAATTACACCGTTCTGATTACAAGAAAAAGACAGTTTCATTTCTAACATTATTGCTACAATGATGCCTGAATTATAATGGTAAAAATGTAACTTGCTGCACCATGCTGTCCATTTCAGCACTGAAAAGACTCCCATCGTCCATATTATCACATATCACTATACATATCTAATACAGGGGCCAGGTCAGTCTCATTCAAATCAGCACATTGTTTGACATTCTAACTACAACCAAATCACCAGTAACCGTCCAAACTAGCATTGAATCGACACATGGAGCAATGTTATATTGTCTGCAGCTACTTGTATCAGTCTTTAATCTACGTTTGAAATCTGTATGTCTGTCTGTTTGTATATGTCTGCCATAATGCCTGCTTTTTGGTCTGTCTGGTCATGTCTGTGTGTGTTTCTCATGTTTATCTAGCCATTTAAATTGGGCCTTTTTCAAATGAATTCTCTGTATTTGGCACCCCACATCTTGACAATTTTCAGAGCAAAATTTATAATAATATCCCAAGTGTATTTTGATCGTTAAGTCTTTGATCTTCCTGGTAAAGGCTACAAGATAACAACATATCTGTGAGATAGACTTAATAAATGTAGCATTACTTTAAATAAATAAATAAATAAAATGTATTCAGCCAAAACACACACCCATTAAAATGTCCTAAATACTGCTCCAAGCATCACATCATTAATTAGTTATTTTGACAAGTTAATGTGTTAGACTGGCAGCTTGACAGGGCAGCCTCTAAACACGGAGAAAGGTGCGTCTGATCAAACTGATTCAGTAATTACTGCAAAACGATTCATTATCATCCATCGTCTTAACATTCCTGTGATTTTTATTTTATATGAAGAGATTTTCAGAATCTTCCATTTCTTTTCATCTTTAGTTTGTTTAGTCTTATTTGTTTAACCCCTTAATCTAATATCACAGTAATAATAATATACAAATGAATCCCCAAGTCTCTGATTGAAATGGCATGTGCTATAACGATACGTGTCGTTGTACAAGTGGCGTGGGGGAACTTTGCTGCGTGACTGGTCTGACAGCTGCTTCCATCGCAGAGGTGTCAGAGGTGCACATGAAGTTGTCAACGCATGCGCCGTGGCCTGATCAGCTGTTACAGGACTGTCCGTTCAAAGCGCACGTACCTGCATATACACACCGCACCTCTACTCGGACTGAACAATGTTTTATATTTAGCTTTATAACAAAACTGAAATTTAACAGGCAATAAAAGTACAACATAATGTCGCTTAATAGCAATCTGCATAATTTGCGTGGAAGTATGCAGATTAGCTAAGGGAGTATGCAGAGCATAGCAATCCCTTGTAGTGATATAGCAATTCCCCCAATAAGAGACAGGACTCTAGATTGAGGGTGAAGAAGAACTGACTGTACTGGCACATACCTCTTTTATTCACATTCTACAAACATAGTACTGCCCACAGGGTTTTGAAGCACAACCAATCAACACATTACAACACAGCTAACACTCCCATTCATTAAATCAGGAATCCTCCCCTCTGCTTGTGATACAATTATCTCAACACAATAGACTAACTTAATTATCGCAGGCAGGAAAATACAGTATTATAAAACATATCACAGGGACCCCAAAACATGCAATAACCCCATATATCATCGGAACCGGGGGATCTGGGTGAACCACATATCCAAAATTCACCAAGATCCATTCAGTAGTTTGGAAGATATGGTTTAATGCAGATTCTGCAGAACATACACCGGCTATATGAAAAATAATTACTGTTAAATGTGTCCCCTGTTCTGTAGTTTAGAACTACTGCACAATATCTTTGTGCACCAAATACTGGCGAGATGGCACTGTGTAGAAAAGTACAAACAGTGTCTGTGAGTTAAAATGGCCGTCATCCATTGTTCTCACCATGTGCTTCATCCATTGTTCTCACCATGTGCCTCTGATACATGAAATGGTGGTCACCCACAGTATGTCCCCAGATGGTTCTTAAAGGGCCAGCATCAGCATAATAAAATACAGTATGCCCAAATCAGTTCCTTAAAGGGCCATAGTCGCAGGGCAGGAGGCTGGCAAACAGGCCCCTCCAAAAACCAGTGGCGAGGTCATTTTCACCAGAAACATTTTGTATGGAAAGAACTCTTTTTCCAGGATACCCAAGAGTTGCTCTAGGCTATAACTCGGCTGTTTGTGTATTAACTAACTGACAGACGGCTAGCTTTCTGCCCTTACTGTTTATCGAACTCCAGTACTTTCTTTTCATCGAACTCCTCTTTAATATCTTGTTCTGCGTTTACTCAGTAAGTACATACCACAAACCAATAAATGATAAAAACATATATTTCTATCTACTTCTATGTATTACGGGTATAGGATCGGGGATTTGAGGCTGGATGATGTAATTAGAATCCTAGGATTACTGAAACCTAATTAGAATCAAATTATAGCATTCTCACCTTTGGACCCGTTTTTGCTTTTTAACATAATTCAAGTTATTAATGTAATGAGAATGCTACTTTAATTATTTTTAGCTTGTATGTTAAATTGTTAAATTATAACGAGCTTCTGTGAAATTCTGTGATCCACAAATAAACAAAGTCTGAGTAATTTTATAAGTTGTGACTCTCTTCACCTCGTGCAAACTTCAAAGTTAAAAAGTTGATTTAATTGAAATGTTTCAATACTTTCAAAGGCGCCAGTCAGAAATGTAATTATGCTGGTGCTAATAGTTTAATGTCTTTGGTAAACTTGAAAAACTGTAATTAATGTTATTGATAAAAACTGTTTTTGTAGCTAAATATATATTTTTTAGGGAGAACATAACAAGTGTCGCAAGTAAAACCTGTCATGAAACGATGGAATGACTGCAACGTCATCGTATAAAGTAGAGTTATGAACACGTGCGTCGCTCGGTGGATGACAAGAGGAGGCTTCAGATAACACAAACAAATATTGACTCACATTACGAACGTTTTCTAAATAATCTTACAAAGTTAAACTTTTTGTATATTTCATGTCACGCTGTGAGACCAAGAAAGTGATTGGTTGGAGTCCACCTGGTTGTAGCAGGATTTGTGGCCATTGCGATTTCAATGTGAAATGATGTACTGTATTCCTCTGTGTTTAAGGCTATTTTATTAATCGATTTGCATTTTCCTTTCGCAAAGCTAATAGCGATGTCACAGTTTTCTGTGAATGACGTGTTACTTGACAAATTCTCAGAATTTCTCACTGTTTCCTGGTGTTCTCCCTTGTTTATTAATTGTTTATTTTTTTTGTGTTGTAGAAAATGAGAGAATACGCACTGAATATTTGTACAGTATTTTTATTTAATTGCACAGAATCATGGAGGATTATACAATTAAAAGGCAATACTTCTCAGACTACTTTTAAAATGCCTTAATAAATCAGAACATTTCACGTTTCAGATCACTTTGTAATAAACAGCAATACCTGAATAATGTATGTTAGAAAAACTATCATTTTATATAAGATCACAAAAAAAATGGGTCTAGAACAAGCACATATATCAAATGAGATATTGGGAAAATAAACCCAAATCCATTTAATTAATGAATGGGGAGCCAAGGTTTGGGGGACCCATTACACGAGGGGGGACGGGAGGGGAGAGGGTTATAGTCATTCACTAAACCCTCTGTGGGGGCATTAAACTGGGTGGAGAGGTGAAAACGAGAGAAATCTCAATGTATCTTTCCTGGTAAAATATTTTATAAATAATAATAATAATCATAGCTGCCCATTACTGCTCTGTCTATTGCTTGCTCATTTACCCAAGCAACACAGAGAGGATGAGTTGCTCATTGCTCAGGACTCGTTTAGCATTAGAACATTAAAACGGATTAACCCTGAATGGAAGGACAGCGCCTTTCATTCAGGGTTAATCAGTGGAAGGACAGCGTCCCTTTAAGACGCCGTAAGATGGAGGCTCCATGGTATCCGTAATGTTATTAACGCTTTGTACCCAACGGCGGTGACTACAGGTTTGTCTGAGATAGTCACTGGCAAGGACCAGCTTCGAACAAAACTCACATTAACTCTGCTGATTCTAAAAATATCCAATTTTTGGGGGGCGAGCTCCCCGTGTCCAAGGCTGATGAGCTTGTAAGTGTTTCAGGCTGATATCGTTGTTAATCTCACTCTCTAAAGGTCGCACAGTCTGCTGGCTCATCCTCTGCGAACGCTCTAAATACGGTATTGCTGGCAGTTTGAGAGACCAACCATGACTATCGCTCTCTAAAGCCTCTTGACTCGGTGTTTAGCACAAATGGATACTTGTTAGGTGTGACTGTTTGTCCTCCTGCCTTCACTGCTATTAATTAATGGGACTTCATCCACGCCGCTGCAAGCTGTCAGATAAGGGAGGTCTTGGCTTTGGGTGAAGGTAAGCTGGCTCCTGCCACAGATTGGGAACTTGTTCGGTTCCATATCCGTTGCTAATCCTTTCTGAGGATTACAGGAATCTTTCTATCAGGAACGTGCTAATACAGCAAATGCTTATTGCAACTCAAGTCACCAATAAAATAAACCAGGCAGCTTTTCAAAGCTGAACAAGAGAAGCGAGGAAATCTTTATTCCTGTATAGAGCTAGATTAATAAAATGTAACCGAGCACCGAGATATCTCACTGGATAGCACTTCCATTTTATAGCATTAGAAAAACAAATGTTAATCAGTTTTCCTCATTCTTCAAACATGGTTCAACAACATCCCCCTCCCCCCCACCCCAAAAAAGAACTTCTGTTTACACCCAGGACAGATTAATTAGAAGCATTCTCTCTTGTTAAATGTGTTAAAATGTGCACCTATAAAGGCGAACGTGACTGTCAGGGGTGGGGATCTAGCGTGGATAATAAGAGTGGGGATCTAGCGTGGATACTAAGAGTGTGGATCTAGCGTGGATACTAAGAGTGGGGATCTAGCGTGGATAATAAGAGTGGGGATCTAGCGTGGATACTAAGAGTGTGGATCTAGCGTGGATAATAAGAGTGTGGATCTAGCGTGGATAATAAGAGTGGGGATCTAGCGTGGATACTAAGAGTGGGGATCTAGCATGGATACTAAGAGTGGGTACTAGCGTGGATACTAAGAGTGGGGATCTAGCATGGATACTAAGAGTGGGGATCTAGCGTGGATAATAAGAGTGGGGATCTAGCGTGGATACTAAGAGTGTGGATCTAGCATGGATAATAAGAGTGGGGATCTAGCGTGGATAATAAGTGGGGATCTAGCGTGGATAATAAGAGTGGGGATCTAGGGTTGATACTAAGAGTGGTGATCTAGCATGGATAATAAGAGTGGGGATTTAGCGTGGATAATAAGAGTGGGGATCTAGCGTGGATACTAAGAGTGGGGATCTAGCATGGATAATAAGAGTGGGGATCTAGCGTGGATACTAAGAGTGGTGATCTAGCATGGATAATAAGAGTGGGGATTTAGCGTGGATAATAAGAGTGGGGATCTAGCGTGGATACTAAGAGTGGGGATCTAGCATGGATAATAAGAGTGGGGATCTAGCGTGGATAATAAGTGGGGATCTAGCGTGGATAATAAGAGTGGGGATCTAGCGTGGATACTAAGAGTGGTGATCTAGCATGGATAATAAGAGTGGGGATTTAGCGTGGATAATAAGAGTGGGGATCTAGCGTGGATACTAAGAGTGGGATACTACGCGTGTGGATATAGCGTGGATACTAAGAGTGGGGATCTAGCGTGGATACTAAGAATGTGGATGTAGCGTGGATAATAAGAGTGGGGATCTAGAGTGGATAATAGTGTGGGGGATCTATCGTGGATACTAAGAATGGGGCTCTAGCATGGCAGCTAGGAGTGGGGATCTAGCGTGGATACTAAGAGTGGGGCTCTAGCATGGATAATGAGAGTGGGGATCTAGCATCAATGCTAAAAGTGTGGATCTAGCGTGGATGCTAAGAGTGTGGATCTAGAGTGGATACTAGGAGTGGGGATCTGGCGTGGATACTAAGAGTGTGGATCTAGAGTGGATACTAAGTGTGGATCTAGTGTGGATGTTAAGTGTGTGGATCTAGCGTAGCAGCTAGGAGTGGGGATCTAGCGTGGATACTAAGTGTGTGGATCTAGCGTGGCAGCTAGGGGGGGGAATCTAGCGTGGATATGAAGTGTGTGTATCTAGCGTGGATGCTAGGATCGGGGATCTAGCGTGGATATGAAGTGTGTGGATCTAGCGTGGATGCTAAGTGTTACCAAGCTCAGACAACATATATGAATCAAAAATAGTAGTTGAACATTAACAGAAAAACAGGAACTTCATTTCTCCAGAAGAGTCAAATACTGGGTGAAAAATGCAAACTAAGGGCCACCATTTGATCGCCTTGCACCTTGACCAGGTACCTCCGTCTATCGCTACTTCCCAGTACTTGCGAGTACCATCAGCACTGAACCGAAACACCACAACCACCTCAGACCCCACGAACCGCCGCAGCTTGGTTGGGGTCTCGTCGTCTTCCACCCACTCTGAACCCAAGACCAGGATACAGCTTCCAGTAGGCAGATCTCTCTTAGTACAGAGAGCGTAGCAGAAAACAGCTCTTATACGAACTTAGTGATTATACTCAGGGGAGTATAGTGATTATAGCAATCCCCAGAGTGTAGTTATCCCCTAAACATGAGCCAAGATTTCATGAAGGGGTAAAGCAGGTCTGTTTAATACAAGCAAGCACTTACAATTTATACACACATTTAAACCCCGAACAGCCTAATTTACATACAATAGGTTACATAGAGTCCTATAGTACAAGGAAGGGTGGGGTCAGACAATAGCAAGGGCTGATAGGAGATTGAGGAGGGACAAAGCATCCAGTTTAAACTGGCCTGGCAGTGTCCCTGGGACAATGCCCTGCTGGAGAAACAATAGGACAGGAAAAAGGGGAAGGGGGAGAGGCACAGACAAGCAATATATTCAACATACTCCTCCTCTGGTAATTATCTCCAGGTACAGAAAAACACAATTTACAAACACCCCAAAAGTACCCCCAAGATCCATGGAAACCCCACAAGAGTCACATCCTCTGATAGCCCTGATCATCTGGGTGACCAACATATCCAAAAATCACCCAGATCAGTTCAGTGGTTTGGTTTTTCCATGGAAGTCACTTTTAAACATGTATTTTTGCAGGGCCCATAATCCTGGGGCAGGAGGCTAACCAGCAGGCCCCTCCAGGTACACATGGTAGAGGCATTTTTGCCACAAGCCAAATAAGTCACAGGGGCCATAATCACAAGGCAAAAGGCTGGCCATTAGTCCTCTCCATAAACCAGTGGCGAAGTTGTCTTCGTCACACAGCACTATCCCAATACATGTAGCAGTCCCAAACAAGGAAATGTTTGGGCACACCAGCGCTCATAAACAGGCACATTTATTGGGACAAAGTGTACAGAGCAACATCTCCACTCAACAAGTGGTCTTTGTCAAGCTTGACAAAGAATTTTCATGAATTTAATTTCAAGGGAAAAACTGAGGCAAACGTACCAGATCTGAAACATTTCTCCATTTCATCTAGAAACTAGTTATTTTTGTCTCAGTTTTTCCATTCAGATTTATGTCATGAAAACCTTGAGTTTAGTTAATAACCCCACTTTTTATAGTGCTGTGTTTTCCTGCCTTTTTTTTTTTGCGCCAAAGTAATCTGTCTCTCTGCTACTGTTCATTGCTTTTCATCTTTTTTTTTTTTTTACTGATTTACTCATTTTGAGCATTAAGAGACTGCAGCCAACTGATTAATTCAAACTTTACAGGACAAAATGGTAATAACTTTAAGGAAAATCTTGCATCCATAGTTTAAAGGATTCTTTCATACCTTGACAAATAGGGAAGAATGTAAAAACCATCCAATCTGAGAGTATAATTTGCTGGGAAGAACAGACAGACTTTTGTACCATATTTTTATACATTGGAAATGTAAGAACCAAGAAAATGCAATCTAAGCACCGTGAAACCGCAAGATGCCCTGGAACTAAAGACTACTTGTAATACCATCCGTACATTGTCAGGAGACGTGTGGTTTGCTCTTTCTGTAAACAAACACTTTTAAATAAAGATTAAAAAAAAAATCAACCAAGGAAAACTATGAGAAAAATAAGCTGGAAAATGTCCAGTAAAGAATATTTTTGCTCCAAATAAAGGAATAAATAAGCACAGATAGGAAAAGCACACAAAAACTGCGTAAAAACACAAATCTTTTTGTAGATAAACCCCCATTATGACTGGTTCTAGAAAGGCGTCTGTTAAATAAGACTATGCGTTTCCCTTTCTCGTAGATAAATGCAGTAACACGTGTGACTAATTCCATCCATTACAGTTTAATTGGTCTCTGTACATATCTCTTCCAAGACACTACTACAGCTTGTATGTACGAACAAGAACAGACCCTCAGGCCAAAAACACCATGAATTTCTAATGAAACTTGATGCTTCAAACTGATTAGACGTCTCACTCTATTAAGGAACCTGCGGTTTGGGATTGTGAGAATGTAGCTAATTAGTACCCAGTTCTCCTGACTCCTTGCAAATAAGTCTTTAAAACTTCCACGAGGTCAGGCAAGAGGACTCTAAAGAAATCAGTGATTAATATGAATGTGTCTGATCACAGTTTCCCGGAGTGGAGGCAGTGTATAAAGAAAAGTAAAATGTCTCATCCAGAAGAAGACGTGACCCATCATAGACTTTCAGAAGAGTCATTGTGAGGAAACATCAGTAGTTCTAGCCATCAAGGAGCCATCATTAGACAAATGTCTCTTTGACTTCAGAAAGTCACGTTCTATTTCATATTAGGTGTCAAAATACTCCACTGATCACGTATTGGATAGTTGTTGGACATTACAATCAGTTGTTCATGATTTACCAAACATTTGCATCCCCCCGCCACACACCATCTCCTACAGCAATATTAAAAGCAGGGCACCGAATCAATGGTGGTGCATACATGTAGGTGTCTCTTCACTGCTGGATAAGATAAGTGTCCAAAACCCCTTCTCTCTATTGGGGGGGCGCTGCAGTGAGCCATGTAATAACAGCTATTACGTGGTTCACTGCAGCCCCCCCCCTCCACCTCCACAATAGAGAGAAGGGGTTTTGGACACTCTTTAACATATTAAGCAGAATATACATTTTCTACATATTAAGGAGAAGCTTTGAAATCTCAATCCTCTAACTGTCAGAAAACTGATAATTCCAGCCATAGATCATGCTTTACACAAAGGTAGCAGAGTCCTATAGAACTGCCATGGCGTGTATTTGTAGAAGGTCCCTGTAGCCAAATTAAATTTTAGGTGACAAGTTACCAACCAATTCAAGGATCTAGGATAGCGGTGGCCAACATGTTGTTCCCTTAGTTGTTGTAAAACTGTCATTTTCTATTTTACAATTATTTCTATTAGTGTAGACATTCTATTTACTTATTGGCACCTGGTCCTTTTTCCGGGTTTTGCCATCAGAGGACTGTCACCGGTCTGTGAGACGGAGGAAAGTCGCTAACTCAATGTGAAGTGAGCGAGACAACGAGCGCAAGCTTCTAACATGGTTTATGAAGGGTCTCTTTATCAAAGACCCAACCTGAAATTATGACATATCTGTTTTATCTGTATTTACACTGTAGCGGAGAGGCAGTATGATCCACGATATCTCCGCTGGGTAACAGGAACAACAAAGGATAATCCAGGGAATCAGCATATAATAATCCAAACAGCACTGCAGTAACCCTTCCTTCCCAAGAACTAGGCGACACATAGGCTGGGAGTCAACTGAGGTTTTAATCACAGGTCACAGTATTTATGCAATTCCCCATGCAAGGGGTTTCCAAACTGACATTACAGGGGTTGTACAGGAGGGGACTACATGGGGGACTTACAGTACCACATATTTCTCCCATCAGGCACCGCTGCACGAGAGGGATCATCCTCCCAGAATGCACCGTTAAGGGGATTATCCCCTCGTGCAGCAGAACCGGCAATTCACACAAAAATCTACAACTGGTACAATATACGGTGGATTTACACGAATGGACGTTCGGTAGATAGCTGGGGTCTGGGCGCATCATTCGTGAGATTGCCGCTCGGATCCCAGCTAAACTAACCGAACGCCGCACAGAAAACACATTTCTTTCAAAACCCACGAAAAGAACCGATTGCTTTTAGTGAACCTGGTCCTGAAACTCCCGAACGTCCTGGAGGCTCAGCGGTGTTCGTGCCGTCGAATAACTGTTGGCAATGCTATGCGTTCGACGACACGGACCCGCTGAAGAACCAGGGATCCAAGATGGCCGACCGCCGCATGGTCGGTAGTCGAACGACGGCCACCCAGGAGAGCCTCTAATAACCGATTGCAACAATGTTGCAATCGGTTAACTAGCGCCACACGCCTCTAAGTGTGTGGGCTATTAGGGGGTATCGCATTCGTTTCACGAACGGCCCTCCAAAGTGCCGTTCGCGAAACGAACGGGAATCCCCATACAAACCGCCATTTGCATTCGGCGGAACAGATAGGTACAGGCAATGCAGGGAATACATGAAGCAGGCACATACAGGTACAACGCATCTCTCTCCAGACCTATAGGCAACCCTTAAAGGCATAGTGTCCAGTTATAGTCCGAGTGGCTAGGTTTGCCACAATGCTCCCCCAGAACCAAGCCGGCATACACAGTCTGATCCCAACGGATCGGCTTGGGGATGTCCGGAGGAGTACTCACGAATCACGGCTCCAAGTCTGTTTGTCTAGACAACCCGTCGGCGTTGCCATTCTGCTTCCCAGGGCGGTAGTGGATAGTAAAGTCAAAAGGCTGCAGCGCCAAACTCCAGCGCAGCAGCCTGGCATTGTCTCCGGACACCCTGTTCAGCCACACCAACGGGTTGTGATCCGTGAGTAAAGTGAAGGGTTGCCCGTATAAGTAGGGTTGCAACTTCTTGAGGGCCCACACCACAGCCAGGCACTCTTTTTCAATGGCGGCGTAGCTTACTTCCCTGGGTAAAAGTTTTCGGCTTAGGTAAGCTACGGGGTGCTCGCCGCCATCGGGTCCAACTTGGCTCAGTACTGCTCCCAATCCAAACATAGAAGCGTCTGTGTGGACGAGAAAGCGTTTAGTTGGATCAGGAGCAGAAAGTACAGGAGAGTTAACAAGCGCCGTCTTGAGCTGTTGGAACGCCTGCTCACACTCTGGGGCCCAGACTACTAACTTAGGGAGGTTCTTGCGGGTCAGGTCTGTGAGGGGTTTGGCGAGGGCGCTATAGTTGGCCACAAACTTCCGGTAGTACCCGGCGGTCCCTAAAAAGGCGAGCACTTGGGTCTTGGTGCGAGGGGTAGGCCATTGGGCGACTGCCTCTATTTTAGCAGGTTCGGGTTTCTGTTGCCCACTCCCTACCCGGTGCCCCAGATACTGGACTTCCGCCATACCGATATGGCATTTGCTGGGTTTTAGGGTCAGTCCGGCCTCTCGGATTCGGTCTAGAATGGCTCCTATGTGAACCAGATGTTCGTGCCAGGAGTGGCTGAATATGGCGATATCATCTAGATACGCGCAGGCATACTCCTGGAACCCATCTAATAGTCTGTCCACCATTCTCTGGAAGGTAGCTGGAGCGTTTTTCATCCCGAATGGCATAACCTTAAACTGATACAGGCCAAACGGGGTGACAAAAGCCGACTTAGGGATGGCGTCTTCCGCTAAGGGAATCTGCCAGTACCCTTTGCACAAGTCTATAGTGGTTAGGTATTGACCCCTGGCCATCTTGTCGAGGAGTTCGTCTATTCGGGGCATGGGATATGCGTCAGAGGTCGTTTTATCGTTGAGCCGTCGGTAGTCTACGCAGAAACGGGTCGTCCCGTCCCGTTTCGGCACCAGTACTACCGGGGAGGCCCAGGGGCTGTCCGAGTGCTCTATTACTCCTAGCTGAATCATCTCCTCAATTTCCTTGCGCATATTTTCCTTGACTGCTTCTGGAGTGCGGTATGGGGGTTGGCGCAAGGGGGTCGGATCTAACGTTTCTACCTTATGGGTAGCCAACGGGGTATAGCCGGGTAAATTGGAAAACGTGGCCTTCTTTTCCCGAAGCAACTTTTGTACCTGGGCCCGTTCTTGGGTATTTAATCTTTCTCCTAACTGTACCTCTCCCAGATCTCCGCTCTGGCCCTCTTGGTCTAGGAGATCGGGTAGGGGTAGGTTATCAAAATCTTCCGTGGCAGGGGCACAGATTGCGGTGACTTCCTCAGTCCGTTCGTGGTATGGCTTGAGCATGTTCACATGGAGCATGCGTTTGCCTCCCACGCCGGTAACCGGGCCGATCACATAGGTGGTGTCACAGATCTGTTCCACCACTTTGTATGGGCCCTGCCAGGAAGCCTGCAGCTTATCTTTGTGGACGGGTCGCAGGATTAGGACTTTCTGCCCCACCTGAAAGCTGCGGTCCCTGGCTCCCTTATCATACCATCGGCGCTGTCGTTGTTGCGCTACCTGGAGATTGTCTCGGACGGTCTGGGTTAGCCTCTCCAGGCGTTCCCGGAACTCGAGCACATATGGTAAGATAGGGGTGCCATTAATGGTTTCGTCTCCCTCCCAGTGTTCCCGTATCAAGTCAAGAGGTCCCCTCACTCTCCTCCCGAATAATAATTCGAACGGAGAGAATCCGGTGGATTCTTGTGGCACTTCTCGATATGCGAACAGTAGGTGGGGTAAAAACCGCTCCCAGTCCTTTTGGGTGTCCATGAACGTGCGGATCATTTGTTTCAGGGTTCCGTTAAACCGTTCACAGAGCCCATTGGACTGGGGGTGATATGGGGAGTTGAGGATTTGTTGTATCCCACAGATTTTCCAGAGCTGATGGGTCACTTCAGCAGTAAACTGGGTGCCTCTATCGGAGATAATCTCCCGGGGAAATCCTACCCGGGTGAATATCCTCATCAGGGCCTCGGCTACCGTTTCTGCGTGTACGTTCGTTAGGGCCACTGCCTCGGGGTACCGGGTGGCGTAGTCCACCACAGTTAGGACATACTTCTTGCCGGAGGGGCTGGGTTTTGCAAGGGGACCTATAATGTCTACTGCCACCCTACTGAATGGTTCTTCAATGATGGGCAGAGACCGTAGTCGGGCTTTGTATCTGTCCCCCCTCTTGCCTACCCTTTGGCAGGTATCGCAGGTCTGACAATATCGCTTAATATCCTGGGAAATACCTGGCCAAAAGAAATTTTGGGTCAGCCTGTGCTTGGTCCGACTGATGCCTAGGTGTCCAGACAGAGGGATATCATGGGCTATGCGTAACAGCTCTAACCTATACTTTCGAGGCACTATTAGCTGTTTAATGGGCAACGGTATTGACCCGGACACTACCTTCTCTGCGTGCCGATATAGTAGTCCTTTGTCCCAGATATATCTTTCCCCCTCTAACCCGGCTTGATTTTTATCCATGCGGTCTTTGTATACCTGCAACGAAGGATCTAGGGCTACTTCGGCCCCGAACTCTATGGAATTGGCCCAGGGCATGATAGGGGGTAGTGGAGGGTCATTGCTTACCTGAGCCTCAGAGTGTTCGGATGGTGCAGTGGTGCGGGCCTGTTGCCGGGTCACAACCGGGTATGCTTCTTATACGGTGGGCTGTGGAACAAAAGCTGAAGTCAGCTCCCCCAAATCGTTGCCCAAAATCACATCCGCTGGCAAGTCTTGCATCATCCCCACATATACATTCCCGTGCCCCGCTCCCCAATTCAAGTGCACCTTGGCCGTGGGTACTTTGTAAATGGCTCCCCCAGCCACCCGCACAGCCACACAGTCCCCCGTGAGCTTGGGCTTTGGTACCAGATGACTGCGTACTAGAGTTAGGGTGGCTCCAGAGTCACGAAGTCCTTGTACTTTCCTCCCCTCCATGTGTACTTCCTGGCGGTGCCCTTGGCGGTTATCGGAGGCGGCCTGGATAGGGTTCACCTCGTGTAGAGTACCGAGGGGTTCCTCCCGGGTTGTCCCCAACTCCAGATTTTGGTAGGATTCGGCCTGTAGACAATGGACTGCGGCACGGTTGCTCGGGGCGGCGTTATTCCAGCTGGGTCGAGGCCGGTTCCGTGGGCAGTCTCTCTGGATGTGCCCCTGTTGGTTGCAGGTATGGCACCGGATTGGTGGACGTGCTGAATATCTGGGGGGGTAGGAATTCTGGTTTACCCCTGGTCGCTGGTACGTTGCGGGGCCCCCTGGAGGGCTGGTCGTTGTAGGGGGGATGGTGGCTCGGGTTGGTATGGGTTGATCTCTCCGATTGTCCTGGAAATCGTCTGCCATATTAGCCGCTTCCTGCAGGGTGTGTGGCTTTCTGTCCCGGATCCAGTTTTGTAGGTAGGTCGGGACGCCATTGAAGAATTGTTCCAGTACTATTAGCTGGAACAGACCCTCCAATGTATCAACTTGGGCGGCCTCCAGCCACCCCTTGGCAGCTCGTTGCAGCTGGTGCGCCCATTCCACATGGGTGTCCTTAGTGGGTTTTTTAATGTCCCGAAACTTCTTTCGGTATGCCTCTGATGTGATGGCATACCGGGCTAGGATGGCCCGTTTTACTTTAGCGTAGTCTCTACTATCCTCGTCTGGTACTGCCCGGTACGCTTCGGCGGCTCGCCCAGATAATCTCCCCGCTAGTAGGGGTACTCTGTCTGCATCATTAATTTCGTGCAGCAAACACAGTCTCTCGAAATCCTGTAAATAGTCGTCAACGCCACCCTCTGTCTCCACATAGCTTTTGAAGGCTTGATATGGGATTTTGGCTTTCCCTGGGAAAATATGGACTGGCGTTGCGGCTCTTTCTCTGGCTTGCTGGTTTCCTGGCGGTCCTCTAGCCATAATGTACTCCTGTACATCAGCGAACAGCCGGTTAATCATCTCTGTAGATGGTGGTTCAGGAAATAAAGCCATTCGTGCTCGGAATTCCGCTGTAAATTCGTTGGTTTGTCCCTCCATTTGAGGTGCTGCAGCAGCTGCGGCTCTGTCTCCTTCCATGAGCTCCGTAATTAGGACAGCCTTTGCCTTGTTACTGGCGATTGCTCCTCTTGCTTCCAGCAGCTCCTTTAATGTGCTCCGTTTTAGCAGGGCGTAATCTGTTCCCATTCACCTGCTGTTCGTGAGGTTTATTCGAATGCGCTAATTCCCGAATGCTTGTTCCTTGATTCGTTTAAAAATCTGCCGAACGTTGCTTTGCTGTGTAAATTCAATCCCGTCGCTTGCCACCAATTGTAGCGGAGAGGCAGTATGATCCACGATATCTCCGCTGGGTAACAGGAACAACAAAGGATAATCCAGGGAATCAGCATATAATAATCCAAACAGCACTGCAGTAACCCTTCCTTCCCAAGAACTAGACGACACATAGGCTGGGAGTCAACTGAGGTTTTAATCACAGGTCACAGTATTTATGCAATTCCCCATGCAAGGGGTTTCCAAACTGACATTACAGGGGTTGTACAGGAGGGGACTACATGGGGGACTTACAGTACCACATATTTCTCCCATCAGGCACCGCTGCACGAGAGGGATCATCCTCCCAGAATGCACCGTTAAGGGGATTATCCCCTCGTGCAGCAGAACCGGCAATTCACACAAAAATCTACAACTGGTACAATATACGGTGGATTTACACGAATGGACGTTCGGTAGATAGCTGGGGTCTGGGCGCATCATTCGTGAGATTGCCGCTCAGATCCCAGCTAAACTAACCGAACGCCGCACAGAAAACACATTTCTTTCAAAACCACGAAAAGAACCGATTGCTTTTAGTGAACCTGGTCCTGAAACTCCCGAACGTCCTGGAGGCTCAGCGGTGTTCGTGCCGTCGAATAACTGTTGGCAATGCTATGCGTTCGACGACACGGACCCGCTGAAGAACCAGGGATCCAAGATGGCCGACCGCCGCATGGTCGGTAGTCGAACGACGGCCACCCAGGAGAGCCTCTAATAACCGATTGCAACAATGTTGCAATCGGTTAACTAGCGCCACACGCCTCTAAGTGTGTGGGCTATTAGGGGGTATCGCATTCGTTTCACGAACGGCCCTCCAACGTGCCGTTCGCGAAACGAACGGGAATCCCCATACAAACCGCCATTTGCATTCGGCGGAACAGATAGGTACAGGCAATGCAGGGAATACATGAAGCAGGCACATACAGGTACAACGCATCTCTCTCCAGACCTATAGGCAACCCTTAAAGGCATAGTGTCCAGTTATAGTCCGAGTGGCTAGGTTTGCCACATACACAATTATCTATCTATCTATCTATCTATCTATCTATGTATCTATCTATGTATCTATCTATCCATCTATGTATGTATGTATCTATCTATCTATCTATCTATGTATCTATCTATCTATCTATCCATCCATCTATCTATGTATCTATCCATCCATCCATCTATCTATCTATCTATGTATCTATCTATCCATCCATCAATCTATCTATGTGTAACGAAATCCCCTATTCACAGCCGTCACGAACAAGCCTGTTCGGTTATTTGGAACATTACCATAGGATTTCGTGAAATTGTCAAATAAGGCGAACAAACTACCGAACCACCGACCTCTCACTGAGGTCGTGTGGCGCTCATTGACCACCCTGACTGTTGCGGTTAACCACAAACTAATTGGTATAGCGGGTGGTCCGCGTTCACCTCCCGAACACGTGGCAATCGCCATTTTGGGTTTTGTCGAACGCGCAGCGGCAAATGGCGAGGATTCCCTGGAACTGATTTCAGCGACCTATTTTGTCGAACGCCGCTGCTACCTTCACCCACCCTCGTTCATACGGTGGAACCATTCGAAGGAAGGGATAATAGTTCATTCGCGCATTAAAGTATGCGAACGTGGCTGACCCCAGATAGCTATAATAGAGGACTGGCAATCGGTTACAAATACACGAATGGCCAAGGACAGCCAAACTTCAGTCGACGATTCTGGGACCTGTGTTCGTGGGATCTGAGCGCTATTCGCCTAGAATATACACTCAGATCCAAGCTATCTGGGGATGTGTGGAACTTAAAGTTTATGTATTTTTATTCTGTTTTTGCTAAATATAAAAAGGCATGTTTCTTTATTCTGGAGATAATTACAGCCCTCTTTGCTACCTTAATCTAATTATCTCCAGGATGGGAAAGAAGGAGTGATTTGTGTAAAGGGGAGTGTTTATCCTATAGCCACTGTGATTGGCTACTGTATTACTTCTGTCCCAGTCTTCCATCTGGTCCCCTAGGGGAGTGTCCACCAGGTGGAAGACCTGCATAAATACACAGTAAATCAGATCGTTTTACCCCTTCATGAAGTCTCGACTCATGTTTGGGGAATTGGAAGCTATAATCACTCTGTTCCAGCGGGATTTCGGGAGAAGCTGCAAGGATCATCGCTGCACGTATGCAGGGATCCTTTACACTGGTGGCAAGCGGCGGGATTCCCTCCCGAACGGACGTAACGAATTGAAACAAGCAGTGAATGGCGAATAGATACGAACGGTTGAAACGAACTACACTGAAGGAACTGCTGGAAGCTCGAGGCATAGTGGCTAGCAACAAACCGAAAGCCACGTTAATAGCCGAACTACTGGAGAGCGATCAAACCGGCGAACCACAAATGGCGAATACAGAGGAATCTGAGTTCCAGAGGGATGTGAGATGGAGACTCAGCCTGGTAGGACCTAACCCGGCACCAGAGATCGTGGTACAGGTCTTGGCACAAGCTACAGAGTCCCAGAACGCCAGGGAGGCACGAGAAGCCAGAGACAGATCACCTCCAGTGGATATAATGTCGCTATCTGGATCTACAATGGGGCGTCAGCGGAAAATTAACTACGCTGCATTTAAAAGCTTCGTGGAAGGTGAGATGGATATTGATAACTACTTGCAAGATTTTGAAAGACAATGTGTATTAGAAAATTTGGAAAGAGCTAACTGGGCTGCAGTAATAGGTAGCAAATTATCAGGAAGAGCAGCCGAAGCGTTGAGAGCTGTGCCGGATGGGGATATACAAAACTATGACAAGATAAAAGAGATTTTGTTAGCCCGGTATGCGGTAACTCCTGAAGCCCATAGAAGGAAATTCAGAGCCCTCAGAAGACAAGGCAAGGATTCATATATGGAGTGGGCATTTCGTATGCAACGCGCTGCCAATAATTGGATGCAGGGGAATCAGGCAACTACTCTAGAGGATGCTGTACAATTATTATTACTGGAACAATTTTTTGATTATACATCAGCGGAGGTGAGAGACTGGGTCAGAGACAGAAAGCCAAAAACGGTGGAAGAGGCAGCAAGGCTGGCAGACGAATTTCATGAGAGCCGGCGGATGGATGGCAACCGAGGGGTCCAGAGTCAGCGGCCTGCCTCTGCCCCGCCAACTATGCCCCAGAGGGTACCCCCACAAGGGGGAAATACCACAACCCCGGGGTACCAAAAGACCGCTCCAATGTGTTATGGGTGCAAACAAGTGGGGCACATCAAACCTAATTGCCCACAACGCACTACAGACCGCTGGGGGCGGGCACCGATACCACCAACAAAAGCAGCTGCCCACTGTGTGCAGGAGGATTACAATCCTCTGACTCAAGAGACACCCAGTAGCCATAGTGAAAATTGGGCCACCTTGCATGAGGTGAACCCTGTCCAAGCGGCTGGGGATAACAGGGCGCATCATCGCCAGTCGGTCAAGCTCAATGGGCAAGAGGCTCGGGGACTGAGAGACAGTGGAGCTACGATTACCTTGGTTCAGCCACACCGAGTCACCCCGACCCAGCACACCGGACGCACCATTGCTGTAAGGGTGGCCGGAGGGGCAATTCACAAGTTACCAACAGCCCGGGTTCATATTGATTGGGGTACAGGGGCCAAGGCCGTGGAAGTGGGCATCATGCCAGATTTACCCACGGAAGTATTACTGGGAAATGATCTGGGATGCCTGACGTCCCAATTGGCAGCCTACAGTACTGAAGGAGCACTACCTGTTACCACCCGGCAGCAATCCAGAGCTATGGAAGCCTCCCCCTCAACCCATGACCAGGTAAGCAATAACCCTCTGACAATCCCCCCTGACCACACTTCTTACTGGGGTACCCCTCAAGACTTTGAGCAAGCCCAACGGGAAGATCCCACTTTAAAAGGGTATCGGAGGGAGGCAGAACAACCCCAGGGAGACGGAGATCAGGCAAGGTTTAGCTGGGAAAAGGGTTTACTGTACCGAGTGACTGGGGGAACAGGGACAGGAGCGGGCCAGGTAGAGAAAAGACAGTTAATAGTGCCCCGCAAGTATCGAGTGGAACTGTTACGGATTAGCCACGATATTCCCTTAGCAGGTCACTTGGGCATTAAAAAGACGAGAGACAGACTCACCCAGTCCTTTTTTTGGCCAGGGGTCACTAGAGATTTACAGGATTATTGCAGGACCTGCGAAGTATGTCAAAAGGTAGGGAAGAGAGGGGATCACCCCAGGGCAAAACTACGTCCCCTACCCATTATCGAGGAACCATTTTTCCGAGTGGCAGTCGATTTAGTCGGACCACTCAGTAAACCCAGTCCATCCGGTAAGAAATATATTCTTACTGTGGTGGACTACGCTACCCGCTACCCCGAAGCTATAGCCCTGTCAAATATACATGCAGAGACGGTAGCGGAAGCCCTAGTTCAGGTATTCACTAGGGTGGGATTCCCTAGAGAGATAGTGTCAGATCAGGGAACCCAATTCACCGCGGTCGTTACCCAGCAACTCTGGCAGAGCTGTGGGGTAAAACCCATATTAAGTTCTCCCTATCACCCCCAAACCAACGGCCTCTGCGAACGCTTTAATGGCACCCTTAAGCAAATGCTCATCACGTTCACAGAGACCTGTAGGAATTGGGAAAAGTTCCTCCCTCATTTGCTCTTTGCTTATAGGGAAGTTCCCCAGGAGTCCACCGGATTCTCCCCGTTCGAGCTATTATACGGGAGACGGGTCCGGGGACCCCTGGATCTGGTACGGGAACATTGGGAAGGTGATATAGAACAAGCAGGTACCCCTATAGTCTCCTTTGTTTTAGAGTTGAGGGACCGGCTGCAGGCGCTGACCGAAACAGTTCGGGAGAACCTGCGAGCCGCCCAACAACGGCAGAAGTACTGGTATGACAAAGGAGCTAGGGACCGTATATTAGAAGTAGGACAGAAGGTCCTAGTGCTTAAACCCATCAAAACGGATAAGTTGCAAGCATCCTGGCAGGGCCCCTACACAGTAATAGAGCAGATCAGTGATACCACGTACATTGTGGCAGACTGTTCCAATGAAAGGATCCGGCGGTCCTTTCATATAAATATGCTTAAGCCATATCTGGAGAGACCAGAGGAGGTCTCCGCGGTATGCGCTCCAGCATATGAAGATAGCGAGAATATTCCCTTACCAGATATGCTCCCTCAGAAACCCACCGGAGTGGACCAAGTACAGTTGGGTCCAGCATTAGGGCCCGAGGAACAAGCTCAGGCGTCCCAACTGCTAAAGGAATTCGGGGGCATGTTTTCAGCAGCCCCAGGGTATACGACCCTGGCAGTCCACAGAATGGAGACCCCAGGCCAGTTACCCCTGCGGCAGCAGCCTTACTGAATTCCAGAGGCAGTACGGGAAAGCATGTTAACAGAACTCCAGGACATGTTAGAACTGGGGGTCATAGAACCGTCCCAAAGCCCCTGGGCTTCCCCAGTTGTCCTGGTTCCTAAAAAAGACGGTACCACAAGGTTCTGCATGGACTACCGCAAGTTAAACGATCGGACCGTTACCGATGCCTACCCCATGCCCAGAGTAGACGAGCTGCTAGACCGGATGGCTGGGGGGAATTATTTGACCACTATTGATTTGTGCAAGGGATATTGGCAAATCCCTTTGGAGCCCGAGGCCATTCCAAAATCGGCATTTGTCACCCCATTTGGCCTATACCAGTTTAAGGTTATGCCATTTGGGATGAAGAATGCCCCAGCTACATTTCAAAGGATGGCGGACCGGCTCCTAGAGGGATTTCAGGGCTTCGCTTGTGCTTACCTGGATGATATAGCTATCTTCAGTGGCACTTGGGAAGCCCACCTGGAGCACATCTCAGTAGTGCTCAACCGCATTCAGAATTCAGGGCTAACCTTGAAGCCTGAGAAATGTCACGTGGGCATGGCTGAAGTCCAATATTTAGGTCACCGGGTAGGGTCAGGGAAACAGAGACCAGAGCCCGCTAAGATTGAGGCCATTACCCAGTGGCCGCAACCCAGGACAAAAACCCAGGTCATGGCGTTCCTAGGCACCGCAGGTTATTACCGGAAATTTGTAGCAGAATACAGTGCCCTTGCCAAACCCTTGACAGACCTCACCAAAAAGTCCCTACCCCGACAAGTAATCTGGTCCCCTGAGTGTGAGGAGGCGTTCCAGAAACTCAAGGTTGCATTAAGTGCATCTCCTGTGTTAGCGGCACCGGACCATACTAAAAGGTTTCTCGTCCACACAGATGCCTCAATGTTTGGACTGGGAGCAGTATTGAGCCAGGTGGGAGACGATGGCATGGATCACCCGGTAGCGTATCTGAGCAGAAAACTGTTACCCCGAGAAGTCAGCTATGCCACTGTGGAGAAAGAGTGTCTGGCACTAGTTTGGGCACTTAAGAAACTACAACCCAGGGGCGGGGCCTGGCAGCCATGCTGACCGGTCGCATGCTGCAGAGGCTCCTGCTGAGCTTGGCTTTTTAAGCAAAATTAATAGACTCACTGCGAATACTTAAGCTGTGTAATGTACCCAAGGGTGCAAGTAGCTGTTGGTGACACCGTGGACTCCAAGATCGGGAGTTTTGAGGGCCCTTTGGGTGGTACAAAGCTTTGGAGAAGGCGGCCTACTCGGGAGAGGAGCGGGGCAGACGGCCGCTGCCCTGCTTGCATGCCTGACAATCACCCAACGGCTATGTGATACCCCTCACAGGCCCTGGTCCCCCCCCCATGGACCGGCGGGGGTTATCCCGGTCCCCACTGGAGGCAGCCGACACTGAGTGGGCCATCTGTGCAGAGATTCTCAGCCAACGAACCTCAGCGCCCGACCAACAAGATGGCGGCCGCATGGCACCCGCTGGGCCCGACAGCGTTACCAGCACTCATATGGCTTCCTGGACCATGCCGCCCCAACTCTTAACCCTGGGCTATTGTTGCTACTACAACCTGCTAAGCAGCGGAGCTGCCTCATCTGACCAGCCCTCATATCAAAGTCCGGTCCTAGCAGCTGCCAACTTGGGCCTAGAGCACCCTGACGACAACCCCCGAACCACAGCCCGATGATATCTCACCTGGGAATCCCGATATTGACCATCCATGGCAGGGGAACCGGAGGCACAGGTGACAGGCGCACATGGAGCACGGGACTGGCAACAACCCAACTTTTCACAGGGTTTGCAGGTCGGACACGAGAAGAGGCAGGAATGAGTCCGTAAGATCCAGCAGGACTGTCTATATGTCATCTGCGGCACACAGAGAATGGCGCCTGGGGGGCTGCGTGGCCTTGAGAGACTCCAGTGGCACATTTTAGCTTCAGTGCAACCTATTAGAATGCTCCCTTATATTAATTTACTTTGTCTTTTATTTTTCTCCACATTGAGTACGGTATAGCATGCTTATATGTTTCTAATGGGCTAAGTAATACTCCTACACCCATGGGCTTATAGCTATATGAGATCAAGTATTATTGCCTGTCAGCGACCGCTTGGTTGCTCTACCCTATAACAGGCATGTACCTGCAGGGTATCATTATTATAGCATACATAACATGTCACTTGTCACACCCTGTTTCCCCAATCTCTAACTTGTACTTAACATG
>OW240913.1:371494619-371515896 GCA_933207985.1 Pelobates cultripes | reverse complement strand
TGGGGATCTAGCGTGGATACTAAGAGTGGTGATCTAGCATGGATAATAAGAGTGGGGATATAGCGTGGATAATAAGAGTGGGGATCTAGCGTGGATACTAAGAGTGGGGATCTAGCGTGGATAACAAGAGTGTGGATCTAGCGTGAATACTAAAAGTGGGGCTCTAGCATGGATACTAAGAGTGTGGATTTAGCGTGGATACTAAGCGTGGGGATCTAGCGTGGATACTAAGCGTGGGGATCTAGCGTGGATACTAAGAGTGTGGATCTAGTGTGGATGCTAAGAGTGTGGATTTAGAGTGGATAATAAGAGTGGGGATCTAGCGTGGATAATAAGAGTGGGAATCTAGCATGAATAATAAGAGTGGGGATCTAGTGTGGATACTAAGAGTGTGGATCTAGCGTGGATGCTAAGAGTGGGGACCTAGCGTGGATAATAAGAGTGGGGACCTAGCGTGGATAATAAGAGTGGGGATCTAGCGTGGATAAGAGTGTGGATCTAGCGTGGATAATAAGAGTTTGGATCTAGCGTGGATGCTGAGAGTGGGGCTCTAGCGTGGCAGCTAGGAGTGGGAATCTAGCGTGGATGCTAAGTGTGTGGATCTAGCATGGATACTAAGAGTGTGGATCTAGCGTGGATAACAAGAGTGTGGATCTAGCGTGGATACAAAGAGTGTGGATCTAGCGTGGATAATAAGAGTGGGGATCTAGCGTGGATACTAAGAGTGAGGATCTAGCGTGGATACTAAGCGTGGGGATCTAGCGTGGATACTAAGAGTGGGGATCGAGCGTGAATACTAAGCGTGGGGATCTAGCGTGGATACTAAGAGTGGGGATCTAGCGTGGATAATAAGAGTGGGGATCTAGCGTGGATAATAAGAGTAGGGAGATCCCCAACTGGATATGGGTGTGGCTGGATGCACGAGGTGGGGCTCCTAGGCGTGGCAGCTAGGAGTGCCAGGGATCTAGCATAACTGGATACTAAGAGTGGGGATCTAGCGTGGATACTAAGAGTGTGGATCTAGCGTGGATACTAAGAGTGTGGATCTAGCGTGGATACTAAGAGTGGGAATCTATTGTGGATAATAAGAGTGGGGATCTAGCGTGGATAATAAGAGTGTGGATCTAGCGTGGATAATACGAGTGGGGATCTAGTGTGGATAATAGAGTGGGGATCTAGTGTTGATAATAGAGTGGGGATCTAGCGTGGATAATAAGTGGGGATCTAGCGTGGATAATAAGAGTGGGGATCTAGCGTGGATACTAAGAGTGGGGATCTAGCATGGATAATAAGAGTGGGGATCTAGCGTGGATAATAAGTGGGGATCTAGCGTGGATAATAAGAGTGGGGATCTAGCGTGGATACTAAGAGTGGTGATCTAGCATGGATAATAAGAGTGGGGATTTAGCGTGGATAATAAGAGTGGGGATCTAGCGTGGATACTAAGAGTGGGGATCTAGCGTGGATAATAAGAGTGGGGATCTAGCGTGAATACTAAAAGTGGGGCTCTAGCATGGATACTAAGAGTGTGGATTTAGCGTGGATAATAAGAGTGGGGATCTAGCGTGGATACTAAGCGTGGGGATCTAGCGTGGATACTAAGAGTGTGGATCTAGTGTGGATGCTAAGAGTGTGGATTTAGCGTGGATAATAAGAGTGGGGATCTAGCGTGGATAATAAGAGTGGGAATCTAGCATGAATAATAAGAGTGGGGATCTAGTGTGGATACTAAGAGTGTGGATCTAGCGTGGATGCTAAGAGTGGGGACCTAGCGTGGATAATAAGAGTGGGGACCTAGCGTGGATAATAAGAGTGGGGATCTAGCGTGGATAAGAGTGTGGATCTAGCGTGGATAATAAGAGTTTGGATCTAGCGTGGATGCTGAGAGTGGGGCTCTAGCGTGGCAGCTAGGAGTGGGAATCTAGCGTGGATGCTAAGTGTGTGGATCTAGCATGGATACTAAGAGTGTGGATCTAGCGTGGTAACAAGAGTGTGGATCTAGCGTGGATACTAAGAATGGGATCTAGCGTGGATACTAAGAGTGGGGATCTAGCGTGGATCATAAGAGTGGGGATCTAGCATGGATACTAAGAGTGGGGATCTAGCGTGCATAATAAGAGTGGGGATCTAGCGTGGATACTAAGAGTGGGGATCTAGCGTGGATACTAAGCGTTGGGATCTAGCGTGGATACTACGCGTGTGGATATAGCGTGGATACTAAGAGTGGGGATCTAGCGTGGATACTAAGAATGTGGATGTAGCGTGGATAATAAGAGTGGGGATCTAGAGTGGATAATAGTGTGGGGGATCTATCGTGGATACTAAGAATGGGGCTCTAGCATGGCAGCTAGGAGTGGGGATCTAGCGTGGATACTAAGAGTGGGGCTCTAGCATGGATAATGAGAGTGGGGATCTAGCATCAATGCTAAAAGTGTGGATCTAGCGTGGATGCTAAGAGTGTGGATCTAGAGTGGATACTAGGAGTGGGGATCTGGCGTGGATACTAAGAGTGTGGATCTAGAGTGGATACTAAGTGTGGATCTAGCGTGAATGTTAAGTGTGTGGATCTAGCGTAGCAGCTAGGAGTGGGGATCTAGCGTGGATACTAAGTGTGTGGATCTAGCGTGGCAGCTGGGGGGGGGAATCTAGCGTGGATATGAAGTGTGTGTATCTAGCGTGGATGCTAGGATCGGGGATCTAGCGTGGATATGAAGTGTGTGGATCTAGCGTGGATGCTAAGTGTTACCAAGCTCAGACAACATATATGAATCAAAAATAGTAGTTGAACATTAACAGAAAAACAGGAACTTCATTTCTCCAGAAGAGTCAAATACTGGGTGAAAAACTTTGATCGCCTTGCACCTTGACCAGGTACCTCCGTCTATCGCTACTTCCCAGTACTTGCGAGTACCATCAGCACTGAACCGAAACACCACAACCACCTCAGACCCCACGAACCGCCGCAGCTTGGTTGGGGTCTCGTCGTCTTCCACCCACTCTGAACCCAAGACCAGGATACAGCTTCCAGTAGGCAGATCTCTCTTAGTACAGAGAGCGTAGCAGAAAACAGCTCTTATACGAACTTAGTGATTATACTCAGGGGAGTATAGTGATTATAGCAATCCCCAGAGTGTAGTTATCCAATCCCCTAAACATGAGCCAAGACTTCATGAAGGGGTAAAGCAGGTCTGTTTAATACAAGCAAGCACTTACAATTTATACACACATTTAAACCCCGAACAGCCTAATTTACATACAATAGGTTACATAGAGTCTTATAGTACAAGGAAGGGTGGGGTCAGACAATAGCGAGGGCTGATAGGAGATTGAGGAGGGACAAAGCATCCAGTTTAAACTGGTCTGGCAGTGTCCCTGGGACAATGCCCTGCTGGAGAAACAATAGGACAGGAAAAAGGGGAAGGGGGAGAGGCACAGACAAGCAATATATTCAACATACTCCTCCTCTGGTAATTATCTCCAGGTACAGAAAAACACAATTTACAAACACCCCAAAAGTACCCCCAAGATCCATGGAAACCCCACAAGAGTCACATCATCTGATAGCCCTGATCATCTGGGTGACCAACATATCCAAAAATCACCCAGATCAGTTCAGTGGTTTGGTTTTTCCATGGAAGTCACTTTTAAACATGTATTTTTGCAGGGCCCATAATCCTGGGGCAGGAGGCTAACCAGCAGGCCCCTCCAGGTACACATGGTAGAGGCATTTTTGCCACAAGCCAAATAAGTCACAGGGGCCATAATCACAAGGCAAAAGGCTGGCCATTAGTCCTCTCCATAAACCAGTGGCGAAGTTGTCTTCGTCACACAGCACTATCCCAATACATGTAGCAGTCCCAAACAAGGAAATGTTTGGGCACACCAGCGCTCATAAACAGGCACATTTATTGGGACAAAGTGTACAGAGCAACATCTCCACTCAACAAGTGGTCTTTGTCAAGCTTGACAAAGAATTTTCATGAATTTAATTTCAAGGGAAAAACTGAGGCAAACGTACCAGATCTGAAACATTTCTCCATTTCATCTAGAAACTAGTTATTTTTGTCTCAGTTTTTCCATTCAGATTTATGTCATGAAAACCTTGAGTTTAGTTAATAACCCCACTTTTTATAGTGCTGTGTTTTCCTGCCTTTTTTTTTTTGCGCCAAAGTAATCTGTCTCTCTGCTACTGTTCATTGCTTTTCATCTTTTTTTTTTTTTTACTGATTTACTCATTTTGAGCATTAAGAGACTGCAGCCAACTGATTAATTCAAACTTTACAGGACAAAATGGTAATAACTTTAAGGAAAATCTTGCATCCATAGTTTAAAGGATTCTTTCATACCTTGACAAATAGGGAAGAATGTAAAAACCATCCAATCTGAGAGTATAATTTGCTGGGAAGAACAGACAGACTTTTGTACCATATTTTTATACATTGGAAATGTAAGAACCAAGAAAATGCAATCTAAGCACCGTGAAACCGCAAGATGCCCTGGAACTAAAGACTACTTGTAATACCATCCGTACATTGTCAGGAGACATGTGGTTTGCTCTTTCTGTAAGCAAACACTTTTAAATAAAGATTAAAAAAAAAATGAACCAAGGAAAACTATGAGAAAAATAAGCTGGAAAATGTCCAGTAAAGAATATTTTTGCTCCAAATAAAGGAATAAATAAGCACAGATAGGAAAAGCACACAAAAACTGCGTAAAAACACAAATCTTTTTGTAGATAAACCCCCATTATGACTGGTTCTAGAAAGGCGTCTGTTAAATAAGACTATGCGTTTCCCTTTCTCGTAGATAAATGCAGTAACACGTGTGACTAATTCCATCCATTACAGTTTAATTGGTCTCTGTACATATCTCTTCCAAGACACTACTACAGCTTGTATGTACGAACAAGAACAGACCCTCAGGCCAAAAACACCGTGAATTTCTAATGAAACTTGATGCTTCAAACTGATTAGACGTCTCACTCTATTAAGGAACCTGCGGTTTGGGATTGTGAGAATGTAGCTAATTAGTACCCAGTTCTCCTGACTCCTTGCAAATAAGTCTTTAAAACTTCCACGAGGTCAGGCAAGAGGACTCTAAAGAAATCAGTGATTAATATGAATGTGTCTGATCACAGTTTCCCGGAGTGGAGGCAGTGTATAAAGAAAAGTAAAATGTCTCATCCAGAAGAAGACGTGACCCATCATAGACTTTCAGAAGAGTCATTGTGAGGAAACATCAGTAGTTCTAGCCATCAAGGAGCCATCATTAGACAAATGTCTCTTTGACTTCAGAAAGTCACGTTCTATTTCATATTAGGTGTCAAAATACTCCACTGATCACGTATTGGATAGTTGTTGGACATTACAATCAGTTGTTCATGATTTACCAAACATTTGCATCCCCCGCCACACACCATCTCCTACAGCAATATTAAAAGCAGGGCACCGAATCACTGGTGGTGCATACATGTAGGTGTCTCTTCACTGCTGGATAAGATAAGTGTCCAAAACCCCTTCTCTCTATTGGGGGGGCGCTGCAGTGAGCCATGTAATAACAGCTATTACGTGGCTCACTGCAGCCCCCCCCCCCTCCACCTCCACAGTAGAGAGAAGGGGTTTTGGACACTCTTTAACATATTAAGCAGAATATACATTTTCTACATATTAAGGAGAAGCTTTGAAATCTCAATCCTCTAACTGTCAGAAAACTGATAATTCCAGCCATAGATCATGCTTTACACAAAGGTAGCAGAGTCCTATAGAACTGCCATGGCGTGTATTTGTAGAAGGTCCCTGTAGCCAAATTAAATTTTAGGTGACAAGTTACCAACCAATTCAAGGATCTAGGATAGCGGTGGCCAACATGTTGTTCCCTTAGTTGTTGTAAAACTGTCATTTTCTATTTTACAATTATTTCTATTAGTGTAGACATTCTATTTACTTATTGGCACCTGGTCCTTTTTCCGGGTTTTGCCATCAGAGGACTGTCACCGGTCTGTGAGACGGAGGAAAGTCGCTAACTCAATGTGAAGTGAGCGAGACAACGAGCGCAAGCTTCTAACATGGTTTATGAAGGGTCTCTTTATCAAAGACCCAACCTGAAATTATGACATATCTGTTTTATCTGTATTTACACAATTATCTATCTATCTATCTATCTATCTATCTATCTATCTATCTATCTATCTATTTATCTATCTATCTATGTATCTATCTATCTATGTATCTATCTATCCATCTATGTATGTATCTATCTATCTATCTATGTATCTATCTATCTATCCATCCATCTATCTATGTATCTATCCATCTATCCATCTATCTATCTATCTATCTATCTATCTATGTATCTATCTATCCATCCATCAATCTATCTATGTATCTATCTATCTATGTATCTATCTATCTATGTATCTATCTATCTATCTATTTATCTATCTATCTATGTATCTATCTATGTATCTATCTATCTATCCATGTATGTATCTATCTATCCATCTATCTATGTATCTATCCATCCATCCATCTATCTATGTATCTATCTATCTATGTATCTATCTATCTATCTATCTATCTATGTATCTATCTATCTATCTATCTATCTATGTATGTATCTATGTATCTATCTATCTATCTATCTATCTATCTATGTATCTATCTATCTATCTATCTATCTATGTATCTATCTATCTATGTATCTAATTATCTATCGACCGACCTACGTTTTATTTCCTTTGAGGAATCTTAACCAGCTGTTTTCTGCCACAAAAGCCTGATTTAATGTTAATGTTAAGGTAGATCTAAACATTAAATAGGAGAACGAGCTAGGTGAGCCCCTCAGTGAAAACACACACAGACCACACATAGGCTCCATTTAATAATATCACATATAAAATAACTTTATACTCAGCTTGTACATGGCTGGGATCTGTGTCCATTCCCCACAGGCTGACAAATTATGGGGAAATTCAGGGAATTCTATAAAAACGCAATACTTTTATACTGAATGTTAGCTAATAGAGCCCCACGGTATGCATTTTAAGAAATCAACCCCTTAGCCCCCCCGTCGGCCTATCCTATCAAGTATCCTCTGGGTGGCGCCTGTCCTTGATTTCCCTTGACATGACGTATTGTGGGTGAATCCTTGAAGCTAAGACACATTGATACAGAAACTCATTAGAATGATCTGAACGGGCGGAAATGTCATATTCCTGTGAAATACAGCCCAGACGGCCCTATAATTGGCACCTGAAAACAGATATCGGTCTTTCCATAAAAAGATATTGCTTGTTGCTCGAGTCTCTTGGTTTGATTAAAAATGTATTGATTAGCAGCCGTTACAATCCATCCATTCAGGGCCATTAATAACCTGAGCAGGTTTAAAGAGACCTGGGAACCGAAATAAATGAGTTTATAGCAGTAAAAATGAAAAACCAGCGGACACACCTGTGTCTCCATTTAGTTAAATGCAGTGATGGTGTGGATAGGAAGCTGTAGGGCTGACTATTAATACATATATATTGATGTCCCGAGTTTTACGATTATTACACTCATTGGAAAGCAATAAACAGGGTACAATGGGAGACTGTGTCCATGTGGAGTTCCCAGAGTCCCTCTAATGATGCCATAAAGTTTGCTGCATTACTGAGCTGTCATTCTACAAGGACAAACAAACACTTGTCCTTCATCCTACTAAATATGCAAGATTTAGCCCCGGGCCAGCATATACTGCCTTATAAAGACCAGCGCGGGAGACGGAGCTTTATATCGCCCAAGAAACACTTATTATATTTGTGGTGCTTTAACCTAATCAATCAAACGTAATGAAACACATATCGCATTGGCAATGAAAAGGTTAACTAGTGTCATTTACAGACAGTCAGACAGCCTGGATAGAATGTTACTATCCCATCACATGTCACATTTATCAGATTTAACACAAAACATCCTGATCCCAGTTACAGCAAAGATTTGATCCAAGTAACGGAAAGCAAAACGATTTACTTATACAAACAGTATTCATTCAAAGTGCTTCTGAAATAATCACTGAATAAATAGTGTAACAATGTCCATACTGTATACAATGAATACAATGAATAGTGTAACAATGTCCATACTGTATACAATGAATACAACGAATAGTGTAACAATGTCCATACTGTATACAATGAATACAATGAATAGTGTAACAATGTCCATACTGTATACAGTGAATACAACGAATAGCGTAACAATGTCCATACTGTATACAGTGAATACAAGGAATAGTGTAACAATGTCCATACTGTATACAATGAATACAATGAATAGTGTAACAATGTCCATACTGTAAACAATGAATATAACAAATAGTGTAACAATGTCCATACTGTATACAATGAATAGTGTAACAATGTCCATACTGTATACAATGAATACAATGAATAGTGTAACAATGTCCATACTGTATACAATGAATACAACGAATAGTGTAACAATGTCCATACTGTATACAATGAATACAACGAATAGTGTAACAATGTCCATACTGTATACAATGAATACAACGAATAGTGTAACAATGTCCATACTGTATACAATGAATACAACGAATAGCGTAACAATGTTCATACTGTATACAATGAATACAACGAATAGCGTAACAATGTCCATACTGTATACAATGAATACAACGAATAGTGTAACAATGTCCATACTGTATACAATGAATACAATAAATAGTGTAACAATGTCCATACTGTATACAATGAATACAACGAATAGTGTAACAATGTCCATACTGTATACAATGAATACAACGAATAGTGTAACAATGCCCATACTGTATACAATGAATACAATAAATAGTGTAACAATGCTCATACTGTATACAATGAATACAACGAATAGTGAAACAATGTCCATACTGTATACAATGAATATAACAAATAGTGTAACAATGTCCATACTGTATACAATGAATACAACGAATAGTGAAACAATGTCCATACTGTATACAATGAATACAACGAATAGTGTAACAATGTCCATACTGTATACAATGAATACAACGAATAGTGAAACAATGTCCATACTGTATACAATGAATACAACGAATAGTGTAACAATGTCCATACTGTATACAATGAATACAACAAATAGTGTAACAATGTCCATACTGTATACAATGAATACAACGAATAGTGTAACAATGTCCATACTGTATACAATGAATACAATGAATAGTGTAACAATGTCCATACTGTATACAATGAATATAACGAATAGTGTAACAATGTCCATACTGTATACAATGAATACAACGAATAGTGTAACAATGTCCATACTGTATACAATGAATACAATGAATAGTGTAACAATGCTCATACTGTATACAATGAATACAACGAATAGTGTAACAATGTCCATACTGTATACAATGAATACAACGAATAGTGTAACAATGTCTATACTGTATACAATGAATACAACGAATAGTGTAACAATGTCCATACTGTATACAATGAATACAATGAATAGTGTAACAATGTTCATACTGTATACAATGAATACAACGAATAGTGTAACAATGTCCATACTGTATACAATGAATATAACAAATAGTGTAACAATGCTCATACTGTATACAATGAATACAACGAATAGTGTAACAATGTCCATACTGTATACAATGAATACAACGAATAGTGTAACAATGTCCATACTGTATACAATGAATACAACGAATAGTGTAACGATGTCCATACTGTATACAATGAATACAATAAATAGTGTAACGATGTCCATACTGTATACAATGAATACAACGAATAGCGTAACAATGTCCATACTGTATACAATGAATACAACGAATAGCGTAACAATGTCCATACTGTATACAATGAATAAAATGAATAGTGTAACAATGTCCATACTGTATACAGTGAATACAACGAATAGCGTAACAATGTCCATACTGTATACAGTGAATACAAGGAATAGTGTAACAATGTCCATACTGTATACAATGAATACAATGAATAGTGTAACAATGTCCATACTGTAAACAATGAATATAACAAATAGTGTAACAATGTCCATACTGTATACAATGAATAGTGTAACAATGTCCATACTGTATACAATGAATACAATGAATAGTGTAACAATGTCCATACTGTATACAATGAATACAACGAATAGTGTAACAATGTCCATACTGTATACAATGAATACAACGAATAGTGTAACAATGTCCATACTGTATACAATGAGTACAACGAATAGTGTAACAATGTCCATACTGTATACAATGAATACAACGAATAGCGTAACAATGTTCATACTGTATACAATGAATACAACGAATAGCGTAACAATGTCCATACTGTATACAATGAATACAACGAATAGTGTAACAATGTCCATACTGTATACAATGAATACAATAAATAGTGTAACAATGTCCATACTGTATACAATGAATACAACGAATAGTGTAACAATGTCCATACTGTATACAATGAATACAATAAATAGTGTAACAATGCTCATACTGTATACAATGAATACAACGAATAGTGAAACAATGTCCATACTGTATACAATGAATATAACAAATAGTGTAACAATGTCCATACTGTATACAATGAATACAACGAATAGTGAAACAATGTCCATACTGTGTACAATGAATACAACGAATAGTGTAACAATGTCCATACTGTATACAATGAATACAACGAATAGTGAAACAATGTCCATACTGTATACAATGAATACAACGAATAGTGTAACAATGTCCATACTGTATACAATGAATACAACAAATAGTGTAACAATGTCCATACTGTATACAATGAATACAACGAATAGTGTAACAATGTCCATACTGTATACAATGAATACAACGAATAGTGTAACAATGTCCATACTGTATACAATGAATACAATGAATAGTGTAACAATGCCCATACTGTATACAATGAATACAACGAATAGTGTAACAATGTCCATACTGTATACAATGAATACAACGAATAGTGTAACAATGTCTATACTGTATACAATGAATACAACGAATAGTGTAACAATGTCCATACTGTATACAATGAATACAATGAATAGTGTAACAATGTTCATACTGTATACAATGAATACAACGAATAGTGTAACAATGTCCATACTGTATACAATGAATATAACAAATAGTGTAACAATGCTCATACTGTATACAATGAATACAACGAATAGTGTAACAATGTCCATACTGTATACAATGAATACAATGAATAGTGTAACAATGTCCATACTGTATACAATGAATACAACAAATAGTGTAACAATGTCCATACTGTATACAATGAATACAACTGTGGCAAACCTAGCCACTCGGACTATAACTGGACACTATGCCTTTAAGGGTTGCCTATAGGTCTGGAGAGAGATGCGTTGTACCTGTATGTGCCTGCTTCATGTATTCCCTGCATTGCCTGTACCTATCTGTTCCGCCGAATGCAAATGGCAGTTTGTATGGGGATTCCCGTTCGTTTTGCGAACGGCACTTTGGAGGGCCGTTCGTGAAAAGAATGCGATACCCCCTAATAGCCCACACACTTAGAGGCGTGTGGCGCTAGTTAACCGATTGCAACATTGTTGCAAGCGGTTATTAGAGGCTCTCCTGGGTGGCCGTCGTTCGACTACCGACCATGCGGCGGTCGGCCATCTTGGATCCCTGGTTCTTCAGCGGGTCCGTGTCGTCGAACGCATAGCATTACCAACAGTTATTCGACGGCACGAACACCGCTGAGCCTCCAGGACGTTCGGGAGTTTCAGGACCAGGTTCACTAAAAGCAATCGGTTCTTTTCGTGGGTTTTGAAAGAAATGTGTTTTCTGTGCGGCGTTCGGTTATTTTAGCTGGGATCTGAGCGGCAATCTCACGAATGATGCGCCCAGACCCCAGCTATCTACCGAACGTCCATTCGTGTAAATCCACCGTATATTGTACCAGCTGTAGATTTTTGTGTGAATTGCCGGTTCTGCTGCACGAGGGGATAATCCCCTTAACGGTGCATTCTGGGAGGATGATCCCTCTCGTGCAGCGGTGCCTGATGGGAGAAATATGTGGTACTGTAAGTCCCCCATGTAGTCCCCTCCTGTACAACCCCTGTAATGTCAGTTTGGAAACCCCTTGCATGGGGAATTGCATAAATACTGTGACCTGTGATTAAAACCTCAGTTGACTCCCAGCCTATGTGTCGTCTAGTTCTTGGGAAGGAAGGGTTACTGCAGTGCTGTTTGGATTATTATATGCTGATTCCCTGGATTATCCTTTGTTGTTCCTGTTACCCAGCGGAGATATCGTGGATCATACTGCCTCTCCGCTACAATTGGTGGCAAGCGACGGGATTGAATTTACACAGCAAAGCAACGTTCGGCAGATTTTTAAACGAATCAAGGAACAAGCATTCGGGAATTAGCGCATTCGAATAAACCTCACGAACAGCAGGTGAATGGGAACAGATTACGCCCTGCTAAAACGGAGCACATTAAAGGAGCTGCTGGAAGCAAGAGGAGCAATCGCCAGTAACAAGGCAAAGGCTGTCCTAATTACGGAGCTCATGGAAGGAGACAGAGCCGCAGCTGCTGCAGCACCTCAAATGGAGGGACAAACCAACGAATTTACAGCGGAATTCCGAGCACGAATGGCTTTATTTCCTGAACCACCATCTACAGAGATGGTTAACCGGCTGTTCGCTGATGTACAGGAGTACATTATGGCTAGGGGACCACCAGGAAACCAGCAAGCCAGAGAAAGAGCCGCAACGCCAGTCCATATTTTCCCAGGGAAAGCCAAAATCCCATATCAAGCCTTCAAAAGCTATGTGGAGACAGAGGGTGGCGTTGACGACTATTTACAGGATTTCGAGAGACTGTGTTTGCTGCACGAAATTAATGATGCAGACAGAGTACCCCTACTAGCGGGGAGATTATCTTGGCGAGCCGCCGAAGCGTACCGGGCAGTACCAGACGAGGATAGTAGAGACTACGCTAAAGTAAAACGGGCCATCCTAGCCCGGTATGCCATCACATCAGAGGCATACCGAAAGAAGTTTCGGGACATTAAAAAACCCACTAAGGACACCCATGTGGAATGGGCGCACCAGCTGCAACGAGCTGCCAAAGGGTGGCTGGAGGCCGCCCAAGTTGATACATTGGAGGGTCTGTTCCAGCTAATAGTACTGGAACAATTCTTCAATGGCGTCCCGACCTACCTACAAAACTGGATCCGGGACAGAAAGCCACACACCCTGCAGGAAGCGGCTAATATGGCAGACGATTTCCAGGACAATCGGAGAGATCAACCCATACCAACCCGAGCCACCATCCCCCCTACAACGACCAGCCCTCCAGGGGGCCCCGCAACGTACCAGCGACCAGGGGTAAACCAGAATTCCTTCCCCCCCAGATATTCAGCACGTCCACCAATCCGGTGCCATACATGCAACCAACAGGGGCACATCCAGAGAGACTGCCCACGGAACCGGCCTCGACCCGGCTGGAATAACGCCGCCCCGAGCAACCGTGCCGCAGTCCATTGTCTACAGGCCAAATCCTACCAAAATCTGGAGTTGGGAACAACCCGGGAGGAACCCCTCGGTACTCTACACGAGGTGAACCCTATCCAGGCCGCCTCCGATAACCGCCAAGGGCACCGCCAGGAAGTACACATGGAGGGGAGGAAAGTACAAGAACTCCGTGACTCTGGAGCCACCCTAACTCTAGTACGCAGTCATCTGGTACCAAAACCCAAGCTCACGGGGGACTGTGTGGCTGTGCGGGTGGCTGGGGGAGCCATTTACAAAGTACCCACGGCCAAGGTGCACTTGAATTGGGGAGCGGGGCACGGGAATGTATATGTGGGGATGATGCAAGACTTGCCAGCGGATGTGATTTTGGGCAACGATTTGGGGGAGCTGACTTCAGCTTTTGTTCCACAGCCCACCATACAAGAAGCATACCCGGTTGTGACCCGGCAACAGGCCCGCACCACTGCACCATCCGAACACTCTGAGGCTCAGGTAAGCAATGACCCTCCCCTACCCCCTATCATGCCCTGGGCCAATTCCATAGAGTTCGGGGCCGAAGTAGCCCTAGATCCTTCGTTGCAGGTATACAAAGACCGCATGGATAAAAATCAAGCCGGGTTAGAGGGGGAAATATATATCTGGGACAAAGGACTACTATATCGGCACGCAGAGAAGGTAGTGTCCGGGTCCATACCGTTGCCCATTAAACAGCTAATAGTGCCTCGAAAGTATAGGTTAGAGCTGTTACGCATAGCCCATGATATCCCTCTGTCTGGACACCTAGGCATCAGTCGGACCAAGCACAGGCTGACCCAAAATTTCTTTTGGCCAGGTATTTCCCAGGATATTAAGCGATATTGTCAGACCTGCGATACCTGCCAAAGGGTAGGCAAGAGGGGGGACAGATACAAAGCCCGACTACGGTCTCTGCCCATCATTGAAGAACCATTCAGTAGGGTGGCAGTAGACATTATAGGTCCCCTTGCAAAACCCAGCCCCTCCGGCAAGAAGTATGTCCTAACTGTGGTGGACTACGCCACCCGGTACCCCGAGGCAGTGGCCCTAACGAACGTACATGCAGAAACGGTAGCCGAGGCCCTGATGAGGATATTCACCCGGGTAGGATTTCCCCGGGAGATTATCTCCGATAGAGGCACCCAGTTTACTGCTGAAGTGACCCATCAGCTCTGGAAACTCTGTGGGATACAACAAATCCTCAACTCCCCATATCACCCCCAGTCCAATGGGCTCTGTGAACGGTTTAACGGAACCCTGAAACAAATGATCCGCACGTTCATGGACACCCAAAAGGACTGGGAGCGGTTTTTACCCCACCTACTGTTCGCATATCGAGAAGTGCCACAAGAATCCACCGGATTCTCTCCGTTCGAATTATTATTCGGGAGGAGAGTGAGGGGACCTCTTGACTTGATACGGGAACACTGGGAGGGAGACGAAACCATTAATGGCACCCCTATCTTACCATATGTGCTCGAGTTCAGGGAACGCCTGGAGAGGCTAACCCAGACCGTCCGAGACAATCTCCAGGTAGCGCAACAACGACAGCGCCGATGGTATGATAAGGGAGCCAGGGACCGCAGCTTTCAGGTGGGGCAGAAAGTCCTAATCCTGCGACCCGTCCACAAAGATAAGCTGCAGGCTTCCTGGCAGGGCCCATACAAAGTGGTGGAACAGATCTGTGACACCACCTATGTGATCGGCCCGGTTACCGGCGTGGGAGGCAAACGCATGCTCCATGTGAACATGCTCAAGCCATACCACGAACGGACGGAGGAAGTCACCGCAATCTGTGCCCCTGCCACGGAAGATTTTGATAACCTACCCCTACCCGATCTCCTAGACCAAGAGGGCCAGAGCGGAGATCTGGGAGAGGTACAGCTAGGAGAAAGATTAAATACCCAAGAACGGGCCCAGGTACAAAAGTTGCTTCAGGAAAAGAAGGCCACGTTTTCCAATTTACCCGGCTATACCCCGTTGGCTACCCATAAGGTAGAAACGCTAGATCCGACCCCCTTGCGCCAACCCCCATACCGCACTCCAGAAGCAGTCAAGGAAAATATGCGCAAGGAAATTGAGGAGATGATTCAGCTAGGAGTAATAGAGCACTCGGACAGCCCCTGGGCCTCCCCGGTAGTACTGGTGCCGAAACGGGACGGGACGACCCGTTTCTGCGTAGACTACCGACGGCTCAACGATAAAACGACCTCTGACGCATATCCCATGCCCCGAATAGACGAACTCCTCGACAAGATGGCCAGGGGTCAATACCTAACCACTATAGACTTGTGCAAAGGGTACTGGCAGATTCCCTTAGCGGAAGACGCCATCCCTAAGTCGGCTTTTGTCACCCCGTTTGGCCTGTATCAGTTTAAGGTTATGCCATTCGGGATGAAAAACGCTCCAGCTACCTTCCAGAGAATGGTGAACAGACTATTAGATGGGTTCCAGGAGTATGCCTGCGCGTATCTAGATGATATCGCCATATTCAGCCACTCCTGGCACGAACATCTGGTTCACATAGGAGCCATTCTAGACCGAATCCGAGAGGCCGGACTGACCCTAAAATCCAGCAAATGCCATATCGGTATGGCGGAAGTCCAGTATCTGGGGCACCGGGTAGGGAGTGGGCAACAGAAACCCGAACCTGCTAAAATAGAGGCAGTCGCCCAATGGCCTACCCCTCGCACCAAGACCCAAGTGCTCGCTTTTTTAGGGACCGCCGGGTACTACCGGAAGTTTGTGGCCAACTATAGCGCCCTCGCCAAACCCCTCACAGACCTGACACGCAAGAACCTCCCTAAGTTAGTAGTCTGGGCCCCAGAGTGTGAGCAGGCGTTCCAACAGCTCAAGACGGCGCTGGTTAACTCTCCTGTACTTTCTGCTCCTGATCCAACTAAACGCTTTCTCGTCCACACAGACGCTTCTATGTTTGGATTGGGAGCAGTACTGAGCCAAGTTGGACCCGATGGCGGCGAGCACCCCGTAGCTTACCTAAGCCGAAAACTTTTACCCAGGGAAGTAAGCTACGCCGCCATTGAAAAGGAGTGCCTGGCTGTGGTGTGGGCCCTCAAGAAGTTGCAACCCTACTTATACGGGCAACCCTTCACTTTACTCACGGATCACAACCCGTTGGTGTGGCTGAACAGGGTGTCCGGAGACAATGCCAGGCTGCTGCGCTGGAGTTTGGCGCTGCAGCCTTTTGACTTTACTATCCACTACCGCCCTGGGAAGCAGAATGGCAACGCCGACGGGTTGTCTAGACAAACAGACTTGGAGCCGTGATTCGTGAGTACTCCTCCGGACATCCCCAAGCCGATCCGTTGGGATCAGACTGTGTATGCCGGCTTGGTTCTGGGGGAGCATTGTGGCAAACCTAGCCACTCGGACTATAACTGGACACTATGCCTTTAAGGGTTGCCTATAGGTCTGGAGAGAGATGCGTTGTACCTGTATGTGCCTGCTTCATGTATTCCCTGCATTGCCTGTACCTATCTGTTCCGCCGAATGCAAATGGCGGTTTGTATGGGGATTCCCGTTCGTTTCGCGAACGGCACTTTGGAGGGCCGTTCGTGAAACGAATGCGATACCCCCTAATAGCCCACACACTTAGAGGCGTGTGGCGCTAGTTAACCGATTGCAACATTGTTGCAATCGGTTATTAGAGGCTCTCCTGGGTGGCCGTCGTTCGACTACCGACCATGCGGCGGTCGGCCATCTTGGATCCCTGGTTCTTCAGCGGGTCCGTGTCGTCGAACGCATAGCATTACCAACAGTTATTCGACGGCACGAACACCGCTGAGCCTCCAGGACGTTCGGGAGTTTCAGGACCAGGTTCACTAAAAGCAATCGGTTCTTTTCGTGGGTTTTGAAAGAAATGTGTTTTCTGTGCGGCGTTCGGTTATTTTAGCTGGGATCTGAGCGGCAATCTCACGAATGATGCGCCCAGACCCCAGCTATCTACCGAACGTCCATTCGTGTAAATCCACCGTATATTGTACCAGTTGTAGATTTTTGTGTGAATTGCCGGTTCTGCTGCACGAGGGGATAATCCCCTTAACGGTGCATTCTGGGAGGATGATCCCTCTCGTGCAGCGGTGCCTGATGGGAGAAATATGTGGTACTGTAAGTCCCCCATGTAGTCCCCTCCTGTACAACCCCTGTAATGTCAGTTTGGAAACCCCTTGCATGGGGAATTGCATAAATACTGTGACCTGTGATTAAAACCTCAGTTGACTCCCAGCCTATGTGTCGTCTAGTTCTTGGGAAGGAAGGGTTACTGCAGTGCTGTTTGGATTATTGTATGCTGATTCCCTGGATTATCCTTTGTTGTTCCTGTTACCCAGCGGAGATATCGTGGATCATACTGCCTCTCCGCTACAACAACGAATAGTGTAACAATGCTCATACTGTATACAATGAATACAACGAATAGTGTAACAATGTCCATACTGTATACAATGAATACAATGAATAGTGTAACAATGTCCATACTGTATACAATGAATACAATGAATAGTGTAACAATGTCCATACTGTATACAATGAATACAATGAATAGTGTAACAATGCTCATACTGTATACAATGAATACAACGAATAGTGTAACAATGTCCATACTGTATACAATGAATACAACGAATAGTGTAACAATGTCCATACTGTATACAATGAATACAACGAATAGTGTAACAATGTCTATACTGTATACAATGAATACAACGAATAGTGTAACAATGTCCATACTGTATACAATGAATACAACGAATAGTGTAACAATGTCCATACTGTATACAATGAATACAACAAATAGTGTAACAATGTCCATACTGTATACAGTGAATACAACGAATAGTGTAACAATGTCCATACTGTATACAATGAATACAACGAATAGTGTAACAATGTTCATACTGTATACAGTGAATACAACGAATAGTGTAACAATGCTCATACTGTATACAATGAATACAATGAATAGTGTAACAATGTTGTGGCGAAACCAACCTCGCCACTGTGAACTGGAGAAGCCTGGTTGCTCGCCTGCTCCCTTTGGACTATGGCCCTGCAGGTTAAACTGTTTATTTCCCCTGCAGAAAGGCTTATTTGTGTGATCTGAGTGCCATTCATCTAATAATGTGCACTCAGATCCCAGCTATCTGGGGATATGTGAAATGTCTGTGTGTTATGTGTAAATGTGACTTTATGTATTTTAAAGTGTTTTGTGTCTTTTTGCAACTATGTGCTTAATGGAGTCTTGTGTCTGTCCTGGGAGATAATTGAATTACTTATCTCCAGGATAGAAGACTCTGAAACTGGTTTGGGCCAGAAAGCCATGCTTCATTTAGTCACAAAGGACTTTTTACTAACTTTTGAACCCCTTGTCTGATTTGTGCCATTTTTGAATATGTTGTTCCCTTGAATGGATTGATTGTGAATATGTAATTTTATGCAAATGTGATGTATGGTTTTGGAGTTATGAAAGTTGGGTAGAAAGTATGTTTTAACTGTATGTATAATTGAGTTTCCTCTCAGGATAAGGGGAGGGAATATGTGGGATGTAACTGTGATGTGATTGGTTGTTTTGTAACGCCCTGTGGGCTGTACTATGTTTGTGGATTGGGAATAAAAGAGACTGTCTGTGACAGTACAGGGAGTTCCTGTTTTAACCCTCAAAATGAAGTGTCGTCTCATTATTGGGGGAAGGATTTATTGTATGCTGTTCCAGTTTGACTGCTAGGAGAGTAAACCTATTCGTATGGTTCCTATTCAACTGTCTACAGCATTCATATGCTTAAGAGGATTCATATGCTTCTCCGGTTCGGTGGTTGTGGTGTCTGCTGCAGTGCTTGGAGTCCTCAGGAAGCTCTAGGAGCATCCTTTAACGGAGGTACCCAGTCGGGGTGCCAGGCGATCCGTTACATTGGTGGCAAGCGGTGGGATGGCGTCCTAGTGCGAGGTAAAGCAGCTCGGAGACACAGTTCGTGGATTTACAAATTGAGGGCAACGCTAGTACCCGTACAGCGACCCTATCTACAAAAGAACTAACTTCAGCAGAGCAAGCATGGCTTATGACTACACTCAGGAGGAGTTTGACAGAGAGGTTAATGAGGTGCTGTCTACCTTTGGACCCAACCCCCCAGAGAGAGCCGTGCAGCTCGCCAGGAAACTAGTAGGAGAATACCTGAAATCTCTAGTAGATTTGGCCAAAAAGGAGTCCCAGGGAGCTGAAGGTGTCGTCCTTCCTCCCCAGCGGCAGTGTGTATCCCAGGGAGCTGAAGGTGCCGTCCTTCCTCCCCAGCGGCAGTGTATATCCCAGGGAGCTGAAGGTGCAGTCCTTCCTCCCCAGCAGCAGTGTGTACCCCAGGGAGCTGAAGGTGCCGTCCTTCCTCCCCAGCGGCAGTGTGTACCCCAGGGAGCTGAAGGTGCAGTCCTTCCTCCCCAGTGGCAGTGTGTACCCCAGGGAGCTGAAGGTGCAGTCCTTCCTACCCAGCGGCAGTGTGTACCCCAGGGAGCTGAAGGTGCAGTCCTTCCTCACCAACGGCAGTGTGTACCCCAGGGAGCTGAAGGTGCCGTCCTTCCTCCCCAGCGGCAGTGTGTACCCCAGGGAGCTGAAGGTGCAGTCCTTCCTCCCCAGTGGCAGTGTGTACCCCAGGGAGCTGAAGGTGCAGTCCTTCCTACCCAGCGGCAGTGTGTACCCCAGGGAGCTGAAGGTGCAGTCCTTCCTCACCAACGGCAGTGTGTACCCCAGGGAGCTGAAGGTGCCGTCCTTCCTCCCCAGCAGGCAGAGTGTCCTGCAGGGAGCAGAGACCGTCAGTCTCGCACCCCAACCACAGGACAAAATAATGAAAGGGGAGACAGCTGGTCCCCCTCTCCACCAGCAGAGAGAGTGTCAGGGAGAGGAGCCTGATACCCCCTCTCCCCAGCGGCAGTTTACAGTTCACAGAGAGGAGCTTGTTACACCCTCTCTCCAGCGGCAGCCTAACCCAGCAAGGGGAGATGTTACACCCCCCAACAGTGCAGATGGGACTGTAGTCTCTGCACTTACAGCACAAGGGATAGGGACAGTCGGTCCTGTTCCCCAGCCACAGAGCGGTGTATCCAGAGGGGAGACAGTCGGTCTCTCCCTCCCACAACCAGGCTCCCACCAGGCTACTTCCGCGGTAGCACTGGCATCAGGGCAGAGTACCGCTGGTCTCTGCCCACTCAGCAACCCACCAAGGCAGCCTAACAGTTGCCCACACAGTCGTGGTGAGGCACCTGGACATGGACAAAGTTCTCCTCTACCCAGGTGTAGTAACCAGTTATTGTGGGTGGGCTGTACTGCTGTTTCTGTTTTGTGGGTGGTTTGCTGGACTAACCAGGGCACTGACCGGCAGGAGGTCAGATACCCTGTTAGTCTAGTTGGTAAAGGGGAGAAGTGTGGCGAAACCAACCTCGCCACTGTGAACTGGAGAAGCCTGGCTGCTCGCCTGCTCCCTTTGGACTATGGCCCTGCAGGTTAAACTGTTTATTTCCCCTGCAGAAAGGCTTATTTGTGTGATCTGAGTGCCATTCATCTAATAATGTGCAATCAGATCCCAGCTATCTGGGGATATGTGAAATGTCTGTGTGTTATGTGTAAATGTGACTTTATGTATTTTAAAGTGTTTTGTGTCTTTTTGCAACCATGTGCTTAATGGAGTCTT
>OW240913.1:371463048-371494519 GCA_933207985.1 Pelobates cultripes | reverse complement strand
GAAGGAGTGTTACAACAGCCGAGTAGAGGTTGCATCCGAGGAGGCTAGCCGTCTCCCCCTGAGGCGGCCGCAGGAACCCGAAGTAGGGGTCCTTATAGACTGGTCCTGTGAGGAACCACAACAGGCAGGTGGAGATGGGACCGGCCCAGATCCCCAGCAGCAGCCGGAGTTGCCAGGTGCGGAAGCAGGTGGTCCTTACTCGCAAATGTTGAGGGACCTCACAGACTGGTCCTGGGCAGACCCACAGATGGCAGGTGGAGATGGGACGGCGGTCTCTCTACCGGCCCTACAGGGATGCTGGGTGGTCGGCCCAGATCTCCAGCGGCAGTATGTATCCCAGGGAACTGAAGGTGCAGTCCTTCCTCCCCAGCGGCAGTGTGTACCCCAGGGAGCTGAAGGTGCAGTCCTTCCTCCCCAGCGGCAGTGTGTACCCCAGGGAGCTGAAGGTGCAATCCTTCCTCCCCAGCGGCAGTGTGTATCCCAGGGAGCTGAAGGTGCAATCCTTCCTCCCCAGCGGCAGTGTGTAACCCAGGGAGCTGAAGGTGCCGTCCTTCCTCCCCAGCGGCAGTGTGTACCCCAGGGAGCTGAAGGTGCCGTCCTTCCTCCCCAGCGGCAGTGTGCATCCCAGGGAGCTGAAGGTGCTGTCCTTCCTCCCCAGCGGCAGAGTGTCCTGCAGGGAGCAGAGGCCGTCAGTCTCGCACCCCAACCACAGGACAAAATAATGAAAGGGGAGACAGCTGGTCCCCCTCTTCACCAGCAGAGAGAGTGTCAGGGAGAGGAGCCTGATACCCCCTCTCCCCAGCGGCAGTTTACAGTTCAGAGAGAGGAGCTTGTTACACCCTCTCTCCAGCGGCAGCCTAACCCAGCAAGGGGAGATGTTACACCCCCCAGCAGTGCAGATGGGACTGTAGTCTCTGCACTTACAGCACAAGGGGTAGGGACAGTCGGTCCTGTTCCCCAGCCACAGAGCGGTGTATCCAGAGGGGAGACAGTCGGTCTCTCCCTCCTACAACCAGGCTCCCACCAGGCTACTTCCGTGGTAGCACTGGCATCAGGGCAGAGTACCGCTGGTCTCTGCCCACTCAGCAACCCACCAAGGCAGCCTAACAGTTGCCCACACAGTCGTGGTGAGGCACCTGGACATGGACAAAGTTCTCCTCTACCCAGGTGTAGTAACCAGTTATTGTGGGTAGGCTGTACTGCTGTTTCTGTTTTGTGGGTGGGTTGCTGGACTAACCAGGGCACTGACCGGCAGGAGGTCAGATACCCTGTTAGTCTAGTTGGTAAAGGGGAGAAGTGTGGTGAAACCAACCTCGCCACTGTGAACTGGAGAAGCCTGGTTGCTCGCCTGCTCCCTTTGGACTATGGCCCTGCAGGTTAAACCGTTTATTTCCCCTGCAGAAAGGCTTATTTGTGTGATCTGGGTGCCATTCATCTAATAATGTGCACTCAGATCCCAGCTATCTGGGGATATGTGAAATGTCTGTGTGTTATGTGTAAATGTGACTTTATGTATTTTAAAGTGTTTTGTGTCTTTTTGTAACCATGTGCTTAATGGAGTCTTGTGTCTATCCTGGGAGATAATTGAATTACTCTCCAGGATAGAAGACTCTGAAACTGGTTTGGGCCAGAAAGCCATACTTCATTTAGTCACAAAGGACTTTCCCTTAACTTTTGAACCCCTGGTCTGATTCGTGCCATTTTTTAATATGTTGTTCCCCTGAATGGATTGATTATGAAAATGCATGTTTTATGTTTGTGACATGTATATTTTAGAAGTTATAAATGTTGTGTAAAAACTGTATTCCTCTGCCGGTGATAATGGGATTACCCATTGTGTTCAGTAATCATATCACCTGCAGAGGGGAGGATTTTGTGTGGGAGTGTCTGGGTGTATTGTACGGATTGATTGGCTGTTTGGTAACGCCCTGTGGGCTGTACTATGTTTGTGGATTGGGAATAAAAGAGACTGTATGTGACAGTACAGAGAGTTCCTGCTTAACCCTCAAAGTGAAGTGTCGTCTCATTATTGGGGAAGGATTTATTGTATGCTGTTCCAGTTTGACTGCTAGGAGAGTAAACCTATTCATATGGTTCCTATTCAACTGTCTACAGCATTCACATGCTTGAGAGCATTCATATGCTCCTACGGTTCGGTGGTTGTGGTGTCTGCTGCAGTGCTTGGAGTCCTCAGGAAGCGCTAGGAGCATCCTTCAACGGAGGTACCCAGTCGGGGTGCCAGGCGATCCGTTACATACTGTATACAATGAATACAACGAATAGTGTAACAATGTCCATACTGTATACAATGAATACAACGAATAGTGTAACAATGTCCATACTGTATACAATGAATACAACAAATAGTGTAACAATGTCCATACTGTATACAATGAATACAACGAATAGTGTAACAATGTCCATACTGTATACAATGAATACAACGAATAGTGTAACAATGTCCATACTGTATACAATGAATACAACGAATAGTGTAACAATGCTCGTACTGTAAACAACGAATACAATGAATAGTGTAACAATGTCCATACTGTATACAATGAATACAATGAATAGTGTAACAATGTCCATACTGTATACAATGAATACAACGAATAGTGTAACAATGTCCATACTGTATACAACGAATACAATGAATAGTGTAACAATGTCCATACTGTATACAATGAATACAACGAATAGTGTAACAATGTTGTAGCAGAGTAGCAGGGGTTAATCCAATAGCTCTCCGCTGGGAACAAAGATTCAGCATACAAAATCACAGGAACACAGCATAATCCACCTCCCCAAGGGCTAGACGGCACATAGTCTGGGAGTCAACTGCCAGCTTTATTCACAGGTCTGCTTTTATGCATTTCTCCCATGCAAGGGAGGTAACTTACAGTACCCAATCATATCGTGGTCACCTCCCATCCCTCTCCCCCCCTTAGATTAACAGTTAAACAGATTAATAAATACAGAGTTTTCCCCACTGTATGGATGTCCCCTAAATACAGGGGGTACAGGGTTAAATAGGGTCCCCTGGTAGGTCTGATCTGGGTGAGCAACATACTCAAAATTCACCCAGATCGGACCAGGGGTTCGGGAGATACAGTCATTGAAAGATTTGACCGACCGCATGGGCTCAGTAGCCGAAAACAGTTCCATGAATTCTGGCCCTGCGGTCGGTCTTTTCTAGTGAATACAAAGTCCCGAACGGCTTAGGCATCCAGGCATCTGTTACCGTTCGTATGAATCCCTTCGTTCGTGGGATTCCACCTACCGAACGCCGGGGCGTTCGTGTGTTTGCTTCGTGCTTTTTGAGCATGCTGGAGGTCTTAGCGGTACTTGGTTAGTCGAATGCCCGGTTTGAGTTCCAGGCGTTCGACGACCAAGTACCGCTGTTCGTGCGTAAGATGGCCGCCGCCACGTGTTTGGTAGGCGAAATGGCGGCCACACACACTGGCACTTAATTCCCTTCGCAACATTGTATCGTTTAGTTAATGGGAAACACACGACCACCCCGGGGTGGTCTCTCGTTCTGTAGTTTCGGGGCATTCGCATACAGAACAGCATGAATAACATTATAGTCCGTTCGTGAACTAGTCTCTGCTTTAGCACCCATTCGCTTGTAATAATTCCACTGTTCATTCGCACAGAATAGTTAGTATTTCAGTGGCAGGGTTTGCCACAAATGTCCATACTGTATACAATGAATACAACGAATAGTGTAACAATGTTCATACTGTATACAATGAATACAACGAATAGTGTAACAATGTCCATACTGTATACAATGAATACAACGAATAGTGTAACAATGTCCATACTGTATACAGTGAATACAATGAATAGCGTAACAATGGTATTTGTACCCCACCTACTCTGGACTATAAACTCTTTAGAGCAGGGTCTTCTTCTACCTATTGTTCCTGTGTCATTTTGTAATTGTCTAATTTGTTGTAAATTTCCCCCCTTTCATAATATTGTAAAGTGCTGTGGAATTAGTTAGTGCTATATAAATACCAATAATAATAATAACAATCTTTACATGGTGAAAAGACTGACGCGTTTTATATGTATTGAGAGATGAGGGGCCTGTAGGGGATTATGGCATCTCCAGACAGTTTTTAATTCATCCTTAGGAGGTAGTTTGGAGTAGAACGTCCACACCCTGCTGTATGCATGAAGAAAGCCCCAGGGTGGGAGTACTTTTCTTACTCAAATTGTTTGTGGAGACAATAAAGAACTTACTTTGAGAGTAGTTTTTTTTTAGATCACTTATACAATCCCAGCGAATAAATATGGATCCATAGAATCTCATCCAAACACATAACACTCCTCCGATTTCAACAGCACTTTAAGGGTTAAATGAGATCCCAGACAGTTTAAGAATAAAAAAGGTTTTCAGCTTCAGTTTGATTAACTGCCTGTTGATCATGTCCATTTACACTCCATCTCGATGGCGAATTTATGCATTTTTAATATCTTTGGTTAGTTCAAAGTGGTCGCCCAGATGAATCGATGAACTTCTAGATGTGATGGTAAAAGTGAACCCTGTTTGAGCTTAATTTAGAATTCAATAACTCCATGAGGACTAAAAACGTTCTGATAAATCTATTGATATAGCTAAATACAAAGAATTATTTAAACATATAGCATGTAGTTACCTTTATTTAAAATAACACATGGCTAGAAGTTCATAGAAATGTGTCAAGGTTTTGAAATGCCTTTCTCAGAATAATTCACTATATAGTGATTTGTTAGATATTTACCAGGAAATTTCTTTTTTTGTAGGACAATGTAGCGGAGAAGCAGTATAATCCACAATATCTCCGCTGGGTAACAGGAACAGCATAAAATAATCCAGGGGAATAAGCACAGCATACAATAATCCCAGTAGCGTTGTAATAATCCTTCCTTCCCAAGAACTAGACGACACATAGGCTGGGAGTCAACTGAGGTTTTATTCACAGGTCACTGTATTTATGGGATTCACCATGCAAGGGGTTTCCCTACTGACATTCCAAGGGTGGTACAGTAGGGGACTACATGGGGAACTGACCAACACATACATTTCTCCCATCATGCACTGCTGGACGAGAGGGATACTCCCACTGGAATATTCCGTTAATGGGATTATCCCTCCATGCAGCAGAACATTTTACATTAAAATACATAACTTTAATACTATTCACTTGTTTTACACGAATGGACATTCGGTAGATAGCTGGAGGCTGAGCGCATAGTTCGTGAGAATACCGCTCAGCTCCCAGTCTAACTAACCGAACGCCGCACGAAATACACATTATTTTTAACATGTACGTAAAACACCGATTAATATCAGGGGAACAAACTACCGAACGGCCGGGGCTCCCGAACGGCCTGGAAGTCCAGCGGTGTTCGCGCCGTCGAGTAGCCGTTTTTAGTTCTAGGCACTCAACGGCAAAACCCTGCTGGGCTAACAAAGGAACCAAGATGGCCGATAGCCGCGTGGTCGGTAGCCGAACGACGGCCACCTAGGGAAGTCTTTAAATACCAATTGCAACAATGTTGCAATCGGTTAATGGGCGCCACACGACCTCCTGTGTGTGGTCGACCATTCGGTAGTTCATTCGTTTCACGAACAGTGTTTAAACTCACTGTTCGTGAAACTGCATAGGCAATGCTGGGTTTTACGCATTACAAGCATACGAACGCTCTCGTTCGCATGAACGCCACATACCCCATTACACTTGGTTCTTACAGCAAACAAAATCCATGATATCCACACATGCAATACAGGCATAGTCTTAAGTGGCTAGGTTTGCCACAGACAAAATCTGTGAGATGGATTAAAAGAAGGAAAAATTTTAATTTGTCTATTTTAGCCAGAAATTGAAAATGGCCAGTTCTGGACAGTTCCCATTACATAGTCCTGATAATGTCTTACAGAGATAATGTCTAATTGACTGGTTGGTGCTGTCAGCCAATCAGGATAAAGCTTGAACCCATCTGGTCAGTGACCAGCACATGCGCAGATTACCATAGACTGATGTCCACCTCCTGTCTAATAAAAAGTGCAGCTTCTTTCAGCAATAAAAATAGAATGTATCCATCTAAATATGGTCTAATGAAACAACCTAAGCTGAATCATTACGGTCTCTTTATTTGTTATTGACAAACTGTATTTACTGCCACTAACTCATCCACCATTTAATGTAAAGCGCAAGGCAGGGCAGCCATTTTGTGCTCGCTCTTGGCATTAAACTCTTGTGTTTTGTTCTATAAGAAATAAATAGGACCAACTTCTGAAAGGAGCATCAGGGCCAATGTTGAAAATGTTTCAATATAAACAGTAAATGACTAGTCAGAATTTAGTCACATGCCAATATAGTGTATTTGCTCATCAGTGCGAGTGATACTGTTGTTTTGTCCCACTGGGGCAGCTTTATTAGAAATATGACTTTTTCAGGGTTCCCAATGTTATACTCCGAGACATGTTGCCATAAGACAGACATTTTTCATCCCTCAACTTCTTACATGGGCAGTGGAAGAGACTGATAAGCTCACTGATTCACTTTTGGAGAAATGTGGCAACTAAAAACTTTTAAAATTAAAGTATATTTAAAATAAATTAAATTAATAGGAAATCAGGAGTATAACCATATACATGTCTATATGTATATCATTGCACATCAACATGCCAAGACCTGGGGAAATGTAAATACAAAGTATGAAAGACCTGATAAATGGGATTCGGGAATAAAAAAAATCAGAGGGGAAAAAGCAGGAAGAGTCAGTCCTTGGGGGCCGGTACTGGGATGGGACAAAGACAAGAAGGAAACTGTCAGAAATCAGGATGTAAGTACTATGTGAGCATTATGTTTGTGGGGCAGGTAACAGTATCTGTAGGGGACGTGACAGTACATGTGGGGGCTGTGACAGCATATGTGGGAGATGAGAGTACATGAGTCGGGTGACAGTATGTGTAGGGGACGTGACAGTACATGTGGGGGAGGTGACAGCATGTGTGGGGCAGGTGACAGTATGTGTAGGGGACGTGACAGTACATGTGGGGGAGGTGACAGCATGTGTGGGGCAGGTGACAGTATGTGTAGGGGACGTGACAGTACGTGTGGGAGAGTTGATAGCATGTGTGGGAGGGGTGACAGTATGTGTGTAGGGGTGTGACAGTATGTGTGTGGCGGGTGACAATATGTGTGTGGGAGCAACAGTATGTGTGAGGCATGTAACAGTAAGTGTGTAGGGTTTGACAGTAAATGTGTGTGGGGGTGACAAAATGTGTGGGGGTGGCAGTGTGTGTGTGGGGGTGTGGCAATATGTGTGTGTAGGGGTGACAGTATGAGTGCGTGTGGGGCATGACAATATGTGTGGGGGTGGCAGTATGTGTGTTTGGGGTGTGGCAATATGTTTGTGTAGGGGTGACAGTGTGTATAGGATGAGTTTATGTGTATAGTAGATTAGACTCGCGAGCTCCAGCACTAGGTGTCAGAGTGTTGCCATGGCAACCAGTGGCAATGCTCTGATTGTCCGGCGCTTGCTGGCACCTACTTCACAGGCTGCTGGGCTCTCTCTCGCTCTGGGCAGACAGACTGAGTGGAGGGGCTCAGAACTCGGCGGTACACTGGGCAAGCTGACGGGACCCACAGAACACTGACCTGACGGATCAGTCTGCCCTAAGGTAAGTTAGGCGGTGCCAAGCTTGCTTAATTAGAGAGATTTGAGAGAAACTTCTAACTTTTTACATCTCATGTAACATCTTACGCAGAGGAAGAAAAAAAATGTATTATGTTAAAAGTATATAGAATGATAAAATGTATAAATACTTTGATTTACATTCGTATATATACTGCAGAGTCAAGAGACAGCATTAAAAACATTACATAACTACACATATTGTATGAATCTTTACAATCTGTTAGGCAGGCCATGTGCTTTTCCTATTCATGTCAGGACAAATAATGTTTAACTTTATGGAGAGGAAGCAGAACAGTGAATGTATTCTCTTTGAACTTGCACAAGACAAGTCTCAGTTGGCTAAGTAAAACATCACAATAGTTATTAAAACAGTATTTAAACAGTTAGATTGCCGAACAGTCTGACGCATTTCGCCAGTATTATAATTATAGTTATTGAGAAGGATCTATCCTTTGTACACCAAAGCTAGTCATGAAATGCGCGAGGGTGACAGTATGTGTGTTTAGGAAAATTACTTTAACAAAATCCAAAGAAAGCAATGAATCTATAAAATGTTTATAAAAACATTATATCAACAGCATAGACATATGAGATGCCAGCCAGTTGTAATTCTCTATCCACCTGGCACATGTCAGGCCACTGTCTGTCCCTTCCTGGACGAGCAAGCTGCAATCCAGCTATGTATGGGTGACTGTCTAATCCGAGTCACGAGGGTTCTGCCACTCATAAAGAGCTAGGACGCTGCTTTGCACACAAATGCAGTATCTGTGCCAATCCAAGGTGTTATGACATCACATGATTTGAGGTATGACATCACACGTCATCTGAGGTAAGACATCACACATGGTCTGAGGTATGACATCACATGTCATCGGAGGTAAGACATCACATGTCATCTGAGGTCTGATTATCACACATGGTCTGAGGTATGACATCACACGTCATCTGAAGTATGACATCACATGTCATCTGAGGTCTGATTATCACACATGGTCTGAGTATGACATCACATGTCATCTGAGGTCTGATTATCACACATGGTCTGAGGTATGACATCACACGTCATCGGAGGTAAGACATCACATGTCATCTGAGGTCTGATTATCACACATGGTCTGAGGTATGACATCACACGTCATCTGAAGTATGACATCACATGTCATCTGAGGTCTGATTATCACACATGGTCTGAGGTATGACATCACACGTCATCTGAGGTATGACATCACATGTCATCTGAGGTCTGATTATCACACATGGTCTGAGGTATGAAATCACACATGATCTGAGTAAATATAAACAAACATCCCTTACACTGAGCAACAGTAGAATGAAGTGCAGCCTATGCAGTCCCATATTTTGTTTGTTGCTTGCCGTTCTATGCCAGCTCCTACTTGCACCTGGAATGCCCACATTTTGCAACATCAGGTCTGTATTTTGGTCTGGTCTACCTCCTGATCTGGCCCCATCCAGAGCTATACATTCTGCTGGGGCCATATAAGAGTTCAAGTCTACTGAAGCACAGTCTGGTTCATACACAACTCTTTGATCTAATGACTCTCCACGCTCCAAATGTATCAGCACACAGTGCAATGCCATCCGCCATCAGTACTCCAAATGCTGGAGCTGTGGGTGAACGAGGCTTCCAACAGCTCTATTTATGCACCGATTCACTGCTTCATCCAATTTATGCAGACATAAGCACTTGTACTGTGCTTGGCTGAAAGACATAAACACAAAAAAGGTCATTCTTACACTGCTATCATGAGAAGTATTCCCAATGGGAAACCCACACAGAACAGAAACAGACGTCTTAAAGTGGCTGGACTTAACGTAAAAACCAGACAAAGAAAGAAACTAGTCATGGTCAGGATTACAGATAGACGGAAATGCGATAAACCAGCCAGGTTAGGATTCGGGAGGTACTCACATATCAAATAAACTAGCCAAGGTCAGGATTACAGAAAGAAATACGATAAACCAGCCAGGTTTGGATTCCAGAGGTACTCACATATCATATAAACTAGCCAAGGTCAAAAACAAAAATGCAACAGACTTAAGGAATGCACTAATCGCGTACTAAGGTAGAAACCACAACAGGGCACTGAATGAGGGCCTAAACAGGATATATAGGGTTACTTATGTTCCGAGTGGTCCATGTCACCCTTGCGGCTATAAAAGGCTCAAGAAGTAGGTAGATTAGGTGATGTGGTTACTTCCAAACGGGAAGTGACGTTCTGCAAACGATTAAAATGTAAGGAATTTGAGAGGGCAGCTTCCGAATTGCTTTAGAAAGACAGGCTGGGCAATCAAACATTAAATTTGACAGTTGCGACCTGTGAAGAGGAATGAAATCTATGGCGTCGATAGGGTATCGTGACACCTAGGGACAGGATACTAGAAAACAAGGACTATAATAATATAACAGGTAAAAATATTAAAATTATAAACTACATTCGGTAAATGGAAACAAAATGAAGTGTCTCAACCTTGATAACATAGAATATTGAGGAAACTCTCTTAAAATGATCCGGTTCTGTTTCTATAAATGCTGTTCAGCAGGTGACCTCTTCTTGTACAGATGGGAGCAATGATTAATGACCTTATCTATATAATTAGCAGAAATGAAGAGGAGACCTTGTGAGATTTCCATAGCTCCGGTAATATTGCTGCAAAGCGGTCTCCTGTTGGCTGATTAAAAACACATTGGAAGCTATAAATTCTCATTTGCCGGGTTCCAACGCTTTGCACTACAGAGTAATATATATATCTTTTACCCACTACAAAACAGTGTCAAATATTATAGATCTTCACTTAACTGGTAAATGCGAGATAGAAGCTTGCGTTATACTGCAGTGCAATTTACTTCTCTGGTACTTGTGGGGTTATATTTAATTAACTATTAAAAAAAAGGTTTAATATAAACAAATGCCTCCTTTCCTAGCTTTGATAATTGCATTTGTTATTTTAATAAAGGAAATAATGAAAAATCGTAATTGTCCTGTTTCGCTGCTGCAAAGCAATTGATTTCATTCATTTTTTTCTGGCAGCTCATGTCTCACAACTTTCTCAGTTCATACAGCAATGAATGGTGGATTCTAACTTATAATATTAAATATGTATGTGTGAGGTGTGAAAAAGAAAAAATTGAAAAAGCCACACCTCGTTATCCTGCAGCTGGGCGCCTCCGTCCATCCCTGTCAATCATCGTTATAAGCTCAAAAACCTCTTATTTGTCATTTTAAATAATGATGCTGTTAATTTATTTAAATTATTAGATATTTTTTTAAAGATGCACAAACGCACCCTTTTTTCTGACCACCACCTTTGGACACAGGTCTTCCTTTTTCTTTAACGAACACAAAAGATTTCAAATTGCCAATGTGTCTTTATTTTCCGAGTAATGCTACTCATTTATCTTATTTTGTGAGTGTAATCAAAGGTAAATATCATCGGGAAAAGGAGCAAAAACTCCAAGAGGAGAATAAAACGTGACAGAAAGATGCATGATTTTGTCACATTAAAGAAAAAGTATAAGAAAGATTCCCCAATGTCCAAAGGTGGAATAACTGGTTTAAACAAGAAAACAGCACATTTACACTAGACAGAAACAAACATAAAAGGGAAAACGGCAATTTTCAATAAATAAACTCAAAATGTTTCTTGTCTCCTCTTCTTTAGTACAGTTTGCCCTGGCTTGGCCGTTTCTCAACTGGATTGTGATAATAAGTATTCTTGCTGTGTTATAAAATAAAGTATTTCTGTATTTATTAAATGGGTACTAGGAGGAAATCTCATTTGAACTAAAATTGCAAACGTATGTTTACAAAGACAAGGAGACACAGCAATAAGGTTAATTCCCTAAATCTCACATGTAACCCTTCCTCGCTGTGTATGTGATAACATCCATTATTTAGCGTTAGTCACATTTAATGTATTGCTTGTCAGTATTCAGTTTTTACATTTGGATATTTTGCAATTCCTCCATTAATTTCCCTCATTTCCAAATCAGTAAATAAACCTCAAAGTATATTTAAGCAGACTATGCCTTTGAAAAAACTATACGTAAAAGTACCCTCTGGGAATCATAACAACTTGTTTGAAATGAAGTAGTTTTGAAGTGGCACAATTTAGCTCTTCCCCCACCCAACATCCGCTTTCTGAAAATCTCCCAAACAGAAGACTCGGACTGCCGTGGCAGGTGCTGATACTTTAAGCCATGGGTCCTCAAACTCCGGCCCCCCAGATGTTGCTGAACTACAACTCCCATGATTCTTTGAATTACATAGATAGCCAGAGAATCATGGGAGTTGTAGTTCAGCAACATCTGGGGGGCCGGAGTATGAGGACCCATGCTTTAAGCCAATCAATAGCTTCCTATTAAACAAAATGTCTTTAGAAATGTACATAAGTGCTAAGGATTGGCCCAGAAGCACTACGGAATTTGTTGGCTTTATATAAACGCCAATAATAATAAGGAGGCAATGAAAACAGATATGCACTTATCTCAAGTGTTGGGATTATTCATGAACTGACGTACAGCCCAAAAGGTAAATCCCCAGATATTGTAGACCTACAACTACCATGATGCTTTGCATACCTTTAAAATGATTTAGAATGACAAAGCATCATAGAAGCTGGGGATCTACCATTTGGGCACCCTGGCTTAGAGCATGAGCTGAGTGCTCTAACAAACCCTCTAGGTTTTTTGACATTCTTTGTGAAGATCTAGTGTGCTTACACAATTCCTGTAATAGTCACTATGTGCTGTACGTCAGTTCATGAATAATCCCAACACTGGAGATAAGTGTGTTATCTGTTTTCATTCCCTCCTTATTATTATTGGCGTTTATATAGACCAAAAAAAAATTCTGTAGTGCTTTACAATATTATAAAAGGGGGAGATTTAACAATAAATGAGATAATTACAAAAAACTTACAGGAATGATAGGTTGAAGAGGACCCTGCTCAAACAGGAGGTGGGGTATAAAACACATTAGGGCAGGAAATAGCAATCAAAAAGTGTGGAGTGAAGCAGAGTAGGAGGGGAGAGTAGAGTACTGCCCTTAAGAAGAGAGAGCAAGAGACAGGCATGTGAGGTAGAGGTTACTCTGGGAGGCAATAAGCTTTCCTAAAGAAATGGGTTTTAAATCTGTAACGGATCACCTGGCACCCCGACTGGATACCTCCGCCAAAGGACTGCTTCCTAGCTGGACCAGGGGACAAACCACAGCAGTACTTGCCCTCAGTCACCGTAGCTTGATAGGGGCCCTGGAACCGCGATCTTCCTCCTGGAGCCAAAAGGGGAAATTAGCTCTGACACCTCCAGGCACTGGACAACACTCAGTCCTGGGAACTCTGGAACCTTTGAACTCCCTCACCAGCCTTTGGAGGCACATAGTGCAGGCTGCGGGAATTAGGGCATGCCTATGGTCAAAATCAGCAGAAAGGTCAAGGAGAATTAGGGTAGAGTAGTGGCCATGGGATTTTACAGTGATAAAATCATTGGATACTTTGGTCACAGTTGTTTCAACAGAGTGACGAGCGTGGAATCCAGATTGAAGCGGGTCAAGCAAAGAGTTGGATTCGAGGAAGTCTGTCAATCTTGCGTACACAACTCTCTTAAGGATCTTGGAGACAAACAGCAGTAGCGAGATAGGGCGGTAGTTGGACGAGGAATTAGGGTTAAGGAGGGGCTTTTTATGAATCGGGGTTAGGGTTGCATATTTAAAGGGTAGAGGAAATGTGCCAGAGGAGAGGGAGAGACTGAACATTTTTGTGTGAGGCAGAGCAAGAGAAGGTGACAAAGTGCGGATGAGATATGAGGGAATAGGATTGAGGGAACAGGTGGTGGGGTGGGAGGAACAGAGCAGAGCAGAAACCTTTTCTGCTGTAGAGGGTGCAAATGAGCAGCTGAGCGAGTGTGGTTATGGGAAAGGTTGGTAGTGGATGGAGAGAGATGAGAGATCTTTTCCCTGATTGAAGAAATCTTCTCAGTGAAGTGAATTGCAAAGTTTGCAAAGTTTGCGGCGGTCAAGTTGGTAGGAGGAGGAGGCACAACAGGGCGCACAAGAGAGTTAAAAGCAGTACAAGAGTAGGCTTCATGTACAGGTTTTATGGCGTTTTGGAAAGTTACATGGTCAAATATAGGGCTTGTAAATTAAATTCTCTTAAATTTTAATTAATAGAATCACATAATTATGTAAAAATAATACATACATATACAGGTGGTCCTCATTTATGACGGCTCGCACATACGACCTGCTTCCTTGCGGTGTGGCAAGCGCGAGCTGTTGTGGGAATTAGAGGGATTCCTTGCTCTACTGCGTTCGTCTACGTTCGGAAATTTCCCTGAACATATACAAGCGCACCAGTCAGGGAATCCCTTAACTCCTCACTTACTGACCAATTCGTTCTATGACCGGTCGTAGGAACGGAACCTGGTCGGTGAGGAGTACCTGTATGTATTATATATATATATTTAAAAAAACAAATGCAGTTTGGCACTCTCCTGGTCGCTGAATTAATATAGGTAATAATTGCCTAGGTGCTTTACCCGTGTTAAAGCATATGACCAAATAATATCAGGGGTGCACTCACGGGTCTTCTAAAAAAAATTTGTGGTTTAATGGAACAAAAAAACTTTAGTTACAGCTAAAATATAATCAACGTCTCAACCCCTATGGGTCTTTTTTAAGATCACAGAGTGTATATTATAGTGACAATATATACATAAAGAAATAAAACACTTACCAATAAGATGAGTGAAAAACCAAGTGGGCTCCCACCACTTTAGACTAATTCCGACCCGGAAGTGACAGATACCGATTGTATCTGCCAAGGAGGGGACTATTGAACCAATTGCACAATATGCGGATTATTACATCAAAGATTGGGTGAGAGAATTATCTACTTGTCTGAGGGATACTCCAGACTTCTTGGAACATATCCGGAATTAACTTGGAAGATGATGTTGAAACACTTTTGGTTACGTTAGCTGTACAAAGTTTATACACGGTTGTAATGAACCCTGAAGTGGTAGCTATCGGTTTGTCTGTTTCCATCCAAACTGCTATGAGCACGAGTGATTATAGCTCACAGTTCGGGTTTCCATTCGTCTCTTTCTCCAGATCAGAATCAGCTTTCCCAGCAGATTCTCCCAAGGTAGTGAACAGGTACCCGAAAATCAGCCGAAACTTGATGAAGGGTGTAACAAGACTGAAGCTTTATTGGTGCCACACTGGCTTTTATACAATTCCCCATGCAAGGGGCACTCCCCTGTGGAGGACAGGGACACAACTTTTTACAGCCAATAACAGTGTAGGGACAAACAGTGACACTCCCAATACATACAAGTAATTCCCTCATCTCTACCTGGAGATAATTGGGTCAGATAAAATAACAACTTAATTATCTCCAGGCAGAAAAAACAAGTTTACCAAAACTTAGAAAGTACCCTAAAACATACAGGATCCCCATAAATGTCATATCCCCTGATAGCCCTGATCTGGGTGACAAACATATCCAAAAATCATCCAGATCAGTTCAGGGGTTTTCAAATGTCATGGAAGTCCCATTTGGACCGACAGCACAAGAGACCCCTGCCCAGAAACAGTTCCATGAGTTTAGTCTGTGCGGCCGGTCTATTTCAACAAATCACAAAATCGAACAAATGCACGAACTGAACCCTCTGGCTCAGAGTAGCGATTGTTCCCCTGGTCTGAGGGAACCAAACTACCGAACATCGCTCTCCTAGCTGTTCGGGGAAAAGGAAGCAGGTGTTCGTTTAGTTTGACCGGTGTTCGGGAAGTCGAGTGTCCGATTTTAGTTCCAGACACTCGACGACCAAGTCCCGCTGCCTCCTTTCGTGCAAACAAGATGGCACAGGCGTAATTGATGATTTCCTTTGGTGATAATGAGCCAGAGGGGTGGTCGGTAGTTAGGTAGTTTTGAAACTACCAAACAAATTAACGAAAACTGGGGAAATAGTCGAAATATTGTTTGAAAAAGTTAAAGGACCACTATAGTGCCAGGAAAACATACTCGTTTTCCTGGCACTATAGTGCCCTGAGGGTGCCCCCACCCTCAGGGACCCCCTCCCGCCCGGCTCTGGAAGGGGAAAGGGGTAACAACTTACCTTTTTCAGCGCCAAGGGAGCTCTCCTCCTCCTCCGCCTCGCCGCCGTTGAATGCGCACGCGCGGCAAGAGCTGGGCGCGCATTCAGCCGTTGCATAGGAAAGCATTTACAATGCTTTTTAGACGCTGCGTCTCACTGTGAAAATCACAGTGAGAAGCACGTTTTCTAGTGGCTGTCAATGAGACAGCCACTAGAGGATTAGGGGGAAGGCTTAACCCATTCATAATTATAGCAGTTTCTCTGAAACTGCTATAATTATGAAAAAATGGGTTAACCCTAGAGGGACCTGGCACCCAGACCACTTCATTAAGCTGAAGTGGTCTGGGTGCCTAGAGTGGTCCTTTAAGGAAATGCTGGGTTTTCCCCACACATTGGGTATTCAAGCAGTTAGAGAGATATTATGTTCATCTGACATTTACAAGGGACCCCGATAGAGTATCTCATGGAATTTTTATCCATTGCTCTAACATGCAACTATTTTAAATGTGAAAAGAACTTTTATTTACAAATTGCTGGCACTGCGATGGGGGTGGCTATGGCACCCTTATATGCAAATGTATTTATGTGTTGTGATACTTCTTCCATACAGTTTCTGAATGTACAAGTGTACAAACATTAGACATGTGCAATTTGGTTCCGTCCGAATTGAAATTGGTACGAATTTCAGCCATTCGGATTCCGAATGGCCGAAGTGCTGAACCGAATTGCCGAATTTCCGAAGTGTTGAATTTCGGCATCAGTGCCTAACCCTACTCCTTAGCCAACCCTACCCTAACCCTACTCCTAACCCAACCCTAATCCTAACTCTATATCTAACCCAACCCTAACCCTACTCCTAACCCTAACCCAACTCCTAACCCAACCCTACTCCTAACCTAACCCTACTGCTAACCCTTCTCCTACTCCTAACCCAACCCTAACCCTACTCCTAACCCTACCCCAAATTCAACCCTAACCCTACACTTACCCTAAGTCCTGAAGTCCCAAAATTCTAAATTCCCGAATGTGGGAAGTGCCGAACTGAATTGTCAAAGTGCCGAAGTCCCAAATTGCCGAAGTCCCGAATTTCGGAAGTACCCAACCGAATGGCCGAAGTCCCAAGTTTTGTAAGTGACAAACCGAATTGACGAAGTCCCGAATTTTGGAAGTGCCGAACCAAACCAAAATGCCAAGGTCCCGAATTGCTGAATTTTGGAATGCGAACCGAACCAAATTTTTTTCCCATACACATCCCTGACAAACATAAAGATAAAAAGGAATTAGGATATACTTTATATAGGAAGCAGACAGACCGAAATACCTTGCTCTTGCGACCAGTTTTCATCCTCAACATCTTAAAGATGCTCTTCCCATCTCTCAATTTATGCGAGTACTCAGATATAACAGTAAATCCAAATCTAGAGATGAACAGTTACAAGATATGTAAGACAGATTTCTTGTACGTGGATACCAACCAAGAATACTGGATAAGGCCAAAGATACAGCCTTTGAAAGTTTTTTTTGAAGAAATGAACAATATCTATCAAAAGAAATCACTTCAGAAGAAAATGTTCGTACCTTTAACATTCCATACTGGTACGTTAAAAATTCGAAATTCCATAAAGAAGCACTGGGACATTCTACAGTCTGATACTAATCTCCATTCTACATTTCGTGAAACACCGATCTTGAGCTATAAGAGGAATACAAGTCTACATGATCTAGTTGTGAAAAGTGATACTGTACAATGTAACAAAAAAATTCCCTATACTCAAGAAGAAAGGGCGTTTTAAATGCTCCGGTTGTGTTACATACAGCCACATGATCAGTATTTCTACATTTTGTCACCTCCACAGTGGGAAACTGTAACGGACCGTTTTGCACAAAAGGGGAAAAAAAACGCTTAGCCGATAATCCCCTTTCAGAGACAGGCACAGCTATTGTAGAATCACCAAAACTCACGAACTGAATACAAGTGAATGCTCCAAACTCCCGAACGGCATACAAGGGAATGCTCCAAACACTCGAACTGCATACAAGGGAATGGTCCAAACACTCGAACTGCATACAAGTGAATGCTCCAAACTCCCGAACGGCATACAAGGGAATAAGGTAGCACTCCAAATACACGAACAGGAACCATACGAATTGCTGCTACCAGACGAACAGGAAAAGCTCCCAAGCGGCTTACACTCCTGGCAATCAGTCCTTAGCAGCATACAGTAAATCCCCCCAAAGACGAGACAAGGCTCCGTGTTGAGGGTCAAGCAGTGGTCTGTTTAATGAGGGCTACCTGCCCAGTATTTATGCAGGTCTCCCACCTGGTGGACACTCCCCTAGGGGACCAAATGGGAGACTGTGACAAGGGACAGACAAGCAGACAAATAGGACACACAGTCACAGTATTTCCCACAATGCATCCTGGCTTCCTCCCCTCTGCCTTAGGAGATAATTGGGAAGTAACTCAATTATCAAAAAACACAATAAGTGTTGGCACTCAATTATACTAGGTGCAGGTATTCGAGGTTTAACCCCACAACAACCTCCTAATCTAGATCCAAAAACAAATATGAATACCGCACTCAAAAAATGATTATAGTGTAATCTAAACTTGTTTTAAATTGCAAAAATATTTATTATAATAATAATTTATAAGTTAATCAAGTAAACCTTAGTGAAATTCATTCCAATCATATATACACATAGATTGTTTACATATATAAACACAAAAACCTCCCTGTGCTGAATTTCATGAACTATATATCTATATACACTGGTTACTGATCCAAAAAATGAAATGTCCAGAGAAAAATATAAAAAAATAGTAAAAAAGAAAAAAGCAAAAAAAGCAAAAAGGAAAAAAGAAAAAAATGTATATATATTCCAGTCCTATTAATAGTCTAAAATATAGTGCACTATATAATTCATATAATTCATAAGTATATGGATGGATCTCACCAAAAAATACGTAAACTTGATAGTATATTCAGTAGGAGGGTGGTAGATCTTGTAGATGATGTATATTGAATGAGGGTGAAAATGAGTTGTAGCTCGATGAGAAAGTAATCACTCGTCCATTCTGTGGAATCTGGTCAGTCTGACAGGTCTTTTCCTGGGTTCATAATCGTGGGCAATCCTGTAATCGGGCTGAAATGGGCTGCGCGCTCGGGACGTTCCTGTCCCTTCGATGGCCCCTGTTCCTCTCCGTCCTGCCAAAGTGTAAGAATATCGATTTAAATATCCTCATTAGGCGGCAAAAATCCGCCGCGACCACTCCATGCTACTACTTCCGCCTTCTGACGTCAGCGTACGTCGCTACGTCATACGCATTCAACTCAACTTTATTGTTCACATACATGTTGTGTTATGGCAAAGTTAAAAGGAAATCTCAAATTAAAAATTAAAGTTAAAGTAAATACAACTAATAACTATGTAATACAAATTATTACAAGGGCAATTGAATTGTATGTGAAAACTAAATAGTGCTGGAATCTAAAAAAGTCTTAGACCAAGAAATCCAAATAAACTAGAGAAAAAAAAGGAACAGAAAATAATAGTTTGATGTTTCTAAATAAATCTGACTGATGTATGGTTATTATGTAGCTCACCTGTAACAGATGATCAAGAGAACAGGAATATCTGTAGCTATAAATCAGTAGAATACTCAGCTAAAAAAGGAAAAAAGAGAAAAAATAATAAAGAATGGATTGTCTATGTCTCATGCAACAATGGAAAACAGTGTTCAAAAAATTCCAAAAAATATTTAACGAAAAAGAAAAAGAAAAGAAAGAAAAAGTACAAAGAACAAAGAATAAAAATGAAAAATGAAAAAATGATGTAGAGAAAATATATTGGATGAAAAAAGGATCCTCATTAAAAAAAATTTTTTAGTTGTAGCTAAATTTGAAAAAAAAATTTGGAAAATAAAATGAATAGAAAATAAAAATAAAAATAAAGAATCAAAAATAAACAAAAGACAGAGTATGCAACTCACCTGTCTCGTAATGCCCCATCGTGCCCCTGGGTCCCGTATGTGGGGAACCCTGTGCTGATGGCAGGTAGCGTACCCAAAGAGGTCAAAATGTTGTCAGGAAAGGACACCGGACCAAAACTGGTCAAGGGGAGCCTCTGTAAGGAGCAGAAAATCATAGAGCAGGCAATAAATGCAAAAGGAAGAAAAAACTTCTCATAAGAAATGTTTAAGGTCATAGTCTTCATTAAGTCCTAATGGTGACAAAGTCTCCAAGGTACTTATCCATTTTGTTTCTCTCTGTAATAAGAGCTTCTGTCTATCCCCTCCTCTACGTAGAGGTGGGATTCTGTCCAAGACTTGAAACCTTAATTGGTTTACGTTATGACCATATGTTTTAAAGTGTCTGGGTACCGGAGCCTCCACTTTATTGTGTTGTAATGCTGCCCTAATGCTCCTTTTATACTCCCCTATCTGCTCTTTCACTGGCCTGATGGTCTCCCCCACGTACAGGAGTCCACAGGGACACTTAAGAGCATACACAACATAGTCAGAGTTGCATGTAAAAAACTCTTTAACATAAAATTTCTTACCTGATCTGGGATGAACAAAATATTCCCCCTTGATCACACTGTTACAGTGTGAGCAATTTAAACATGGAAAAGTGCCCTTCTTAGGTTCTGAAAAAAATCTAATTTGTTTCTTCGAACTGCTAATATCTGATCTTACTATCATGTCCCTCAGGTTCGAGGCCCTCTGGTATGCAAAAAGTGGAGACTGTTGGAATATCGGGGGTAATTGAGTATCCCCCTGAAAAAGTTGCCAATGTTTTAATATAACATGTCTTATCTCCTTATTAAGTGGGGTATATGGTGTAACCAACGTAATCCTTTCTATTTTGTCTCTGGCCCCTGCACCTGAAAGGGTTTCTTGTCGAGAAAGATTATCAACCTTCTGTCGTTGATTGTCAACTACATGTGTGGGATAGCCCCTCTCTATGAATTTATTGGCCATAAAATCTAAACCCGTCATCACTTTATCTTCCTGTGATACAATCCTTTTTACCCTTAACAATTGACTAAATGGTAATCCATTCTTTAGATGGATTGGATGAAAACTTGAATAAGTCAATAAATTATTACGGTCAGTAGGTTTTATATACAAGTCGCTATGAAGGCAATTTTGTACTCTCTGTACCTGAACATCTAGAAAAGGGACTGTAGTAGTATCACAGCACATAGTGAATTTAATGTTTTCATCTTGTGTGTTTAATGACTCAAAAAATTCCTGTAAATGGGCCCTAGTGCCGCTCCAACATATGAACACGTCATCTATGTATCTTTTCCAAACTATGCATTTGGAAAATAAAGGATGTTGGTAGATGCATGTTTCCTCCATTCGATTCATATAAATGTTAGCATATGTTGGAGCGACATTCGAGCCCATAGCGGTACCCTTGATCTGTTTGTAATACTTATCACCAAACAAAAAATAATTCTCAGTCAAAATGAAAGTAAGTAATTCCCTGATATATTTTCGGGTCTCTCCTTGTTGGGTTAGTCTCGGGTCTCTATCCAATGTCCAATCTACTGCCTCAATCCCTCTACTGTGGTCAATTGAAGTGTATAGTGACTGTACATCCATGGTTACCAACCAAAAGTCTCCTGGTGGGATATGTATATCTGCTAGTAATGTGAGGAATGTAGTAGTATCTTTGAGGTATGATTTCTGCATTGGGACATATTTGATCAAAAATTTATCCAGTATTTCTGCTGGATGTTGGAATATAGACCCAGTTCCACTGACTATTGGTCTGCCTGGTGGAAAAAGGGGGTTCTTATGTATTTTAGGGAGGGTATAGAACACCGGAATTCTTGGGTATTTGAGATTCATATACTTATATTCTCCATTAGAGATAATGTTTTTAGAAAGGGCCCATTGGTTAAGTTTATCTAGTATACGTTTCAGATTGTGTGTAGGATCTTGACTGATAGGTAAGTAGTTTGTGTTATCCAATAACTGGGTCTCGATTTCTTTTACGTAATATGTACGATCCATGATCACCAGTGCTCCCCCTTTATCTGCCGGTTTGATAATGATGGATGTATCTTTTTTTAAATTATTGATATTCAACCAATCTTGTTTGGTAAAATTAATACCTTTTCCATGATAACTATGGGTATATTGATGTTTTCTCCTAAGTTTATACATATCTTTTTTCACAAGATTGGTGAATAAATCAATAGATGTATTGATGTTGTGTGGTGTGAAAGTGCTTTTAAGTTTCAAACCTGTATCCAGGGAGAGAACAGTGCATGGATCAGACCCGGTGACGTAATGTCCCACAGCCTCCATATTTCCTTCATCCTGTGGATATCCCTGTGTGGTCTGTATAGTATTGTCAGTAGATTCTGCTGTTGTACCAAAATTTTGCTGATCTGTTGAAAAGAATGCACGTAATTTAAGTTGGCGAAAGAATTTATACAAACTGACGTCATATTGATGCCACTCTATATGGGGTGTGGGAATGAAGGAGAGTCCCTTATTCAGGGTCCCCTCCTCCGTAGGTGTTAAGGGCCTACCTGAAATGTTGTGTATTAGAGATTGCGTCTCGATTGGGGCGGTCGGCCTTGTCTTTTCTCCCGAGTGCCTCTTGTTGTAACCCCCCCGCCTGATGTTTCTTCGTGTCGTGTACCTCTCTCTAAAAAAGTCATCCCTGAAGACGAGGAGGCAGAGGAGAATATAAGTATATGAATCTCAAATACCCAAGAATTCCGGTGTTCTATACCCTCCCTAAAATACATAGAGACCCGAGACTAACCCAACAAGGAGAGACCCGAAAATATATCAGGGAATTACTTACTTTCATTTTGACTGAGAATTATTTTTTGTTTGGTGATAAGTATTACAAACAGATCAAGGGTACCGCTATGGGCTTGAATGTCGCTCCAACATATGCTAACATTTATATGAATCGAATGGAGGAAACATGCATCTACCAACATCCTTTATTTTCCAAATGCATAGTTTGGAAAAGATACATAGATGACGTGTTCATATGTTGGAGCGGCACTAGGGCCCATTTACAGGAATTTTTTGAGTCATTAAACACACAAGATGAAAACATTAAATTCACTATGTGCTGTGATACTACTACAGTCCCTTTTCTAGATGTTCAGGTACAGAGAGTACAAAATTGCCTTCATAGCGACTTGTATATAAAACCTACTGACCGTAATAATTTATTGACTTATTCAAGTTTTCATCCAATCCATCTAAAGAATGGATTACCATTTAGTCAATTGTTAAGGGTAAAAAGGATTGTATCACAGGAAGATAAAGTGATGACGGGTTTGGATTTTATGGCCAATAAATTCATAGAGAGGGGCTATCCCACACATGTAGTTGACAATCAACGACAGAAGATTGATAATCTTTCTCGACAAGAAACCCTTTCAGGTGCAGGGGCCAGAGACAAAATAGAAAGGATTACGTTGGTTACACCATATACCCCACTTAATAAGGAGATAAGACATGTTATATTAAAACATTGGCAACTTTTTCAGGGGGATACTCAATTACCCCCAATATTCCAACAGTCTCCACTTTTTGCATACCAGAGGGCCTCGAACCTGAGGGGCATGATAGTAAGATCAGATATTGGCAGTTCGAAGAAACAAATTAGATTTTTTTCAGAACCTAAGAAGGGCACTTTTCCATGTTTAAATTGTTCACACTGTAACAGTGTGATCAAGGGGGAATATTTTGTTCATCCCAGATCAGGTAAGAAATTTTATGTTAAAGAGTTTTTTACATGCAGCTCTGACTTTGTTGTGTATGCTCTTAAGTGTCCCTGTGGACTCCTGTACGTGGGGGGAGACCATCAGGCCAGTGAAAGAGCGGATAGGGGAGCATAAAAGGAGCATTAGGGCAGCATTACAACACAATAAAGTGGAGGCTCCGGTACCCAGGCATTTTAAAACATATGGTCATAACGTAAACCAATTAAGGTTTCAAGTCTTGGACAGAATCCCACCTCTACGTAGAGGAGGGGATAGACAGAAGCTCTTATTACAGAGAGAAATAAAATGGATAAGTACCTTGGAGACTTTGTCACCATTAGGACTTAATGAAGACTATGACCTTAAACATTTCTTATGAGAAGTTTTTTCTTCCTTTTGCATTTATTGCCTGCTCTATGATTTTCTGCTCCTTACAGAGGCTCCCCTTGACCAGTTTTGGTCCGGTGTCCTTTCCTGACAACATTTTGACCTCTTTGGGTCCACTACCTGCCATCAGCACAGGGTTCCCCACATACGGGACCCAGGGGCACGATGGGGCATTACGAGACAGGTGAGTTGCATACTCTGTCTTTTGTTTATTTTTGATTCTTTATTTTTATTTTTATTTTCTATTCATTTTATTTTCCAAAATTTTTTTTCAAATTTAGCTACAACTAAAAAATTTTTTTAATGAGGATCCTTTTTTCATCCAATATATTTTCTCTACATCATTTTTTCATTTTTCATTTTTATTCTTTGTTCTTTGTACTTTTTCTTTCTTTTCTTTTTCTTTTTCGTTAAATATTTTTTGGAATTTTTTGAACACTGTTTTCCATTGTTGCATGAGACATAGACAATCCATTCTTTATTATTTTTTCTCTTTTTTCCTTTTTTAGCTGAGTATTCTACTGATTTATAGCTACAGATATTCCTGTTCTCTTGATCATCTGTTACAGGTGAGCTACATAATAACCATACATCAGTCAGATTTATTTAGAAACATCAAACTATTATTTTCTGTTCCTTTTTTTTCTCTAGTTTATTTGGATTTCTTGGTCTAAGACTTTTTTAGATTCCAGCACTATTTAGTTTTCACATACAATTCAATTGCCCTTGTAATAATTTGTATTACATAGTTATTAGTTGTATTTACTTTAACTTTAATTTTTAATTTGAGATTTCCTTTTAACTTTGCCATAACACAACATGTATGTGAACAATAAAGTTGAGTTGAATGCGTATGACGTAGCGACGTACGCTGACGTCAGAAGGCGGAAGTAGTAGCATGGAGTGGTCGCGGCGGATTTTTGCCGCCTAATGAGGATATTTAAATCGATATTCTTACACTTTGGCAGGACGGAGAGGAACAGGGGCCATCGAAGGGACAGGAACGTCCCGAGCGCGCAGCCCATTTCAGCCCGATTACAGGATTGCCCACGATTATGAACCCAGGAAAAGACCTGTCAGACTGACCAGATTCCACAGAATGGACGAGTGATTACTTTCTCATCGAGCTACAACTCATTTTCACCCTCATTCAATATACATCATCTACAAGATCTACCACCCTCCTACTGAATATACTATCAAGTTTACATATTTTTTGGTGAGATCCATCCATATACTTATGAATTATATGAATTGTATAGTGCACTATATTTTGGACTATTAATAGGACTGGAATATATATACATTTTTTTCTTTTTTTCTTTTTGCTTTTTTCTTTTTTACTATTTTTTTATATTTTTCTCTGGACATTTCATTTTTTGGATCAGTAACCAGTGTATATAGATATATAGTTCATGAAATTCAGCACAGGGAGGTTTTTGTATGTATATATGTAAACAATCTATGTGTATATATGATTGGAATGAATTTCACTAAGGTTTACTTGATTAACTTATGAATTATTATTATAATAAATATTTTTGCAATTTAAAACAAGTTTAGATTACACTATAATCATTTTTTGAGTGCGGTATTCATATTTGTTTTTAGTAACTCAATTATCTCCCAAGACAAAGGCAAAACTCCATTACACACGTGGGGACACAAAACCAGCATTATACTTTAAAATACATAAAGTAACATTTATTCCACAAAACACAGACATGTAACGTATCCCCAGATAGCTCAGGTCTGAGTGCACATTATTAGGTGAATGGCACTCAGACCACACGAATACAGTTTAATCGCCATGGAGCCAAAGTCTTTACAGTCAGTTTCATACGAATGGGCTCCATGGGATTCCTATCTGGGGTATAACATATTTGAACAAAACTACCGAACACCAGGCCGTTCGTGCATTTCCACCGAACAAGAAGGGAGGTCGGCGGCTTCAGCGGTGTTCGCATAAAACTGTGTCCGATTTTAGTTCCATGAAAATAGAGGCGAACACCACTGTGCATTCGTATGTTTAAAATGGCCGCGACCTCGTGTTCGGGATACGAATGGCGGCCACCCAGCATTCATCAATTAAGCTGCGGTTAACCGCAGCTTCAGGGAGGTTAATTGTCGGCACACTCCAGCTCCCAGGTGGTCTATTCATTCGTGCGGTTGTTCGGTAGATTGAAACTACCGAACAACCGGCAGAAAAGCACGAATACAGCTTTTCTGCAGGCAAAATAAAGTCTTTTAAAAGGGGGCCATAGTCCAAAGGCAGCAGGCGAGCAACCAGGCTTCTCCAATGCAATGTGGCAAGATTGGTCTCGTCACAGAAACATATCCCGATATCACACTATATGATATGTACCACTGATCATGTGATTTATATGATTGGCTGTCCCTGTGGACTGTATTATGTAGGGAAAACAGATTTGACCCATGTAGATCATATACGAGGACACCGGTCTGGAATTATGACAGCCTTTCGGGATCAAGGGACTGATAAACCAGTGGCTAAACATTTTTTGGCAGCCCAACATCGCCATCTTGGATATATAGATTGGACACTGTGGTCCCTAAAGGACTTAATGAAAATATAGTTTTGTCCATGTTCCTGTAATAGAAATTCCCATGTTATTAGGTTAATGTTGATTTTTTTCCATACAGTGTTATATTCATATTGTATTTGATGCCTTTTTTGTATATAGTACAGGCTTCGTTATTTAGGTGCAGTGTCTTTATTCATTATTATTTTTTTTTCTATAAATGTTTCTATATATTTTTACATTCTTGATTTTTGTATATTGTTATTTTTGGTTTATGTTATATAGATATACTCCTATATAGAGCGATAATATAGTATATTATTAAGTATCTTTTGTATGAAGTATCTATGTATACCCTTTATATATATATGATTTCTTTAATTATATTTCATCTTGTTGCTCCATTATAGTTTATAAGATTATCTGCCTGACGTAATTATGATGGCATATATTATGCTTTTGATGCTAAGTTTTTGTATGATTCGGGCATATAATATTTTATATTACATTATGTTTATATTATATTTATTTATATATACTGTTTATATTTCCGACAGTTGGATACACCTTTCCTATTATATTGCATTATGTTTCTATTATATTTATTGACATATACTGTTTATATTTCAGACAGTTGGATACACCTTTCATATTATAATACTTTATGTTTATATTATATTTATTTACATATACTGTTTATATTTCCGACAGTTGGATACACCTTTCCTATTATATTACATTATGTTTCTATTATATTTATTTACATATACTGTTTATATTTCCGACAGTTGGATACACCTTTCCTATTATATTACATTATGTTTCTATTATAATTATTTACATATACTGTTTATATTTCAGACAGTTGGATACACCTTTCCTATTATATTACATTATGTTTCTATTATATTTATTTACATATACTGTTTATATTTCAGACAGTTGGATACACCTTTCCTATTATATTACATTATGTTTATATTATATTTATTTACATATACTGTTTATATTTCCGACAGTTGGATAAACCTTTCCTATTATATTACATTATGTTTATATTATATTTATTTACATATACTGTTTATATTTCCGACAGTTGGATACACCTTTCCTATTATATTACATTATGTTTATATTATATTTATTTACATATACTGTTTATATTTCCGACAGTTGGATACACCTTTCCTATTATATTACATTATGTTTATATTATATTTATTTACATATACTGTTTATATTTCCGACAGTTGGATACACCTTTCCTATTATATTACATTATGTTTATATTATATTTATTGACATATACTGTTTATATTTCCGACAGTTGGATACACCTTTCCTATTATATTACATTATGTTTATATTATATTTATTTGACATATACTGTTTATATTTCCGACAGTTGGATACACCTTTCCTATTATATTACATTATGTTTATATTATATTTATTTACATATACTGTTTATATTTCCGACAGTTGGATACACCTTTCCTATTATATTACATTATGTTTCTATTATATTTATTGACATATACTGTTTATATTTCCGACAGTTGGATACACCTTTCCTATTATATTACATTATGATTATATTATATTTATTTACATATACTGTTTATATTTCCGACAGTTGGATACACCTTTCCTATTATATTACATTATGTTTATATTATATTTATTTACATATACTGTTTATATTTCCGACAGTTGGATACACCTTTCCTATTATATTACATTATGTTTCTATTATATTTATTTACATATACTGTTTATATTTCCGACAGTTGGATACACCTTTCCTATTATATTACATTATGTTTCTATTATATTTATTTACATATACTGTTTATATTTCCGACAGTTGGATACACCTTTCCTATTATATTACATTATGTTTCTATTATATTTATTTACATATACTGTTTATATTTCAGACAGTTGGATACACCTTTCCTATTATATTACATTATGTTTATATTATATTTATTGACATATACTGTTTATATTTCCGACAGTTGGATACACCTTTCCTATTATATTACATTATGTTTATATTATATTTATTGACATATACTGTTTATATTTCAGACAGTTGGATACACCTTTCCTATTATATTACATTATGTTTCTATTATATTTATTTACATATACTGTTTATATTTCAGACAGTTGGATACACCTTTCATATTATATTACATTATGTTTATATTATATTTATTGACATATACTGTTTATATTTCCGACAGTTGGATACACCTTTCATGTTATATTACATTATGTTTATATTATATTTATTGACATATACTGTTTATATTTCAGACAGTTGGATACACCTTTCATGTTATAGTACATTATGTTTATATTATATTTATTGACATATACTGTTTATATTTCCGACAGTTGGATACACCTTTCCTATTATATTACATTATGTTTATATTATATTTATTTACATATAGTGTTTATATTTCAGACAGTTGGATGCACCTTTCCTATTATATTACATTATGTTTATATTATATTTATTGACATATACTGTTTATATTTCAGACAGTTGGATACACCTTTCATGTTATAGTACATTATGTTTATATTATATTTATTGACATATACTGTTTATATTTCAGACAGTTGGATACACCTTTCATATTATATTACATTATGTTTATATTATATTTATTTACATATACTGTTTATATTTCAGGCAGTTGGATACACCTTTCATGTTATAGTACATTATGTTTATATTATATTTATTGACATATACTGTTTATATTTCAGACAGTTGGATACACCTTTCCTATTATATTACATTATGTTTATATTATATTTATTTACATATACTGTTTATATTTCAGACAGTTGGATACACCTTTCATGTTATTTTGCATTTCTTCACTTATTTCACCATTCACATATTTGTACCTCCTCTGTTGGACTTATTAGTATTGGTTTGCCTGTATAGCTCATATCTATATAAGTCATTATTTATCTATTCCTCCATTAATGCACCATGATGCAGGTTTTCTTTTTTACTTTTTAATTGTATGCCTATTTTTAGGCTTTTTCCTATTTCTTATCACAATCTCACTTGGTGTGTGGTAACTTAGTAACCACGTTTGTTTCCCGCAGTACGTCATGACGTGATGACGTCACATGCGGCTTCCTGTCACTTCCGGGTCGGAATTAGTCTGAAGGTGGTGGGAAGGTGGGCCGCTTTGCGCTACAGGGTTAGCTGGAAAACAGGCAAATACACAATCCTGAGGTAGGAGACAGTCCACAGAAGGGGGAATGAAAAGAAAAGTGTAAAATCACTCTCAAGAGGACTAAATAGGTAGTAGAGAGGTTGAATAAAGCACAAAAATAGAATATTACAATCTTAAAGCGGCACTGTCATGCCGAATCCCGTTTTTTTTTAAACCCCTCTCCCGCCTCCACTACATCCAATTGACCCACTAGTCACCCACAAATGCCCCTAAGCCCCCCACATTACCTATTTTTTAATCCTTATTTTCTGCCCCGATCTTGATTCAGGGCGCCGCCATCTTTGTGTGGGTAGGTGAAGTCCCTGTGGGACACGTCATCAGCCCACACTAGGCAGACACTGAGATTCCCGCACATGCCCAGTGAAACACCTGGACATGCGAACGGGAATTTCATCTATTCATTCATTCATCAGACAGACGAATGAGTGAATAGAAATATCAGCCGAACAAACAAACACAATGTATCAGTGTATGTTTGTTCGTTCAGTTTATTACAAGGAGGGAGCTACCGGCATGCAGCTCCCTCCTTGTAATATGTAACTATAGAAGCGGCAGGGAGCAGTGCTCCCCACCACTTCATAAGCCCCCCAGGTCCCCCTCTCACTCTATGGGGGTCAATATGACCCCCATAATAGCACAAGGGAGATAAAAATCTCCCAAATGCCCTTACTCACTATACTGCGAGTAGGGGCATGTCTACTAAACAGTGAGCAGCCTATGGCTGCTCACTGTTGAAAAAAAAGACATAAATTACAATAAGGGGGGGCGGACCTATTGTCCTCCCCCCCCTCACCCTGAGCGGCGGGTGGGGGCCCTAATAAAACAATAATGAGGGGGGACCTACTGTCCTCCCCCCCGGCCCCCACCCCTGAGCGGTGGGTGGGGGCCCTAATAAAACAATAAGGGGGGGAACCTACTGTCCTCCCCCCCTGGCCCCCACCCCTGCGCGGTGGGTGGGAGCCCCAGTAAAACAATAAGGGGGGGGGACCTACTGTCCTCCCCCCCTGGCCCCCACCCCTGCGCGGTGGGTGGGGGCCCTAATAAAACAATAAGGGGGGGGACCTACTGTCCTCCCCCCCTGGCCCCCACCCCTGAGCGGTGGGTGGGGGCCCTAAATGAAACACCCCCCCCCTCCAATCAAGGTGACTAGGGGTCCCAAGCCCTAGTCACCACCCTCCCCACCCAAAAAAACCTATCCCCTACCTACCCTACAAATAGTGAGGGGGGGAATAAAATAACTAACCTGTAAAAAAAAAAAAATTAAACTTAACATTTGACGTCTTCTTTTTTCTAAAATCTTCTTTCTTCAGCCCCCAAAAAGGCCAAATAAAATCCATTACACCCGTCGCACTTTAAAAAAAAAAAAAAACGAGCGCAAAAAAAAATAATCCATGTTCGCCCTTCGAGGGCACGCCGCATACTGAGCTCCGCAGGGCGGGTCAAGGCTTATAAAGCCTTGCCCCGCCCTGCAATTAGGCTTAGAACACTCTGATTGGTGGGTTTAAGCCAATCAGAGTGCTCTGAGTCATTTTACACAGCGTGGGAAAATTCAAAAGAACTTTCCCACGCTGTGTAAAATGACACAGAGCACTCTGATTGGGTGGCTTGAAAGCCACCCAATCAGAGTGTTATGAGTCATTTTACACAGCGTGGGAAAATTCAAAAGAACTTTCCCAGCTGTGTAAAATGACACAGAGCAC
>OW240913.1:371389690-371462948 GCA_933207985.1 Pelobates cultripes | reverse complement strand
GAGACTTGCGTCCATCAAGTTCAGCCTTTCTCACATGTTTTTGCTGTTGATCCAAAAGAAGGCAAAAAAACCCAGTCTGAAGCGCTTCCAATTTTGCAACAAACTAGGAAAAAATTCCTTCTTGACCCCAAAATAGCAGCCAGATATCTCCTTGGATCAAGCAGCTATTACCCCACTAATTAGAAATGATATCCCTGTATGTTATGTTTTTGCAAGTATTTATCCAATTGCAGTTTAACCCCTTAAGGACGGAGCCAAATGTACACTTTGTGAACAAAACAAAATGTAAACAAAACCTGGCATTTGCGCTACATGTCTGTCCAACCGTAATTCACCTCTTTCATAGTAAATGCACCTACCCTTATTATATATCATTTTATTCAGGGGAAACAGGGCTTTCATTTAATATCAAATATTTAGCTATGAAACATAATTTAATAAGAAAAAAATGGGAGAAAATCAGATTTAATTTTTTTAGTTCTACATGACATTTTAACTGTCAATGTCAAATACTGTTTGCTTTTACTGCAATAAAATACACATATTTGTATTCAGCAAAGTCTCACGTGTAAAACAGTACCCCCTATGGACAGGTTTTATGGCATTTTGGGAAGTTACAGGGTCAAATATAGCCCGTTACATTTGAAATTGAAATTCACCAGAGTGGTTATGTTGCCTTTGGGACTGTATAGTAGCCCAGGAATGAAATTTACACCCATGATGGCATACCATTTGCAATAGTAGACAACCCAAGGTATTGCAAATGGGGTATGTCCAGTCTTTTTTAGCAGCCATTTGGTCACAAACACTGGCCAAAGTTAGCGTTAGTATTTGTTTGTGTGTGAAAAATGCAAAAAACGCCAATTTTGGCCAGTGTTTGTGACTAAGTGGCTACTAAAAAAGACTGGACATACCCTGTTTGCAATACCTTGGGTTGTCTACTACTGCAAATGGTATGCCATCATAGGGTAATTTTCATTCTTGGGCTACCATAGGGTCTCAAAGGCAACGTAACCAATCTGGCGAATTTTAATGTGAAAAAAATGAAACACAAGCCTTATATTTGATGCTGTAACTTTTGAAAACACCATAAAACCTGTACATGAGGGGTACTGTTGTACTTGGGAGACTTCGCTGAACACAAATATTTGTGTTTCAAAACAGTAAAAAGTATCACAGCAATAATATCGTCCGTGCAAGTGCTGTTTGTGCGTGAAAAATGGAAAAAACTTCACTTTTACTGGCGATATCATAGTTGTAATATATTTTACTGTTTTGAAACACTAATATTTGTGTTCAGCAAAGTCTCCCGAGTAGAACAGTACCCCCCATGTACAGGTTTTATGGTGTCTTGGAAAGTTATAGGGTTAGATATAGTGCTAGCAAATTAAATTCCCTTTACTTTCGGCATGGGTTGTCAGGCAGGTCCCACTAATTGTAATTAATTAAGATACCTAATTATGTAAAAATATTGCATAAATATATATGTAGAATTAATATATGTATATATATATATACGTATGTGTATATATATATATATAATTTTTTTTAAATATTTTTATTTATATATAGGTATATATATAGTGATATATACATATGTATTTATGTATATTATTTCGTTCTACGTGTATTTTGATATAAATATATATATATATTAATATCACAATACAGTTAGAACGAAATAACACATCTATATATTTTTTAATCATATTTACATTTTTTTTATATTATATATAAATATATATATAACAATAATTATATATATATATAATCAGTATCCGTCTACGTGTAATTTGATATTAATATATATATAATTATATATATATATTAATAGTAAAATATACATACACACACATACACTGTCTAGGTGTATGTGTGTATATATATATATATATATATATATATGATCTAAGTATATAATGGTTTTTTTTTTTACACTTTTTAATTTTATTTTATTTCCAGCCAGCAGGGGGACTACCTGTCATTACAGGCAGTCTCCCTGCTGGCAATACAGCAGCCAGATATCCCGGCCATGTGATTGTGAGGTCCTCGCAAGGACCTCACTCTCACATGGGCAGAGGGGGCTGCAGGACAGAGGATCCGCCGTGGGGGGCTCCCTGGGAGTCCCCCCAACCGCGATCGCCAGCGACCGGGTAAGTAAGAAAAAAACAGAGGGCGTACTATTACGCCCAGCGGCGTTTAGAGCCACCTAAAATAGGGCGTAATAGTACGCCCTCCGGTCTTAAGGGGTTGAACATCTGTATAGACTCTGACAAAACCACCTCTTCAGGCAAAGAATTCAATATCCTTATTGCTATTACTGTAAATAAACCTTCTCTTTGCCTTAGCTGAAATCTCCTTTCTTCCAGCCTAAATGCATGACCTCGTGTCCTATGCATAGCCCTGTTTATGAATAGATTAGTGTGCTAGTTTAATATGCTGCACACGGTGCTTATAGTGTGTTCATGCAGTGTGTTAGTTTATTATGCTGCACAAGGTGCTTATAGTGTGTCCATGCAGAGAGATGTTTGGGCAAGCTGCCAGAGGTGTAACTCCACAAGAGCGTTGGCTGATTAATATCAATTAACTGCATACTCTATGAACAGAAATGTACAGATTGGATGAGAGTGCACAGCTGATGTTCTCAGCAAATACATGAGTGGGGGGGGAGGGAATCAGCTCTAGAGAAGTCGGATACCGTTCAGCCTGCTTCAGAGAAGACCCAACGGCCAGCAGGACCAGGTAAGAGGGTAAACCATTGCTAAACCGTGTCCCCATTACTGGGGAACGAGCCAGAGTACTCCTAGTAACAGAACCACTACAGTGGACTATGGGCAAGTTTGCTGTCTGTTGCTGCATTCCTGTGTAATTTTAATTTAATACAATATTATATGTCTGTATCACCATAGTTGAATGCTTTTATATTTATTGGCTTTTTGGTATTTAGTTACATTAAATTAAAAAAATGTGTGTATTTAAAATGCTGAACAACATGGGAAATATACTTCACAAACACCTTCTGTATCATGGTTACTGACCATTACTCACCCGCTAGACACCATGCTGCAGCACGGTTACTGACCATTACTCACCCGCTAGACACCATGCTGCAGCACAGTTACTGACCATTACTCACCCGCTAGACACCATCCTGCAGCACGGTTACTGACCATTAGTACTCACCCGCTAGACACCATGCTGCAGCACGGTTACTGACCATTACTCACCCGCTAGACACCATGCTGCAGCACAGATACTGACCATTACTCACCCGCTAGACACCATCCTGCAGCACGATTACTGACCATTAGTACTCACCCGCTAGACACCATGCTGCAGCACGATTACTGACCATTACTCACCCGCTAGACACCATGCTGCAGCACGGTTACTGACCATTACTCACCCGCTAGACACCATGCTGCAGCACGGTTACTGACCATTAGTACTCACCCGCTAGACACCATGCTGCAGCACACGGTTACTGACCATTAGTACTCACCCGCTAGACACCATGCTGCAGCACACGGTTACTGACCATTAGTACTCACCCGCTAGACACCATGCTGCAGCACACGGTTACTGACCATTAGTACTCACCCGCTAGACAACATGCTGCAGCACACGATTACTGATCATTAGTACTCACCCGCTAGACACCATGCTGCAGCACGTTTACTGATCATTAGTACTCACCCGCTAGACACCATGCTGCAGCACGTTTACTGATCATTAGTACTCACCCACTAGACACCATGCTGCAGCACGATTACTGATCATTAGTACTCACCCGCTAGACACCATGCTGCAGCACGATTACTGATCATTAGTACTCACCCGCTAGACACCATGCTGCAGCACAGTTACTGATCATTAGTATTCACCCGCTAGACACCATGCTGCAGCACGGTTACTGATCATTAGTACTCACCCACTAGACACCATGCTGCAGCACGTTTACTGATCATTAGTACTCACCCACTAGACACCATGCTGCAGCACAGTTACTGATCATTAGTACTCACCCGCTAGACACCATGCTGCAGCAAGGTTACTGATCATTAGTACTCACCCTCTAGACACCATGCTGCAGCACAGTTACTGATCATTAGTACTCACCCACTAGACACCATGCTGCAGCACAGTTACTGATCATTAGTACTCACCCGCTAGACACCATGCTGCAGCACGGTTACTGATCATTAGTACTCACCCGCTAGACACCATGCTGCAGCACAGTTACTGATCATTAGTACTCACCCGCTAGACACCATGCTGCAGCAAGGTTACTGATCATTAGTACTCACCCTCTAGACACCATGCTGCAGCACAGTTACTGATCATTAGTACTCACCCACTAGACATCATGCTGCAGCACGGTTACTGATCATTAGTACTCACCCACTAGACACCATGCTGCAGCACAGTTACTGATCATTAGTACTCACCCGCTAGACACCATGCTGCAGCAAGGTTACTGATCATTAGTACTCACCCGCTAGACACCATGCTGCAGCAAGGTTACTGATCATTAGTACTCACCCGCTAGACACCATGCTGCAGCACATTTACTGATCTTTAGTACTCACCCACTAGACACCATGCTGCATCACAGTTACTGATCATTATCCTGGTGTGTGCAGACAGTCCGGTCTGGCTAATATTTCATTAATACGTCTATTGTGAGTATGTGAAAGACCCAAACATATCGCCACTCTCCCCCTCCTCAACAAGTCTTAAATGAGGGAGCTCAAATAATGTCTAGTGCTTTACATGAACCCATCCTTTACAAACAATGTAACTGTTACTAATCTTTTATTTCAATAAGCCCGATATAGTACACTAGAACATTAGATGATTTTCCAATGACAAGTTAACAATAATTGACTTGGTCACAATTTACAAAACCTCAGTTATTTCTGATTTTACAGAAGATTGAAAGCTCTGCTGGCTACCAGCCAGAATCTTCTTTGCCACATAGTTCCCAGAATTCCCCCACACAGGGCAAACAAAGGGGTACTTCAAACTTCCTACCCAGTGCCCAAAGGAAACACAAAGTCGCTATAATTCTGTTATTGAACATGCTGAGCAAATTAAAAATTGACACAAGGTGTATAATGGTGTATACCATGTGTGAGGACGTCTCCAGCATTAAAAAGAAATGTTTTCCATCTTATTCATGTCTAAATAAGATCATTATATCAGATCGCAGTTTGTACGGATCAGCTTGACATGACAGCAGACACCTTTTTAGTTAAGCAAGTCATTTAAAAAGAAAATAACTAAAGGAAAAAAAGTGATTTTATTCACATGAGATACATTTATCTTGCATTATTAAAGGAGTGCTACTAATGGCACAATTTTCCTTTAAATACCAAACACAAGTAAAATATAAACATCTGTATTTAAATATATTTTTCCTAAAAAGTGAAGTTAAAATAAATAAAAAAAATCTTAAAACATACCCAAACTATATTTGACCTTCTGTCCCCAGTGCACAGGGTAACATTAGCCAGAAATTGTATATCTGTTATCGATACCCCTTCTAAAAAAGAAAATCTAAACTAAAATTATAAAAAAAAAAAATATCCAAGAAGAAATAAAATGATACAACATGTTACGGTCTTGAACATCTTACCTTCCAATCTGTTACTGCCCAAACCACTTTGTTTATAAAACTAGAATTTTGCAGCATCTAATTTTTCACAAAATTCTAAAATCGATCTGTTTTTTTAATATGGAGAAGCAGATTTGAGGAAAAAGTGAAGAAGAAAAAAAATGGGAGACAAGGAAGGAAATCGAACTTTAATCTGACTCATTTAATATTTCCTTTTTTCAGCAGGAAGGGAAAAAAGAATAAAGTTACAGATTTTAATATTTGTACAATGTTAAACTAAAACAGCTCTAGGCTACATGTGTTAAGCAAAACTAGAACACAAAATGGTTAAATAAGATTTCCTAACATACAGAAACTTAAACTTTTTCTTTACGTTGAACAAACTTCACAGAACAGATACTGCAAAAGGAACAACTCGGTGAATCATCGTCATTGTATTGCAAACTGTCCATAATTCACGCTCCTTGTAGTGTCATCTCCCATCACCCATCAAATAATTGCGAGCCCATGATTACGAGAAACAAGGTAGAAGTCTTTATCTTCGTTTATAATAAGGAACAAGTCTTTTGTGATCATGTTTCAAAAGTTACTCTGGATGCTAAGAGCAAAATGTACAGCTTAATGTTCAGGTTAATCGGTGTGGGGCAATCTATGGGACCTTTTTAAGGTGGGCATCCCAGAAGATCCTGAAATATTTTTCTGTTGAAAGGAAGGCAATTTGTGAAAGAAATGAGAAGCTAGATTTACTGTTTGCAGATAATATGCCAAGCTAGTCGCATCGGGGGTCCAGCAAATTATGGTTAATGAAGGGATAATTCAACTGAGCTTACTAGCTGTGGTGGAAATAAGGCTCTCTTTGTGTATTCGATAGTAGCAAGTTTTCTGTACAAAGGGTGATAAGTGCTTATGGTTGGTCCTGATATAGAACCTTTATCTCTAAGTTTAACCTGAACAGTCATTAAATGATGGAGAAAGGATATTATTTCTACGGCACTTTATTTGTGATGTGATAAAGAACTATTTTTTGAACTTTAAAGACACAATATTTTATAAACACCATATCTGCAGAATAAAAGTGCTATTTGTTAGGAAAAACATGATCTTCATGAAATTGAGCTAGCTCTAAGTCAGCTATTGAGAGTATAAGATATAAAACATGAATGACCCTGACTAAGAAGGGTAAGAGACATCGTTAACTCCTGTCTGAGTGTAACAGATGTGAATACACTGTAGTCCTTGGAAGTTTTAGCACTCGTTATGTATTGTATAAAATGCCACCAGTAATCCAGATATAGCATTCATCCTGCCGTGTCCTATCGGTGTTTACCATGGTGATTTGTACATTCAGCGCTCATTGATCCATCTAGAGACCATACCTGACCTCACTTAGATGTACAATTTCAGAATACCTTACAAGCCATCATCCCCACCCAGGCTGCATAGAAACAAGGGTGATTAGCCCTTTAATTTATTTATATATGTATATATTTATATGTTTTCAGACAAACAAGGTAACACCTGGAGGTGAGGATTATAAAATCAGGATATTGTGTTTGGTTGTTCCTCAATACTGTTACTGAGTTCAGTTTGCTGTAAAAAAATGTCCTTTCCCCAGATATATGTATGGCTACAGAAGGTCGGTCTGTAGTATCCAGCCATGGCTACTGTGCTCAGATTTAACCTTATTTGACCAGAGAGACCATCAACTTGGCAAATTGCAAACAAAAGCCAATCAGGTTAGGGCTGGTGGGATTGTACTGTTCGTATGTGTGCTTGTTAAAAAATATTTAAGATTACTGCTATAGGGTGATGTAGCGATTCCACTCGTTCTGAGAAACTTTCACGCAGACAACAACCCATTTTTCTTTATTTCTGTGAAATTAAAGTAACCCAACAGGAATTTGTGAGGGATTGTGCTTCCGCCCAAATCAAATCCCTGATGCTTTGAACAGACACACAACAGGAATGTGACTGTGTTAATAGCAAAGGACAACCACCAGCAGCAAGTAATTCAATGGGTTTGTGGGAAAATGTAGTGTTTAACTGAGCTTTATTTTCATTACTTATTAGTATTATGTTCTACACCAAGCAGGAAAGGTGATAATTTAGATATAACCATTTGGATAACAGCCTTACATTTTGTAAGTGGATGAATTGCCCTTTGATGTGTGTGTGGTATTTTTTATCTAGTGATGGCCACCAAGTACTGAACATCTGGCCATCAGTCACCAGCTATCAACCAACTTTTTTTTCTTCTTAAAAGTACCTGCACTGTTTTTAAAAAACAAAAAAAAAACCTAAAAAAATAAACAAACCGAGAAACCTGATTGGCTGTAGTCTGTGACTTGCCCAGTAGTGAGAGCCTGGCTGACTTAGTCCTAAATAAGGCTAACATTAGTGAACTAAGAGAAACAGCATTTGGTTGGAGAGTGTGGCACTCAGGAGCAGCCCTCGCCAATGCGCTGGCAAGACCTGCCCACTTTCCGGTCTAGTTTCACCATTTTCATAATGGCCTCCTCTCGTCCACGGCCCATGTGGTCGAATGTGCAGTCATGCTGTTCCGGGAGGCGATGTAACATACAGAAAACGTAACCTGCACAGAAGCACAGAAGAGTATGAGTGTAGTGGAGATGACGTCACATTCTATCACCATGGAAGCTACACGTTACTGCTCCTCGACGCCAGGCAAATTCACTTAGAGATGCACTATAGAAACTCAGGGAAGTGAATACACTGTTACATTTGATTATACACCATACAAAATTTACATCTATGATATGACTACTGGAGTTGATGAAAGAAATGGAACCCCTACCTTAAAGTAAAACTTTGGTGTTAGGACTACAAACATCCCATGCGCCCCCTCCCACCATCGATGACAGGGTTAAAAAAAAACTTTAAACGTTTACCTGATTCAGCAAAGGCGTCTCTTGACCCTGGGTCAGGCTCCTCCTCCACCGCCATTAAATGGTGTGTGGACCTAATGCACATGTGCTGTGAGTGCCACCTGCGCATTAGATCTTACCCATAGGAAAGTTTGAAGCAATGTTTTCTTATGGGGTTCTGCTTGACACGGTCTGGTAGACAGTCACAAGAGCCAGTCTTAACCCTGCAATAAAAACAGTGCAGTTTTTCATTGCAGGGCCAAGGAGGACAGGGACACTGCACTCAGACCACTTCAATGAGATGGAGTGGCCTGGGTGCCCTTTAACCTCATTAGCCACCATTTAGAGGCAGAACAAAGGTAACGATGCGCCATGCCCCTTACAGGCTGCGGTGGGAGATGCAGTTCTGTCAAGAACGGAAGAAACTATGGCCGTGTTTGAAACACATGAAATCTGAAATATATATATATATATATATGACTTTGGAACATATCTTGTCATGGAAGCCTCAGTTTATCTTTAGATGGGAATTTAGAAAAAGCTCAACCAATGTACATATTTGTTTCTTGTGATAAACTGTAGTGGGTTGGAGTGAATTTGACTTTACATCAATGACCACTATAGTTCCTGTGCTCACAATGTAGAAAGGCCCACCACTCAAAGAGCTAATAACACAGACATTTCCTAAAGGAGCAAATATATCAATTATCTTACATCACTACAGAGGAGGAATCCCATCATTTTTATCATGTTGGCAAAGTTCAGAAGTATACATTAACAATGCACACACAGCAGATGTGACACCACACAATTTACGTTAAAGCAAATGGCAATGGGGCGGTTTTCCATTTAATCTGTTCACATTTGGCCAATCAGAGCTATATATGATATAGGATCATAGGAGGTGGTCCAATGAGTAATGGTGAGACCGGAAGAGGAAAGGACAATGGAAAGGACAAAATAGAAAAATATTAACAAGAGAATCTTGAACAAACATTCACCTGTCATTCTAATGATGGCAACCAGCAGACAGATAAATGGCTACAGATGGATGCTGGCTGCAAACGTGGGGCAGAGTAAGCTAGATTTGTGAATAATTTTCCTCTGGAAAGTAATTCACTGCCGGGAACAAGTGTAGTTCTCCTTTGTATGTAGATCAGCCCCTTCACACAGCACAGAGATCATGACAGAGACGAGGGCGATATATATGTATTAAACCAGCCATGGTTTTCACACACACTGGCTGAACAGACTGGGGTGATATCCTTACCATGTGTTCAGTGCATCCACACATCTATGCTACGGATTCATTAATATATCAATTAGAAAGGCTCTGCTAATTCGTAACAGCAATTTAAAAGCTACAAATAGGGCTGTTTTATGGCATTGTCCTGGGGCAGTAATGGGTTACCCATGTGTATTTATGGATGTAGTAAGGTGTTACCAACACTTTTCAGTCTTATTTTCAGTGAATCTGGGCAATTATATCTGTAGGATGTTATGCAAATAATCATGGCAAGCCTTTTATTATTATTATTGCCATTTATATAGCGCCAACAGATTCCGTAGCGCTCACAATATTATGAGAGGGGAATTTAACTAGAAATAGGACAATTACAAAAAACTTACAGGAACGATAGGCTGAAGAGGACCCTGCTCAATCGAGCTTACATTCTATAGGAGGTGGGGTGTAAAACACACTAGGACAGGAATTTGCAGTCAAATAAGGTGGGCGGCCCTTTAGGATGTGATTTTTACCAAGTGCTTCCTATATAGTTAATAATTAGTCCTTTTGTGTGTCACAAAAGTAATTATCTCCCTGGTGCTTAGTGAGTTAAAATAGTATTGCGGTGATAATTGTACACACATTAACTCTTAGCTTACACTTGTTTTAGGGCGGCCCCTGATATCGTATAATTACATAATCATTTAAAAACCCTCTACTAATTAAATAAAAAAGAAACCTGGAGAGATCACGTGATGTCAGCAGCCAATCAGAGTCTATGATCTGCAGAGTAACTCCCAGCATTCCACCGGGCAGCTTACGGAATATGTATTGTTGGATTTTTCGATGATTGCTCAGTATGCTCAAAGCTAGCTGAAAATATTTTATTTGTTTTTATATAAAAATAAACAAACTGCTGAACAGATTGAAAAATGATCACAGAGAGGAAGAGGTGTTTTAACAGGCTGTATGATTGTAAAAGACACTTTAGTGTACCATGAGTGGCAAATAAAGGTTTCCATTAAAATATCGAAGAATTTGTTACAATTTTGAATTAGAAGAGTTCACAATGACATCTAATAGAGGCCTCTAGGCAGAAGATCTATTAAACATGTACGTGTGTGAATTTATTCTCCTACATTCCCCTCCCCGATGTGTTTTTTTGTTTTTTAATTATGTGATGGCTGTCTTTGCTGTAACTCTTGGTGTAAAAAGGACCATTTTGTGATGTGATGAGAGAAGCAGATCTAGGGAAACCTCCCCACACCAAAGGATGTTTATCCTGAATGTTGAAAAGTCACAAATTATCTGAGAGAACAGAATCTTCATCATTCTGACACCCGAGAGAACCGTTTAGTTACATAACGTTTTCCTTTAAATTGTATGTTTTTACAAAGATATCAACACTATACTGGGCTCCTAATAAAACTCCCAATTAAATCAATTTTTTTATGGTATTCACAGAATATCTGTGTTTTTTGAGCAATGCTTGATGTGGTTAGAAATAATAAAATGAAGAAAACAAACAAACAGGTGAAAAGTGAGGAGAATTCTTGATGAGACAATGAAGAAGGCTGTTCCACAAGGGAGATTGATCTATCTGTCTTAGGAGAGAGCTACTCGTTAGGAAAAGTGTTTGAGCTGAATTTAACATTCTAAAAACCCATCAATCTTGTTACCACAGTCCCTTACTAATACAAATATGGTTTAGTGCTTGAATCCGGTGGATGTATTATAATGCAATAAAAGCCAGATAATTGTATCATGTCTGTGTACAAATAGGATAAAAGCAGAAAGGACAAAAACACATGAGCTCTAGAAGCACACCTGTGTTAGGGTCACATGATCTCTAGAAGCACACCTGTGTGAAGGTCACATGATCTCTAGATGCACACCTGTCACATGATCTCTAGATGCACACCTGTGTGAGGGTCACATGATCTCTAGAAGCACACCTGTGTGAGGGTCACATGATCTCTAGAAGCACACCTGTGTGAGGGTCACATGATCTCTAGAAGCACACCGCCATGCTGTTTGTACTATATTACATTAAACTCTCTGCCATGATGTATTACATTAAACTCTCTGCCATCCTGTATTACATTAAACGCTCTGCCATGCTGTTTGTGCTATATTACATTAAACTCTCTGCCATCCTGTATTACATTAAACTCTCTGCCATCCTGTATTATATTAAACTCTCTGCCATGCTGTTTGTACTATATTACATTAAACTCGCTGCCATCCTGTATTACATTAAACTCTCTGCCATGCTGTTTGTACTATATTACATTAAACTCTCTGCCATGATGTTTGTACTATATTACATTAAACTCTCTGCCATCCTGTATTACATTAAACTCTCTGCCATGCTGTTTGTACTATATTACATTAAACTCTCTGCCATGATGTTAGTACTATATTACATTAAACTCTCTGCCATGCTGTTTGTACTATATTACATTAAACTCTCTGCCATCCTGTATTACATTAAACTCTCTGCCATCCTGTATTATATTAAACTCTCTGCCATGCTGTTTGTACTATATTACATTAAACTCTCTGCCATCCTGTATTACATTAAACTCTCTGCCATCCTGTATTATATTAAACTCTCTGTCATGCTGTTAGTACTATATTACATTAAACTCTCTGCCATCCTGTATTATATTAAACTCTCTGTCATGCTGTTAGTACTATATTACATTAAACTCTCTGCCATCCTGTATTACATTAAACGCTCTGCCATGCTGTTAGTACTATATTACATTAAACTCTCTGCCATAAGGTTAGTACTATATTACATTAAACTCTCTGCCATCCTGTATTACATTAAACTCTCTGCCATGATGTTAGTACTATATTACATTAAACTCTCTGCCATGATGTTAGTACTATATTACATTAAACTCTCTGCCATCCTGTATTACATTAAACTCTCTGCCATGCTGTTAGTACTATATTACATTAAACTCTCTGCCATCCTGTATTACATTAAACTCTCTGCCATGATGTTAGTACTTTATTACATTAAACTCTCTGCCATGATGTTAGTATTATATTACATTAAACTCTCTGCCATCCTGTATTACATTAAACTCTCTGCCATGATGTTAGTACTTTATTACATTAAACTCTCTGCCATGATGTTAGTACTATATTATATTAAACTCTCTGCCATCCTGTATTACATTAAACTCTCTGCCATCCTGTATTATATTAAACTCTCTGTCATGCTCTTAGTACTATATTACATTAAACTCTCTGCCATCCTGTATTATATTAAACTCTCTGTCATGCTGTTAGTACTATATTACATTAAACTCTCTGCCATCCTCTATTATATTAAACTCTCTGCCATGCTTTTAGTACTATATTACATTAAACTCTCTGCCATCCTGTATTACATTAAACTCTCTGCCATGATGTTAGTACTATATTACATTAAACTCTCTGCCATCCTGTATTACATTAAACTCTCTGCCATGCTGTTAGTACTATATTACATTAAACTCTCTGCCATCCTGTATTACATTAAACTCTCTGCCATGATGCTAGTACTATATTACATTAAACTCTCTGCCATCCTGTATTACATTAAACTCTCTGCCATGATGTTAGTACTATATTACATTAAACTCTCTGCCATCCTGTATTACATTAAACTCTCTGCCATCCTGTATTACATTAAACTCTCTGCCATGATGTTAGTACTATATTACATTAAACTCTCTGCCATCCTGTATTACATTAAACTCTCTGCCATGATGTTAGTACTATATTATATTAAACTCTCTGCCATGCTGTATTATATTAAACTCTCTGCCATGCTGTTAGTACTATATTACATTAAACTCTCTGCCATGCTGTTAGTACTATATTACATTAAACTCTCTGCCATGCTGTATTACATTAAACTCTCTGCCATCCTGTATTACATTAAACTCTCTGCCATGCTGTTAGTACTATATTACATTAAACTCTCTGCCATCCTGTATTACATTAAACGCTCTGCCATCCTGTATTACATTAAACGCTCTGCCATCCTGTATTACATTAAACTCTCTGCCATCCTGTATTATATTAAACTCTCTGCCATAAGGTTAGTACTATATTACATTAAACTCTCTGCCATAAGGTTAGTACTATATTACATTAAACTCTCTGCCATCCTGTATTACATTAAACTCTCTGCCATCCTGTATTACATTAAACGCTCTGCCATCCGGTATTACATTAAACTCTCTGCCATCCTGTATTAAACTCTCTGCCATGCTGTTTGTACTATATTACATTAAACTCTCTGCCATCCTGTATTATATTAAACTCTCTGCCATGCTGTTTGTACTATATTACATTAAACTCTCTGCCATCCTGTATTATATTAAACTCTCTGCCATGCTGTTTGTCCTATATTACATTAAACTCTCTGCCATGCTGTATTATATTAAACTCTCTGCCATCCTGTATTACATTAAACTCTCTGCCATGCTGTTTGTGCTATATTACATTAAACTCTGCCATCCTGTATTACATTAAACTCTCCACGGTCGTGTTTGTCCTGTATTATGCTAAATTTTCTGCCTTCTCTAAATGGCATGATGATGTAGGTCACTATGCATTACGAAATGCACAGCGTTATCATCACAAGACACAGAATGTATTTATAATGTACCTGTGCAGATATGAAATAATGAGCAAGGAGGATATGGATCTAAACATGGCATTAAGGCCTACAATCCGAGTCACACTATCATGTTTGTAATGTCACCTTCTCGATGAGCACAGATATACTAAACCCAGAGCTTGCGCTATTTTCAGTGACACACTAGGCAGATACTTCATCCAAACATCGGTGCAATTCCTATAAAAACCATTGCATCATTCCTGGGTGGGCAACAAAACACGGGTTAAATCAATGTCAGAAAAATTTACTTATTTTTATTTTCAAGTGAAAAATTCCTGAATGATTCACTGCCTTATCAAGCGAGCTATGCGCTACTGAAATTAAACATCATTCCACTCAAATCAATTCCAGGCACTTGAAGAAAAGCTTCAAATGTTTACACAAATGGGAGTTCTCTGTCTGACAGCTATCCCTGAGCAATCCACGGATTAATTAAACTACACTTTGCTTTAGGCCGCATATTGCACCATGCATCAAACATACAGGGCATGACGGAGTCATACACACAATGCAAATACACAGAATATTGCATCTTTTTCTCTCAGTGAAACCCCATGTGATATCTGCATTACTCTCTCAGAGAGTCCCCAACTCCCCATGTGATATCTGCATTACTCTCAACGAGTCCCCATGTGATATCTGCATTACTCTCTCAGCGAGTCCCCATGTGATATCTGCATTACTCTCTCAGTGAGTCCCCATGTGATATCTGCATTACTCTCTCAATGATTCACCATGTGATATCTGCATTACTCTCTCAATGATTCACCATGTGATATCTGCATTACTCTCTCAGAGTCCCCAACTTCCCATGTGATATCTGCATTACTCTCTCAATGATTCACCATGTGATATCTGCATTACTCTCTCAGTGAGTCCCCATGTGATATTTGCATTACTCCCTCAATTATTCACCATGTGATATCTGCATTACTCTCTCAGTGAGTCTCCATGTGATATCTGCATTACTCCCTCAGTGAGTCCCCATGTGATATCTGCATTACTCTCCCAGTGAGTCCCCATGTGATATCTGCATTACTCTCTCAATGATTCACCATGTGATATCTGCATTACTCTCTCAGTGAGTCCCCATGTGATATTTGCATTACTCCCTCAATTATTCACCATGTGATATCTGCATTACTCTCTCAGTGAGTCCGCATGTGATATCTGCATTACTATCTCAGTGAGTCCCCATGTGATATCTGCATTACTCTCTCAGTGAGTCCCCATGTGATATCTGCATTACTCTCTCAGTGAGTCCCCATGTGATATCTGCATTACTCTCTCAGTGAGTCCCCATGTGATATCTGTATTACTCTCTCAGTGAGTCCCCATGTGATATCTGCATTACTCTCTCAGTGAGTCCCCATGTGATATCTGCATTACTCTCTCAGTGAGTCCCCATGTGATATCTGCATTACTCTCTCAGTGAGTCCCCATGTGATATCTGCATTACTCTCTCAGTGAGTCCCCATGTGATATCTGTATTACTCTCTCAGTGAGTTCCTATTGTGATCTGTATTGCACCATTAATCAGTATGTTGCATCAAAGCATTGTGATCTGTACTGCACCCGAACGGTTTTCTATAAGATGAACAAAGCCATATAATGAAAAACATTCTGGTTTCAGAAAATATTCTCTATTAGTAAAATGCAGGCAAACCTTAATGGAATATCACAATCGGAAACCCTGCTTATTCGAGGCAGTCGGTATAGGAATATACATAAACACATGCCATAAAGTGTATCTGGGAGAATATAGTGAATCTACCGCTGGATGGACACATATTCTCCAAATTCACACGTTTTCCAGGGCTTCAATGCTCCAATCCCAGACATGTCTTTGTGCGAGAGTCAAAATTAGTTTCTCACACGTGGTAATGAAATGCAGAAAATAAATTAGATTGATTTGCATTCGCTCGGATAAAATGTCAGGATGTTAACAGTAGTTATGCATACCAAAGGCAGACAGAAAACACACAAGAAAACCAGCTCCTGGCTGCAAATAAAACACTTTAAACAGCCACAAACCCCATGGCTGAAACCTTCTGACACTATTCACGTTGATCCCTTCTGCAAAGAGTATTTGTTAAAACACATTTCAAACCCCTGCACAGAAACGATATACCAGCCAGGACAAAGAGGTCTATAATGCCATAATACAGGTATAGCATGAAGGGAGATGTACCTACCGCTGCACTAAACAGTGACATATTACAAAACAACACCACCCGCATTCCTTAATGACGCGGCTTAAATCTGCATTATTATGATCTGGTAACTAGTCTGTCTTACAACTCTTTTGTGCCTTGTTATATTTTATCTTGTCCCTTGACATCTCATCCATTTCTTTATTTCCAGACATTTTCTTCACAACAATGTAAGCTCTTCAATCAGTGTGATGCTTTGTACGTTTCTTAATTCGAATTTACTTCATTTATTAGGGATACACCTCCTATACTGGGGTGTCCACCATGGTTTATCAGGGTTATAACCTCAGGTTTTCAGCTTTGTTCGTTAAATATCTTAAAGGCACACATCACTGTCCAAATAAACATTTAAAAAATAAATAAAAAATCACTGTTTAGTCGATGAAAACATGAATGCATTTAATTATAAGATTATTCTTTTTTTTTTTCCTTTTATGTTTTTTATATGCTGACACATATTTGAGTTGTTGTACAAAGTATTGAAGAATTACCTATTGTCCAGCTATATCCTACATGTGGGGAGTTCCAAATACCACTGTATGCTGTTTTACCTAGAGCTGGGCATAGCTCTATCGATCGTGAGTTGGCATTTCTCTTTTCTGTGTTGTCCGTGACACCATCCCCATACAGTTTTGCACTATTGGTCTTTCTTTGTTTAATTTTGTTTTTCATATCAACCACTGAGGACCTTATCAAGGATCTAAGAAGACCTACCCAAGACCCACCTTGTATTTCCAGAGATTTTTTCTTTGTAAATATTATCTCCTATTTGTACCATTTATCTCTCATTTATTCTACCTAGCGCACCCTGTATTTTTGTTGTTTCCTGCTCCCAGATTTATTGAAGGGTCTGAGGGTTGCCCTTCCCCTCAGGTGTGCAGCTCCATCCACCTCTGTGATCAGTACTGTAGCGCTGTTCCATCCCAAATTCTATTTCTTTCTGTTATAGCTACTATCTTCCCTCTGGTTTCTGCCGCTTCCCTTCAGATCACAGCTATCATGTCCATCTTTGATTACAGAAACAATCACACTATTAACATAAATGAAGTTTTTGATAATAGAGAACATAGCCCTATCATTTCTAGACCTCCAATTTTTAGCAAACAAGAATTATTCATAAAATTGGAAAGAGCACTAACAAGCGAGATAAAACTCAAATGGGAAATTGCTACTCTCAATAAATATATAGATGAGGGCATCACTCCCAGAGGTCTTAGATTATTTAAACTCCCCTCCTCAGATCAAGAGGATGAGGAGTTAATGAATGAATGGTTTAATAAGCTTGAGATATGTACATTTGGTCTCATGGACACACTAGTGATTAAGAAAAGTAAAAAATTGTCAATTTTAGACAAAGAAATCAATGATCTGAAAGAACAACTATCTCCATTCATTGATACACTGGTATTCAAACAAAATTCAATCCTAATTTAAAACAAAATTGAAAAAATAGAGATGGATACAAAACACATCAAAGTAAAAAAATATGTCCGAGATAAATATGACTATGTTAACAACCAAATAAGAACCTACCACCAAAATACAAAATATAATTCAGCACCACCAAATCAAATTAACAGAAGTCCCCCAGCACATCACCGTAATAATTACACTACACGATTTACGAGACATGAACACCCACCTAAACACCAGACATCCAAATATGTATCACACCATTCATATAGATCTCATTACTACCCCAAATCCCACTATGAAAATGCAGACAGATCCTATAAACCATCCATACCCCAGCCTTTATTAAATAGACACCCCAGACAAAATTATCACGCCTCTCAAAGAGAGTTCACATACTCACCCCATTACCATGATTATAAGAATCGCTCGGACTATAGCAATCATACCTCCTACAAAAATGATACAAACAAAATCTATAAAGATTTTTCTCCAAGACCACAAAGAACACGATTTACACACAAAAACTATGGCTTCACAGACCAATCAAAAATCCAAATAGATACCAACTTTTATCAGTAGATTCAGAAATTGATATGGAGGACAATTTTTTAGAGATAAGATCCAATCCACAATCACATCCACTATCATTCCTACCATCACGAGCCAGAAAAAGAAGCTATACCTTAGAGGAAGGAGAAGTGGTAGAAGAGAGCAAAAGAGAAAGACTAGTAGAATAGAAAACCAAAAAACTGAAAAAGAAAGGGGAATTTTTAATCTATCTCAAATATCTCTCACATCTACGCAATTAGCAGTACTCAGCAAGGGTCTTAAGTTTGCACCTACCAGGTCCTTTAAGCCATTTCAAGCCTTTCTGGACGTAAATAAATTTTTAAGAAAGGCCACTCTAAAAAGATTTTTTATGGGAAAAGATACTATACCTCCCTCAAATACTCCCACACAGTCCACCCCAACCACTATCTCAACTACAACAAATACTTCGACTGTAATAAATACTAACCTCAAGCCCCAATCCAAATTTTATCCATCCAATTTTAAATCAGGACCTTTAGAAGTATTTGAAAAACTTGTTTTAAAAGATTTCAACAACATCAAGAGAAAAAAAAAAAAAAAATCAGACAAATCAAATTTAAATCATCCAGAAAAAAAGGCCCTAAAAGAATTACAATCAAACACAGATATTGTCATAAAACCAGCAGCCAAGGGAGGCGGTCTTGTCATTCTTTCTAAAGATATGTATATAAATGAGGCTCTCAAGCAATTCAATGATAATGAAGTATATGAGAAGTTACTCACAGACCCCAGTTCTAAGATCCAAGCCACCTTATACCACTATTTAGTGGAAGGTAGCAACTCCAATATTCTCAACAAACAAGAATGTAACTATTTATATAAAACATATCCTAAAATTCCAGTCATTTACTTTCTCCCTAAAATTCACAAAAACGAGACTAACCCCCCAAGCCGCCCTATTGTTTCAGGTATAAACTCCATCTTATCCAACTTGTCTGAATACATTGACATTTTACTTCAACCCTCTGTAAAAAATATGAAATCCTATTTGAAAGATACCATGTCCCTCCTTCTCTTTTTAAAAGACTTTGTATGGCAAAAAGACTATATTTTGGTGACTTGCGTCGTAACATCCCTTTACACTATCATCCCCCATGAAAAAGGTTGCGAAGCAGTCACTAAAATACTAAAAGCAGAAAAAAAGATTACCAGAATCTCAAATTCTCTTTATTATAGAGGGTATTAAGATCATCTTAAATAACAACTTTTTTTGGTTTTTAGACTCCTTTTATATCCAGAAAAGGGGCACGGCAATGGGAACCAGGTTTGCCCCCAGCTACGCTAACTTATTCATGGCAGACTGGGAAGCTGATGCAGTTTGGGGTGACAATGAATGGAGGGCAAACTTGGTTTCCTATTTCCGCTACATTGATGACATGTTTTATATCTGGAATGGCACACACAGCTCTTTACAACTGTTTTTAAAACACCTAAATCAAAATGACAGAGGTATAGTCTTAACTACAGAGTCTAGTATGGAAGAAATTAATTTTTTAGATCTAAATATTTTTATTAAAGACAGACAACTAAACACAAAAACTTTTTTTAAAAAGGTGTGCACTAACACAGTCATTGATCAAAAAAGTTGCCACCACGCACCTTGGCTTGAAAGTGCTCCTAAAAGCCAATTCATAAGACTCAAAAGAAACTGCACACTCAATGATGATTTTAATGAACAGAGTAACATTTTAAAAAACACATTTTTAGAGAAACACTACCCAGAGGACAAACTTAACACTATTATCACTAAAATAAAATCAAATGACAGAAGCAGCCTCTTGAAATATAAAAATAAAGAAACTCAAAAAACTACTTCATTCTTGCCCATAATCTTTGACTATAACAACAAAAACAGAGACATAAGAAGAACCATCAAAAAACATTAGAACATTTTATTAGAAGACCCTGTTCTTAATAAAATGATTCCTGAAAAATCCAAAATTATCTTTCGTGGTGCTCCCAATTTTAAAACACTTTTAACCAAAAACTTCACTAAAACCAAGCTAAACAAATCATCCACTTTATCCAATGTCAAAGGTTTTTTCAAATGCAGAAAGTGCATTGTCTGCAAAACCACTCAAAAGTCAGTCCCAAATAAAATCACCAAATTTAAATCTAATATTACAAACAAAAGTTACAATATAGAACATTTTATCACATGCTGTACAAAAAAAATGTCATATACCTACTGGAGTACCCCTGTGGCCTCCAGTATGTTGGTATGACATCCAGAAATCTAAAGACTAGGATATCCGAACATTGTCGCAATATTAAAAATGGTTTTGAGAACCACACAGTCTCAAAGCACTTTTTAACACATCACCAAAAAAACTCAAGTGTCCTTAAATTCACCCCTATCCAAATATGTACAATCCCATGGAGAGGTGGGGATATTAAAAATATTTTAGGCAAATCCAAAATGGAATGGGTTTTTAATCTTAAAACACTTACCCCTGACGGTTTAAATGCAGATTTTGACCTTTTTCATTTCTTATAAATTTTAATTTTCTTAATCAATATCAACAACTTTTCTAACTTTTCTAACTTTTTAATTTATGTTAATTATAAACACTTGACTTCTCCTGCTACCTCTTTCCATCTACAATGTCCTATAACACTAGGATATATATTTTAATAACCATTGAATAGCCTTTTAAATTTAAAATGTATAACCGTTTTTTATTACACTTTATTTAAACATCAAGTTCAGACATTTGTATACAAACTATAATTTATTAGTATATTCAACATTTACCTTTGTTTTAAAAATGCTATTATCTAATATAAACATTCACTTTGCTATAATGTAATTTCTATTCTATCTAATACACTTTCCCACACTTTGCCCATAACTAAGATGGCCGCCACGTTCACATTATATCTCACTATCTCGGCCGCAAGGTCCGCCCCCTTTTCAGATTACGCCCTTCATTTGGACCCCACTCCCCATACTGCACCTTGGCCACTTCCCACACTGCCTCCTGTTCACATCTGACACCACCCACGGTTGGGATTTCACGACCTTTCACCTCTGCATTCCCCTACATCACTTCCTTTTTCTATCAAACAAAAATAAATTTTTAACCTCCTATATGAGTTATACATGGGTCTGAAATCATCCCATGTATTCTTTTATGTAAAACGATCGCTATGTAACATTTATGTTTATCTTATTTGTATGTATAGGTCATGTGATCGCGGTCACATGCTAATGATGGCATTTTGGCGCCAATTTTCAAATTCAAGCCTTTTCTGCTGCCTATAAAATGTAATAAGCCAGGAGTATCTGTTTACACTTGAAAAAGCCTATTTTGGGCGAAACGCGTTGTGTTTTTTATGACCTTATTATAATAAAAGTATTTTTAGACCACCTATATCCCTATGGTCAGTCCATCTACTTTTATTTTTTTTGCTACTTTTATCCTGGCTGTTTTTTTACTATTTTAAAAGATCCAGTACTACAAAGAAATCCTTAGGTGGGGATTATTCCACTCACGCCTGGTTTATAGAGCAGTGTGGCTGCTCTATACATTGTAAGTAGGTTTCATTTTACTTTTTAGCACCATTTTATCTACTGAGAACACTATGGGCTCTCTTCTGTGCGTTTGTCTTTCATAAATCCTGCACTCCATACATCACCAGAAGGATATCCTACATGTGGGGAGTTTAAATACCACTGTATGCTGTTTTACTTAGAGCTGATTATAGCTTTTTTCACTGTAAGTTGGCACTCTCAGGACTTCCGTGTTTGTCTGTAGCTGCAGGTGTCATACGTTATTGTACCATTGGTCCGTTTTTTCTTTTATGTTTTTTATATGCTGACACATATTTGAGTTGTTGTACAACGTATTGAAGAATTACCTATTGTCCAGCTATATCCTACATGTGGGGAGTTCCAAATACCACTGTATGCTGTTTTACCTAGAGCTGGGCATAGCTCTATCGATCGTGAGTTGGCATTTCTCTTTTCTGTGTTGTCCGTGACACCATCCCCATACAGTTTTGCACTATTGGTCTTTCTTTGTTTAATTTTGTTTTTCATATCAACCACTGAGGACCTTATCAAGGATCTAAGAAGACCTACCCAAGACCCACCTTGTATTTTCAGAGACTTTTTCTTTGTAAATATTATCTCCTATTTGTACCATTTATCTCTCATTTATTCTACCTAGCGCACCCTGTATTTTTGTTGTTTCCTGCTCCCAGATTTATTGAAGGGTCTGAGGGTTGCCCTTCCCCTCAGGTGTGCAGCTCCATCCACCTCTGTGATCAGTACTGTAGCGCTGTTCCATCCCAAATTCTATTTAATTATACGTTTTTTTTAAAACTGGGCTTTATCAAAAAACAGCCTGCAAAAGCTGTAGCTCTCTAGTCTGCAGGTTCTGGAAGCCCTCCCCTTCGAACCCCGCCCAGACTTTTTGTGGCTGTCCAGTCACATACTTCCCAATGCAGCTCAATGAGAAGTCTTTGCAAGGAAGGTTCTCTGGGCAATTGCTGACTCTATACAAACAAACCAGGTTAATTTATTAAAGTGTCAATTTCTACTGAAATCTGCAAAATACAACAACAAAAAGGAGTCCAATCTTCACACATAAAGCACTTGAGCAAATTTTTACTTTGAAAAATATTTTTCATAAGAATTTCCTTTCCCTGTAAGGGATCAACTCATGGAACTAATAACCTAAAGTGAATACGGTGTTGCTTGCTGTGGTTTTTTTTTGCTTTCACAGAGTACGGCAGGCTGAATGATCTTCATTGTTGTAAAATACACTCATTTAACAATTGCTGGATTACACAATAAAAGCTTCAAAGTATTACTGGCAGAATAGAGGAAAATGTATCTGCTCATCAGTGACCAAAATTGAGACACAATCAAGGTCTAAATTCAGAACCGATATCAGGGTGACAGGGACTCAACATAGGGATATTACTTAATATTTTTTTCAGAATGTGTTCGCACACGCTATATAAATGTTGCAAACATGCCCTTATTTAGATTCCTTTATGGTGCCACAATTTCCCCCATCCTGCATCTTACATTGTCTGCACTGCTTGAAAAGTCCCAAATGTGAACCTGTTTGTTTTCGCATACAAAACAAAAATCATAGAGTTCTTAATAGAAAACAACAGGCGCAGAGGTAAGAATCTGATTGAACGACCATGCCTCACATTTCAGATTTCTGTATCACTGTACCATACGTTGTCACAGTAGCAGACAGTAAGTCCCTGTCTATACCACAATGCTGAGAGTATATCGGCCTGATGTAGTGCTGAGAGGTCAGTGTAGTGCATCCTGCCTAACAAGCAGGTCATAGGATCACTCCAGGTAGAGAGGACTGCAGGCTTTTCACAGTGCAGTCACGTACAGTTTGTGTTTCAAAGTGCTGGCTGCCTATTTTCCAGAAGACAGTCAGGCTGGGAGCGATATTAAATAGACACACACTGATCTGTGCTATACTGATTTTGCAAACAAACTACCTTTTAACTCTGCTGGTTTCAATTTCTGATGCTGTTTCAATTTAGGTTACCTTCTAAAAGCGTGTGCAGTGGGCGGCTTCCTCAATCTAAAGTCACCTTCTAGCACTCAACAAAACACAAGATTGGAATGGGGACCACATCTGAAGGTAGAAGATGGCTACAGCAGATCTCACGAGCGGAATAGACTATAAATGTGATTAATAAAGGCATAGGAGCGCGTAAGAGGGCAATAAGGTTCAGCTTCTCATTTGGGAAAACGCAGCATTGGATGGAAGATGAGAATAAGAACTGGTCCACAAATTACGGGAGCTCGCGGAAGAGAGCCAGACAAGCTGGATTAAAGTGGTACTGTTATTTTTCTAGAAACCACACCATTTAATAAAACGCTGGAAATCACAATTTACTTGCCTTAACATATTAATCCACTTCTGTCTAGGCATAGTCAGGGCACCCTATGCAAATGAGGAGAACGGAAACATTGTTTCCGTTTAATCTCAAAGGCAAAAAAGGGCAGCAATAATGAAAATGACTGCCTGGGAGCTATGCTGGAGGAGGCTGGTTATAGAGCAGAAGGGTGGACGTTCTATATTTAATTTTACCTTTAAGCATGTTTTTACTTTAAATTTTCAAAACTGATCCAGATTGCACAAAACGATCCGTGGGGTTGCTAATTGGTAAGCAGGGAAGGATGCTCACAGAACGGATTAGCAATGAGAGCCATGACTGATGACTGCAAACCACACAACCATGTAGTTAACACGAAAAACTGCCTAACACAAGTCCCACACACACACCTACTGCCCCCTAAAAATTAACCCAAGAGGAGAAAACTTTAAATATCCAATTTGCAGCCATTAATAAAATAAACAAATCCCTTCCCGTTCACTGAGCCACTATTTAAAGTGGTAATTAATATGACCCAAGCTGTGTGCACCTGAAATTGCAGAAAACAAAATACAGCCAATAATGTATATGTACTGACCCTAAATATGAAATGTAAATAATCCTTTCCAGATACCAGACTATGGCTCCCAGTGGGAAGCAAATCCCAGCCTCACACTTATCTCCCTGCATCCTGCTTGGAATAGGAACGTACTGCAGATGTGCATACCCGCTATTTAATAACGCTATAATTCTTATTAAACAGGAACTATGGTAAAAAGGTAGTTCAATGACACAAGACAATCTGATTGCGGATACGATAATACCCCCAAAAATTGAGAGTTCTGTTGCTGAGCAAGAGCTGTACTCAATACCCAGACATCCCATCTAAAATGCCACTGCTCGTCCCATGCAACTGCCCAAACCTTCCTCAACTGCCCTATCTGCTCATGCACCATTCTTCAAAAGCTTTCCAATTTTCTAAAGCTCCTTTTAAAAAAAAAAGTCTTACCTTTGTATACTTGCATTGCTCCACAGCATCTTTCCACCTCTCTTCTCACATTTAATTAGCTACAACCTTACCTGCTCTCTGCACTCCACATACCTTATTAAACTTATTATTCTAATTTTCATTTATGTAAGCTTCTAGCCACTGCTGGAAGAATTTCCCTCATCCAATCAGACACCTCTCTCTTCCCAAAGTTCTGTATAAAAACTTCTTTAAAAATGCCTTACCCAATACTTAATAGAACAAACCATATAAATAGCGGTTCCTCTCTGTAAATCTAATTTAATCCTACCACTCACCCACAGTTTCTTTCTGATTTTATGATTTCATTTGTCCTTTGATATATGTATACTATTCTACAGGGTTACATACATAATTGTATAGCTGGAAGAGATGTGTCCTTCAAATTCAGTCTGTCTCACATCTGTTTTTGCTGTTGATTTAAAAGAAGGCAAATTTTCTAACAAACGAGGAAAAAATACCTTCTGGACCCCAGAATGGCAGTCCGATATCTCATTGGATCAAGAAGCTATTACCTGGCTAATTAGAAATTATCTCTCTAAATATTGTGTTTTTGCAAGTATTTATCAAATTGCTGTATAAACATCTGTATGGATTCTGATAAAAACCACATATTCAGGCAGAGAATTCTTGCTGTAAAAAATCCTTTCCTTTGCCTTAGACTAAATCTCCCTTTTTCCACTCTACATGCGTGACTTTATGTCCTATGTATAGTCCTGTTTATGAAAAGATTTCCAGACCTTGCTTTGTATTGGTCCAGATTATATTTGTGTTATGCAATCATATCCTTTCTGAGGTGCCGTTATTCCAAACTAAAAAGATTTAAATTTAGACTAGGCATGTTTCCATCTTTTGGATCAACAGCAAAAACAGATGTGAAAAAGACTGAACTAGGTGGACACATGTCTCTTTCAGCTATGTACCCGTTGTACAGCACTACGGAATTTAATGGCGCTATGTAAATAATAAGATAATTAAAATAATAGCTAAAATGCTCCATTCCTGTTATTAATTTTGTAGCCTGCATCTGCACTTTTTCTAGTGCCATAATATCCTTCTTTACAACAGGTGCCCAAAACTGCACAGCATAAGGTGAGGTCTTACCAGTGATTTATAAAGAGACAAAACTATGTTTTCATCCTGTGAACGAATGCCCCTATTTATACATACTCTCTAAAGTAAGAATTGACAGGAATTCAAAGTAAATTTCGAAATGTAGGCCAAAATAGCAGATTAAGAAAAAAATCACCAGGTCAATTCTGTGTTCAGTTTGGCTACTACGAATTCCCACCAATTCACACTTCACTGAACATCCCCCTTTTGACTGTATTAAAACTTTGATTTAGTTAGTCTTTAAACTCTGCTGCTCTCTTTTGAAAAACAATAGTTCATACCAGCTCTCATCCTTACATTATATGCTTGTTCACACTGGTTTCCAGGCACCTGGGCTAATGCAACCTGCACCTAATTGGTCTTTCTCGTGCCCAGATTGTTTGCCAACAATTAACCTCCTCTGATTGTAGATCTGGGGGGACGGTGGCAGAATTGAAGGTGTAGATCTGTGGTCAGAGGGCGGACTAGAAGGGTAGAGATATAAGAAGGTAGTTTGGATGAAGCTCAGTGGATAAGAGGGTAGATTTGGATGATACAGATCTGTTGGTAAGATCTGTATCACCCAAACATCTGTTGTCATTTTTCTAGAAATCACACCATTTAAAAAACATTGGAAATCACAATTTATTTGTCTTAACATATTAATCCACCTCTGTCAGGGGGTATGAGGACAGATTGAGAGGGTGATGATCAGTGGGTATGAGGGCAGATTGAGAGGGTGATGATCAGTGGGTATGAGGGGAGATTGAGAGGGTGATGATCAGTGGGTATGAGGGGAGATTGGGAGGGTGATGATCAGTAGTTATGAGGGCAGATTTGGAGGGTGATGATCAGTGGGTATGAGGGCAGATTGGGAGGGTGATGATCAGTAGTTATGAGGGCAGATTGGAAGGGTAACGATCGGTGGGTATGAGGGCAGATTTGGAGGGTGATGATATGAGGGCAGATTGGAAGGGTGATGATCGGTGGGTATGAGGGCAGATTTGGAGGGTGATGATATGAGGGCAGATTGGAAGGGTGATGATCGGTGGGTATGAGGGCAGATTTGGAGGGTGATGCTATGAGGGCAGATTGGAAGGGTAAAGATCGGTGGGTATGAGGGCAGATTTGGAGGGTGATGATATGAGGGCAGATTGGAAGGGTAAAGATCGGTGGGTATGAGGGCAGATTTGGAAGGTGATGCAGATTATATTATTGTATTGAGAGTGATTAGTGAATCCAGCAGGGCATAGAGTATGGCAGTGTCACTGGTGCTGTAACCCTGTGAGCGCCCAAGTACTGTGAAAGCAGTGCTGTTACATCATGATTGCAGTGTACCCAAAGTGTTAAGGCTTTGAGAAGACACGGGTCGAGCAGTATATTCATACACAGAGCTCACCTAAACAATTAGTTATTCCTCTCACCTCTCCCAGGCGACTGGGGAAGGACGCTCCGAACTCATCTTACAAATTGCTCTTTTGAAGATCAAAGCCGCGCGGAATTTGTCTGTGTGGGCTGCAGATGAGATTGTAATTTAATGAATTTTCTTTTTCCCCCCTCTGTGGGTTCTTCAGTGTTCCCGTGGCAGGCTCCAGGGCAGAGATTCATGGACGACGGAGCATGAAAACCGGGAGGTAGATAGATTGGGGCTTGGTGACTACTCCTCTTCAGCTTGCGTTTTGCCTTTAATTGGCACCTCATTAAAAAGTAATGAAAATGACATCTTCTGTTCCGACTGCTTCAGGCGCACAATGCTACAAAGGGGCCGAGCGCTATTCACAACACGTTCAATTTATATAGCAAAGCCTCTTAAGCATTATTTATGAGATGTGATTTGTTGTCAACGCTTAATAACCTGTTAGAAGGAGGACGAGTACGTTGTGTAATGCGTTAGCCCCTCTAATGCTCTTTTTGTGAAAACACACAAACCATCGAAGATTTTAATTCACTTTACTTTCCAAAGGCATGTCATTCCTTGCATTTTGTGGTTTCTGCTCCACACCATATTTCACTAATTGGAACTTTATAACCACTGACATTACAGCTCGAATAACAAACGTGTTGTATTTGGAGATTATCCACTGGTTCAGGAGGTTAAATTATCACCAGTAACAAAAACGGAAAAATTGTACATATCTACTTACCATATATCCTGAGATACTCAGTGCAGTAATGGTGGGTAACAGAGTCCAGGTTGGGGTATAACATGTCGGGGGTATTTCCCTATCAGTTATTATGTCTCCTTTATCCTGAGATACTCAGTACAGTAATGGTGGGTAACAGAGTCCAGGTTGGGGTATAACATGTCGGGGTATTTCCCTATCAGTTATTGTGTCTCCTTTATCCTGAGATACTCAGTACAGTAATGGAGGGTAACAGAGTGCAGGTTGGGGTATTACATGTCGGGGGTATTTCCCTATCAGTTATTGTGTCTCCTTTATCCTGAGATACTCAGTGCAGTAATGGTGGGTAACAGAGTCCAGGTTGGGGTATTACATGTCGGGGGTATTTCCCTATCAGTTATTATGTCTCCTTTATCCTGAGATACTCAGTGCAGTAATGGAGGGTAACAGAGTCCAGGTTGGGGTATTACATATGTCGGGGGTATTTCCCTATCAGTTATTGTGCCTCCTTTATCCTGAGATACTCAGTGCAGTAATGGAGGGTAACAGAGTCCAGGTTGGGGTATTACATGTCGGGGGTATTTCCCTATCAGTTATTGTGCCTCCTTTATCCTGAGATACTCAGTGCAGTAATGGAGGGTAAGAGAGTGCAGGTTGGGGTATAACATGTCGGGGGTATTTCCCTATCAGTTATTGTGTCTCCTTTATCCTGAGATACTCAGTGCAGTAATGGAGGGTAACAGAGTCCAGGTTGGGGTATTACATGTCGGGGGTATTTCCCTATCAGTTATTGTGCCTCCTTTATCCTGAGATACTCAGTACAGTAATGGTGGGTAACAGGTCCAGGTTGGGGTATTACATGTCGGGGGGTCTCCTTTATCCTGAGGGTATTAACATCCAGGTCATGTCGGGGGTATTTCCCTATCAGTTATTATGTCTCCTTTATCCTGAGATACTCAGTGCAGTAATGGTGGGTAACAGAGTCCAGGTTGGGGTATTACATGTCGGGGGTATTTCCCTATCAGTTATTGTGTCTCCTTTATCCTGAGATACTCAGTACAGTAATGGTGGGTAACAGAGTGCAGGTTGGGGTATTACATCTCGGGGTATTTCCCTATCAGTTATTGTGTCTCCTTTATCCTGAGATACTCAGTACAGTAATGGTGGGTAACAGAGTGCAGGTTGGGGTATTACATGTCGGGGGTATTTCCCTATCAGTTATTGTGTCTCCTTTATCCTGAGATACTCAGTGCAGTAATGGTGGGTAACAGAGTCCAGGTTGGGGTATTACATGTCGGGGGTATTTCCCTATCAGTTATTGTGTCTCCTTTATCCTGAGATACTCAGTACAGTAATGGTGGGTAACAGAGTACAGGTTGGGGTATTACATGTCGGGGGTATTTCCCTATCAGTTATTGTGTCTCCTTTATCCTGAGATACTCAGTACAGTAATGGTGGGTAACAGAGTACAGGTTGGGGTATTACATGTCGGGGGTATTTCCCTATCAGTTATTGTGTCTCCTTTATCCTGAGATACTCAGTACAGTAATGGTGGGTAACAGAGTGCAGGTTGGGGTATTACATGTCGGGGGTATTTCCCTATCAGTTATTATGCCTCCTTTATCCTGAGATACTCAGTACAGTAATGGTGGGTAACAGAGTCCAGGTTGGGGTATAACATGTCGGGGGTATTTCCCTATCAGTTATTGTGTCTCCTTTATCCTGAGATACTCAGTGCAGTAATGGTGGGTAACAGAGTCCAGGTTGGGGTATTACATGTCGGGGGTATTTCCCTATCAGTTATTGTGTCTCCTTTATCCTGAGATACTCAGTACAGTAATGGTGGGTAACAGAGTGCAGGTTGGGGTATTACATGTCGGGGGTATTTCCCTATCAGTTATTGTGTCTCCTTTATCCTGAGATACTCAGTGCAGTAATGGTGGGTAACAGAGTCCAGGTTGGGGTATTACATGTCGGGGGTATTTCCCTATCAGTTATTGTGTCTCCTTTATCCTGAGATACTCAGTACAGTAATGGTGGGTAACAGAGTACAGGTTGGGGTATTACATGTCGGGGGTATTTCCCTATCAGTTATTGTGTCTCCTTTATCCTGAGATACTCAGTACAGTAATGGAGGGTAACAGAGTCCAGGTTGGGGTATTACATGTCGGGGGTATTTCCCTATCAGTTATTGTGCCTCCTTTATCCTGAGATACTCAGTACAGTAATGGTGGGTAACAGAGTCCAGGTTGGGGTATTACATGTCGGGGGTATTTCCCTATCAGTTATTGTGTCTCCTTTATCCTGAGATACTCAGTGCAGTAATGGAGGGTAACAGAGTCCAGGTTGGGGTATTACATGTCGGGGGTATTTCCCTATCAGTTATTATGTCTCCTTTATCCTGAGATACTCAGTACAGTAATGGAGGGTAACAGAGTCCAGGTTGGGGTATAACATGTCGGGGGTATTTCCCTATCAGTTATTATGTCTCCTTTATCCTGAGATACTCAGTGCAGTAATGGAGGGTAACAGAGTCCAGGTTGGGGTATTACATGTCGGGGGTATTTCCCTATCAGTTATTGTGTCTCCTTTATCCTGAGATACTCAGTACAGTAATGGAGGGTAACAGAGTCCAGGTTGGGGTATTACATGTCGGGGGTATTTCCCTATCAGTTATTGTGTCTCCTTTATCCTGAGATACTCAGTACAGTAATGGAGGGTAACAGAGTCAGGTTGGGGTATAACATGTCGGGGGTATTTCCCTATCAGTTATTATGTCTCCTTTATCCTGAGATACTCAGTGCAGTAATGGAGGGTAACAGAGTCCAGGTTGGGGTATTACATGTCGGGGGTATTTCCCTATCAGTTATTGTGTCTCCTTTATCCTGAGATACTCAGTGCAGTAATGGAGGGTAACAGAGTCCAGGTTGGGGTATTACATGTCGGGGGTATTTCCCTATCAGTTATTATGTCTCCTTTATCCTGAGATACTCAGTGCAGTAATGGTGGGTAACAGAGTCCAGGTTGGGGTATTACATGTCGGGGGTATTTCCCTATCAGTTATTGTGTCTCCTTTATCCTGAGATACTCAGTACAGTAATGGTGGGTAACAGAGTGCAGGTTGGGGTATTACATCTCGGGGTATTTCCCTATCAGTTATTGTGTCTCATTTATCCTGAGATACTCAGTACAGTAATGGTGGGTAACAGAGTGCAGGTTGGGGTATTACATCTCGGGGGTATTTCCCTATCAGTTATTGTGTCTCCTTTATCCTGAGATACTCAGTGCAGTAATGGTGGGTAACAGAGTACAGGTTGGGGGCATTTCCCTATCCGTTATTGTTTCAGGATTCAAGAGTGGCTCTGAGGATCATGTAACAATAATAATAATATATCTCTTGTGCTGAATCTCACACCAGAGACAGATTAATGGAGTCTCAGGCAATTTGGGTGTTCTGGTTAGTAATCCACAGAGACAACTTCTCTAACATCTTATTAAATATACTATTTTTATAACTAAGCCCCATTTTTTTCATTTTTATTTTTCTAAATACACTGCTCAAAAAAATATGATCTGAATTAATTAAATATTCTTTGTTCTTTACATAGTTGAATGTGCTGACAACAAAATCACACAAATAAAAAAATGGAAATCTAATTTTTCAACCCATGGAGGTCTGGATTTGGATTCACACTCAAAATTCAAGTGGAAAAACACACTACAGGATGATCCAACTTTGATGTAATGTCCTTAAAACAAGTCAAAATGAGGCTCAGTAGTGTGTGTGGCCTCCATGTGCCTGTATGACCTCCCTACAGCACATGCTCCTGATGAGGTGGCAGATGGTCTCCTTAGGGATCTCCTCCCAGACCTGGACTAAAGCATCTGCCAACTCCTGGACAGTCTGTGGTGCAACGTGACGTTGGTGGATGGAGCGAGACATGATGTCCCAGATGTGTTCAATTGGATTCAGGTCTCGGGAACGGGCAGGCCAGTCCATAGCATCAATACCTTTGTCTTGCAGGAACTGCTGACACACTCCAGCCACATGAGGTCTAGCATTGTCTTGCATTAGGAGGAACCATGGCCAACTGCACCAGCATATGGTCTCACAAGGGGTCTGAGGATCTCACCTAATGGCAGTCAGGCTACCTCTGGCGAGCACATGGAGGGCTGTGCAGCCCCCCAAAGAAATGCCACTCCACACCATTACTGACCCACTGCCAAACCGATCATGGTGGAGGATGTTGCAGGCAGCAGAACGTTCTCCACGTCGTCTCCAGACTCTGTCACGTCTGTCACATGTGCTCAGTGTGCACCTGCTTTCATCTGTGAAGAGCACAGGGCGCCAGTGGCGAATTTGCCAATCTTGGTGTTCTCTGGCAAATGCCAAACGTCCTGCATGGTGTTGGGCTGTAAGCACAACCCCCACCTGTGGACGTCGGGTCCTCATACCACCCTCATGGAGTCTGTTTCTGACCGTTTGAGCAGACACATGCACATTTGTGGCCTGCTGGAGGTCATTTTGCAGGGCTCTGGCAGTGCTCCTCCTGTTCCTCGCTGCACAAAGGTGGAGGTAGTGGTCCTGCTGCTGGGTTGTTGCCCTCCTGCGGCCTCCTCCATGTCTCCTGATGTACTTGCCTGTCTCCTGGTAGCGCCTCCATGCTCTGGACAATACGCTGACAGACACAGCAAACCTTCTTGCCACAGCTTGCATTGATGTGCCATCCTGGATGAGCTGCACAACCTGAGCCACTTGTGTGGGTTGTAGACTCCGTCTCATGCTACCACTACAGTGAAAGTACCGCCAGCATTCAAAAGTGACCAAAACATCAGCCATGAAGCAAAACATCAGCCATGAAGCACCACCTGCAGAACCACTCCTTTATTGGGGGTGTCTTGCTAATTGCCTATAATTTCCATCTGTTGTCTATCCCATTTGCACAACAGCATGTGAAATTGATTGTCACTCAGTGTTGCTTCCTAAGTGGACAGTTTGATTTCACAGAAGTGTGATTGACTTGGAGTTACATTGTGTTGTTTAAGTGTTCCCTTTATTTTTTTGAGCAGTGTATATATATGGTACTGTCATATCCTTTTGGAAAGTTGGATAATTCTTTGCACTTTAATACAATATGTATATGTATGTGATGCTTTGTATCTATAATACTGACTATGTAAATTTTGATCACTGCTTTTCTTTTCACTATGTGTGATCATGTATAAAACAAAGTTCAATACAATATTTGCCAGCTTATATATTTATATATATATATATTATATATAGTTACTATCTCTCTCTCATAAGCCCTTTTCATATATTGTGCCCTTAACTCTCTGTTTTCTTTCTTATAATATACTACATTGGATACTACGGACTATCACCCTGAGCTATACCGCCTGCCAGTATTTTGCCAATACACAAAATGGCGACATCGGGAAACCGGAAGTAAAGTCAGACGGCCTCCGATAAGTCACTTCCGTCTATACGGAACTAACTGCAAACAGCTGATCCAGCCGACACCCCCCTAGACCAATACATCAACTGGATGAGAGACATACAGGGGACCAATCACAGACGAACCGCCAGATATAAAACTGGCAGAACGCGCACCGAAGACGACACTGATTGAGAAAGCCTGTAGGTTGGACTGCTTTGGACGGCAAACATCTTATTTTGGACTGAAATACTTGTGGTATTTTTAATTTGTTGTTTTTATATCCAATACTTTGGCTAATACGTTTTTTATAATTTAATTCTAAGTCCCATATTTTGTCGCTGTCCTCTGCTGTAAAGAAGTTTGCTGTAACAGATCGCCTAGCACCCCGACTGGGTACCTCCGTTAAAGGATGCTCCTAGCGCTTCCTGAGGTCTCCAAGCACTGCAGCAGACACCACAACCACCGAACCGGAGAAGCATATGAATCCTCTCAAGCATATGAATGCTGTAGACAGTTGAATAGGAACCATACGAATAGGTTTACTCTCCTAGCAGTCAAACTGGAACAGCATACAATAAATCCTTCCCCCAATAATGAGACGACACTTCATTTTGAGGGTTAAAACAGGAACTCCCTGTACTGTCACATACAGTCTCTTTTATTCCCAATCCACAAACATAGTACAGCCCACAGGGCGTTACAAAACAGCCAATCAATCCATACAATACACCCAGACACTCCCACACAAAATCCTCCCCTCTGGCTGTGATACGATTACTGAACACAATGGGTAATCTAATTATCAGCCAAAGAAATACAGTTTCATAAAACACATCACAGGGACCCCAAAACATGCAATAACCCCATAAAAATATATATCCTTGGAACTGGGGGATCTGGGTGAACCACATATCCAAAATTCACCCAGATCCATTCAGTACTTTGGAAAATACAGTTTAATGCAGATTCTGCAGAACATATACAGGCTAAATAAATAACAATCGCTGTATAATGTGTCCCCTGCTGTATAGTCCAAAACCACTGCACGATGTCTCTGTGCAACAAATACTTGGCGAGATGGCACCGTGTTGAAAAGTCCAAACAGTGTCTGTGAGTTAAAATGGCCGCCATCCATTGTTCTCACCATGTGCTTCTGATACAGGAAATGGTGGCCACCCAGTAACTCCACAGTATGTCCCCAGATGGTTCTTAAAAGGGCCAGCAGCAGCACAACACAAATCCATTATGCCCAAATCATGTCTTTAAAGGGCAATACATCCCAGGGGCCATAGTCACATGGCAGTAGGCTGGCAACCAGGCTTCTCCAGTGCATAGTGGCGAGGTTGGTTCTGCCACATTTGCATCATCACGGTTATAGTGAGGATAACACACTATATTTGTCTTATCTCTCCTTTTCTGAGCACTCCACATCTCTGCACTGAAGAAGTTCTGGTATTACCTATAAATACCTCTGCGCATGAGATTTGAGCCTATCCCCCTAAAGGCTCTGCACCATGTGAGTGTGCTTCATACGGATATTATACCACTTTGCGTGTTAAGACATCCTGCACCATATTCTGTCTATTTTTTCCTTTAGACACTCTGTTTAAATTATACTCCCTTGATTAAAGGGTAAGTGTTTTAATCCAGCGCTCCACTGGGTTTTTTGTTTGATATGGTTGGTTCTCTCCACTCAAATAATATTCCACTATCTGGTCTCTAACATCTTACCTATGGCATTAATATGCAAAATGCAGGCTATAGGCCATCATTGATCTCGTAATTAAAGGGAAAAAATGAATCCTGAGCTACTCCAGCGGTTCTGAAATCCATGTCCAATCATTCTCAGCTGGGCAAATGGGAGTTGCATATCAAGGTTAGCCATAAGCTAGGTGTTGGCCATCCTAGTATAGGTTAGCTATGCATGGAGTCAGAGCGCACCTACAAAGATTAGGAATTGTATGTGGAAAGGGACAGACTGGATGTTGAGTGGGGAAGGCTTGGTCAGTGATTGTCCTTACGTTTTTTAATAAATCATTGCTTCTGAGAACCAGGCCCTGGCCTGCCCAACACAGTGTGTGTTTGTGAATGTGTCAGAATAACCACTGATCAGCGCGGTGCCTGCACCTATGGGGCACTGTTTGCAATAAGTAGGGACACCAACATCTGTTTAAGCAAAAAAAAAAAAAAAATTTGTAACCTTGAAATATACTAAATAGCTTAACAAACGGTTGGATTTTCTGCAAATAAAAAACTTATTAACTTAACAATTGCTTGGTGAAAACTACCAGTATCCTTGTTTAGAATGTGTCCAAATCCTAGGACCGTGTGCTAAATCTATAGTATAGGTATTTTGGAAATAAGAGCTTATATAGCTGATCCCAGAATTCTCTCTGCTTCACGTTACTGGGTTTACTGGATCTAATTATATTTGTTGTATAACTTTACCAAAATGGGCAAAATGCTTTAATACATATCTAATGAGATCTAAAAGGCTAGAGACTTCATTAAACTGTGCGCAGAGGCGAGTCCACTGGAAGCCAAAATTGTGTCTGATGCAGGGAATTCCTAGGGGCTCGGTGGATCTCAAGACATTACTTCTCGAATATCTAGGGCAACTGTAAATTAGGAAATTAATTATATCATTTTATTATCTTATTAATATGATTTTTGGCTCCTGGCTAAACCATTTTGATGAGCATTTATGGTAATTATTCAGCTATAAACAGAAAAATAACAGACCAATGTCGGAAATTTCTGAAAAGCAAAACATGAAAAAAATACAAATCTCGGTTTCCATGTTATTTCTTATGGAATGTCGACTAAATGTACAATGTATCCTGAATGTTCGTGATCCCACATAACATCTTAAAAGGAAAGGGCCCTTATTATTTAAACGGTTATTTTCAGGAAAATCTCACAAGCAAATTATTTCATCTTTTTGTAATCCCCCAATAGATATTAAAATGCAGACTGTGTACATAATACATAACCGATCAGATCCTAGTGCATGACACACAGGGGTTATGTAAAAAACGGGCACATTCACGTTTACACCACTTTTGTACGAATATGCCATTTTTTTATGCATCACAATGTTACTCCAGCCTTACACAATGGGGACTTTCTGTAAAGTGACAAAATAATCTTCCATTCAACCACTATGTATTGCATTTAGTTGACGGGTGATTTTACAATAGGTTACAGGCACAAAGCAAGACAAATGAGTAAACAAGTAAAAAAGATGCATTTACTCCCTAACCCCCAAATCTCACACTGTGTACACACACACACATTATATCATACAGCATCAACTAATATAGACACTCACTAACCCCCAAATCTCACACTGTGTACACACACACACACACACACACACACACACACTATATCATACAGCATCACCTAATATAGACACTCCCTAACCCCCAAATCTCACACTGTGTACACACACACACACACACTATATCATACAGCATCACCTAATATAGACACTCCCTAACCCCCAATCTCTCACTGTGTACACACACACTATATCATACAGCATCACCTAATATAGACACTCCCTAACCCCCAATCTCTCACTGTGTGCATGCACACACACACACACTATATCATACAGCATCACCTAATATAGACACTCCCTAACCCCCAAATCTCACACTGTGTACACACACACACACACTATATCATACAGCATCACCTAATATAGACACTCACTAACCCCCAAATCTCACACTGTGTATACACACACACACTATATCTTACAGCATCACCTAATATAGACACTCCCAAACCCCCCAATCTCTCACTGTATACACACACACACTATATCATACAGCATCAACTAATATAGACACTCACTAACCCCCCAAATCTCACACTGTGTACACACACACACACACTATATCATACAGCATCACCTAATATAGACACTCACTAACCCCCAAATCTCACACTGTGTATACACACACACACTATATCTTACAGCATCACCTAATATAGACACTCCCAAACCCCCCAATCTCTCACTGTATACACACACACACTATATCATACAGCATCAACTAATATAGACACTCACTAACCCCCAAATCTCACACTGTGTACACACACACACACACACACACACTATATCATACAGCATCACCTAATATAGACACTCCCTAACCCCCAATCTCTCACTGTGTACACACACACTATATCTTACAGCATCACCTAATATAGACACTCCCTAGCCCCCAATCGCTCACTGTGTACACACACACACACACACACACACACACACTATATCATACAGCATCACCTAATATAGACACTCCCTAGCCCCCAATCGCTCACTGTGTACACACACACACACACTATATCATACAGCATCACCTAATATAGACACTCCCTAACCCCCAATCTCTCACTGTGTGCACACACACACACACACACACTATATCATACAGCATCACCTAATATAGACACTCCCTAACCCCCAATCTCTCACTGTGTGCACACACACACACACTATATCATACAGCATCACCTAATATAGACACTCCCTAACCCCCAATCTCTCACTGTGTATACACACAATATATCTTACAGCATCACCTAATATAGACACTCCCTAGCCCCCAATCGCTCACTGTGTACACACACACTATATCATACAGCATCACCTAATATAGACACTCCCTAACCCCCAATCTCTCACTGTGTACACACACACTATATCATACAGCATCACCTAATATAGACACTCCCTAACCCCCAATCTCTCACTGTGTGCACACACACACACACTATATCATACAGCATCACCTAATATAGACACTCCCTAACCCCCAATCTCTCACTGTGTATACACACAATATATCTTACAGCATCACCTAATATAGACACTCCCTAGCCCCCAATCGCTCACTGTGTACACACACACTATATCATACAGCATCACCTAATATAGACACTCCCTAACCCCCAATCTCTCACTGTGTACACACACACTATATCATACAGCATCACCTAATATAGACACTCCCTAACCCCCAATCTCTCACTGTGTGCACACACACACACACTATATCATACAGCATCACCTAATATAGACACTCCCTAACCCCCAATCTCTCACTGTGTGCACGCACACACACACACACTATATCATACAGCATCACCTAATATAGACACTCCCTAACCCCCAATCTCTCACCGTGTGCACACACACACACACTATATCATACAGCATCACCTAATATAGACACTCCCTAACCCTCAATCTCTCACTGTGTACACACACACATTATATCATACAGCATCACCTAATATAGACACTCCCTAGCCCCCAATCTCTCACTGAGTACACACACATTATATCATACAGCATCACCTAATATAGACACTCCCTAACCCTCAATCTCTCATTGTGTACACACACACAAACACAATATCATACAGCATCACCTAATATAGACACTGTCAGGATTACTGTTGATCCAGCACGCAGAAATAATATCACACCTATGACTTAGGATAACGTCTAACCGGACCTTAGAATGGCCGGTCTTAACGTATCCGAGAACAGTCAACATATTTGCTGAGGTCAGGGACACAGAATGAGACACAACAATTAGGAAAAGCCAAAAGTCAAGGATACCAGTCATCAGGGAAGTCAAAACCAGAATCAAAGTCAAAAAACAGAAAAACACAATCAGGAACACACTCTCGGATAACCATCATAGGGAAACCACGACATGGCACTGATCAAAAGTCAGTTTGGGTGTAAATAACCCTCTTGAAGCTGTAATTGGCTGTATGTGGCCTCTGACCCCAAAACGTCCATGCACGTCTATGAAGTGACGTTGCACGCACATAAGCTACATCTTTAATGTGGGCAAAGGCAAACCGGAACCGCAGCGGCCGGCGTCTCTAGGAACACTGCACACGCTGGGGACCAGGATGGAAGGAGGTCGGGTAGCAGTTTGCCGCGAGCAAGGTAAGTATTTATTATTTCTGTCGGCATGACCGCTGTGTTTCTGTGTGGCCACGCTGACAAAATCCTGCGGAACAGTGATAGTACCCCCCACTTGAAGACCCCACAGGGTGGGCAGGACCAGGCTTGAGGGGAAATTTGGCATGGAAGAACGGATCTTGCGGCCCGCATGTATGTCTGAAGCAAAAACCCTAGACTGCGGCAGGCCCATAACCCTTCCAATCAACCAAATACTGCAGAGACCATTGAGAAAATCAGGAGTCGAATATAGAGGAGACTTCGTGCTCCTCCTGTCCAGAAACAACCAAAGGAGGGGGAGGATCAGAAGGGGAGGTATACCGGTTGCAGATAAGGGGCATCAGTAGGGATACATGAAACGTATTAGGTATACGCAGAGAGGTGGGGAGAGCCAGTGAATAAGACACAGGATTAATCCTGCAAATTATTTTAAAGGGCCCAATAAACTGTTTCTCTGCCTCTGACAGTCTTGTAACCCCCTGACTGCACAGGTTCAGGTTCAGACTGTACAGAAAGGCCAGGGACAACAGGTTTGGAAAAGTGAGGTGCCAGTGACATATTCATACGTCTGGTTCTATTTCTTGTCATCTCCCTGTTTCTAAGTCGGTTATCTATATGCATCACATACGTGATGTATTCATTTGGCAGCAATTTCATCAAGTATAGCTTCGGATAATCCCTCTTTAAATCCAGAGATTAATCCGCTATTAGTTTAGTCTACCTTAGAAGCCAGGGTGCAGAATTCTATGGCATAATCTGAGACAAACCGGTTCCCTTGTTTGATACGCATTAGGGCAGTGGAAGCGTCATCTCCCATCCTAATGGTTCAAACGTTAATTTAAATTCCGCAAGGAATTCCTGGTAATTACAGGCAATAGTCCTATCACTTTCCCACAATGGATTGGCTCAAGTTAAGCCGCACACGCGGGCGACAGGGACGGAAGGCAGTCGGGTAGCGGTTTGTTGTGAGCAAGGTAAGTGACCGCTGTGTTGCGGTGCGGCCACGCCGACAGAATCCTGTGGAACCGTGACAGACACTCCCTAACCCCCAAACCCACACTGTGTACATTTATCAATGTGACTCTGACATTTCCACCTAATGTTCATCAAATAAATGGCATAATTTTGTAAATCTGTCAGGTTTTCTCATCTGTTGTGATCTTTCTGCACTGTGGCCATCATTTTTAATAAGTGTCATTTGGATTTATGGATTGATCAGATAGAATCTTTTTCCCACCACTATAAATTTTGATGGTTTTCTAAAAAGGAATTATCTGTGAAAACTGACAGAATTTACTATAAGGGAATTGTGACTTTTTAGATCACTTTATTAACCATAATTAAAATAATTGAATGTGCACACACAGGTTGTGGAAAGGTGGCGCTATAAAATTATAATGTTAAAGTGAATTTAGCTGCTATACACTCTGTGGGTACTCCTAAAAACCCAACATACATAGAAATCACCAAAAAACAACAGAGGAAAATTTCGGATTTATCAGGTATCTATCCCTTTAAACCCTCAATTTCCATGAGTGAAGCGCTTCAGTGTAAATTTAGAAGTTGTGAATATATGTATGTAGTGCCAAGAAGCACTTACCATCTATACAATGCTTGTATTCCCGTGTATATATATATATATATAGGGAAAAGAAAAACAAATATATACAAATAATAGTGCAATATGTCTAGAAAATTAATTGTTTAATTATATATGTGAGTTAGAATGTAAATTAACTCACATTTTTTAGAGCCTTTTACAGTGATAAGGCTCTAAACTTCCAAGCGTCTGTGTCTTTTGGGTAGATCACACAACCCCTCTCTCTCAGTGATGGAACGTCTGTTGTTCTCCAGAGTGTGTTAAGATAAAACAGAGAAAAAACGTCCAAACTAAGTGTAGTATTTAAAATACCAATGTGTATCAGTGTGGGTAAAATCCATCTGAAGCTGACTGAGGAAGCCGATTTTCGGTGAAACGCGTTTTGGCTGCAAGTGGATCCATGCCAGACCACTTACTACATTAGTATTACTTATATGTTTTTATATATCCTTTTTTTGTTTTTATAAATAGTCTGTATACATTTTAATATTGATAATAAACATATTTGTTATATATTACACTTCCTGCATCCTGCACAAGTGATTCAAGAAAGGGATAGTGTCACCCTATAAACTGACACTGAACCTACATACTTAGAGCCAGTTATAAAAAGGCTCTAAATAAGGTGAGCACTTTTCTGGATTTTACCCACACTGATACACATTGGTATTTTAAATACTACACTTAGTTTGGACGTTTTTTCTCTGTTTTATCTTAACACACTCTGGAGAACAACAGACGTTCCATCACTGAGAGAGAGGGGTTGTGTGATCTACCCAAAAGACACAGACGCTTGGAAGTTTAGAGCCTTATCACTGTAAAAGGTTTTAAAAAATGTGAGTTAATTTACATTCTAACTCACATATATAATTAAACAATTAATTTTCTAGACATATTGCACTATTATTTGTATATATTTGTTTTTCTTTTCCCTATATATATACACGGGAATACAAGCATTGTATAGATGGTAAGTGCTTCTTGGCACTACATACATATATTCACAACTTCTAAATTTACACTGAAGCGCTTCACTCATGGAAATTGAGGGTTTAAAGGGATAGATACCTGATAAATCCATAATTAAAATAATGACTGAATTTAGCCATGACTTTGAAAAATATTCTCCAATATATCACACACTCTATGAGATGCCATTCATTACTTGCATAGGGTGCCATCTCGTGTATGACATCCCATCTCCACCCTGTATACTATAGTCTTTGGATACTTTCAAACCTCATGGATCTCTGATTTGTATGCACCGAAGAATCCCCTCATAGCACACAATGTTTAACATCTTATCAGATGTTATCTCAATAAGGGATTATAACCAGGGCTCTCTCACCTTGCTATGAATTGGGTTTGATTGGGTTCCATTAAAGACAGTCACTGGACAGCAATAGCCTATACTACAATATGATCACCCCAATAGATTGGGTTCCATTAAAGGCAGTCAATGGGTGGCAGTAGCCTATGCTACAATATGATCACCCCAATAGATTACTAGGCGGCAGTCACTGGGCAGCAGTAGCCTATACTACAATATGGGTTCCATTACAGGCAGTCACTGGGCGGCAGTAGCCTATACTACAATATGGGTTCCATTACAGGCAGTCACTGGGCGGCAGTAGCCTATACTACAATATGGGTTCCATTACAGGCAGTCACTGGGCGGCAGTAGCCTATACTACAATATGATCACCCCAATAGATTGGGTTCCATTACAGGCAGTCACTGGGCAGCAGTAGCCTATACTACAATATGATCACCCCAAAAGATTGGGTTCCATTACAGGCAGTCACTGGGCGGCAGTAGCCTATCCTACAATATGATCTCCCAATAGATTGGGTTCCATTACAGGCAGTCACTGGGTGGCAGTAGCCTATACTACAATATGATCACCCCAATAGTATCTCCAACTTTTCAGACAAGATGGGTCCCGTCTTACAGCCCTAATATTTGGTGTAGTCCACAATGACATCATTGATGAGTGGATGAAGGCTCACCATTTTCAATGGAAATGTAATCGCTTTACTTTACAATTCCTCACTCATCTTGGAGCCACAAATACGAAATGTCTATAGAAAGCCGTGGCTGGTGTAAAAAACAATTAAACCAAAAAGATGCCAAATTTCTGCAGTCTTGATCATAAACCTCACAGTATAATGGTTTTCATTTAAACTGTCTAATTATGCCCTATAAAAATGTACCACTCTATTTTTGCTGTAGTTATCTAGACTGTTTATAATCGTCATCCCCTCTGTTTTTGCTATTTAATACTTGCTGGGGTGAATATTGCATACATCATGCTAGTCCTAGAGATCTCCCTGTACGGCTTCCTGAATAAAAGAGACTTTTACAAAATCTTATTAAGAAGCGCAGTAGGGCTTACCACAGCGACACGATCCCAGTTCCTGCTGTACCAGCTCCAATTTTATTTGGCACTGGAAGCACCGGCGGCGACTTTTCTGTTTAGACCGGCTGCTGCTGTCGGGCCTGTCCTCGCCGTCTAGTAATCGAGGCCGTTTAATGGGGAAAGGGTCATCTTCGGATTGGGAATCTGCAAAAGGAAAACACTTTGTTAATGACCAAGAATTATCCGCAATAATTATATAAAACATTTATAAACCGGAGGAAGCAACAGGTGGAGATAAAACACAAACACTTTTCATTAGAATTAAGGTGTATCTGTCCTTTCCTGGATCTGCATATTCAGAAACCTGTCCCATCATTACCCATGCCAGATGTATACAGTCACCGGTATTGCTGTTGGTAACCATGCCAGATGTATAAAGTCACTGGTATTGCTGTTGGTACCCATGCCAGATGTATACAGTCACCGGTATTGCTGTTGGTACCCATGCCAGATGTATACAGTCACCAGTATTGCTGTTGGTACCCATGCCAGATGTATACAGTCACCGGTATTGCTGTTGGTACCCATGCCAGATGTATAAAGTCACCGGTATTGCTGTTGGTACCCATGCCAGATGTATAAAGTCACTGGTATTGCTGTTGGTACCCATGCCAGATGTATACAGTCACCGGTATTGCTGTTGGTACCCATGCCAGATGTATACAGTCACTGGTATTGCTGTTGGTACCCATGCCAGATGTATACAGTCACCGGTATTGCTGTTGGTACCCATGCCAGATGTACACAGTCACCGGTATTGCTGTTGGTACCCATGCCTTATGTATACAGTCACCGGTATTGTCACTGTTACCAAGGTTAGATGAATACAGTCACCGCCATTGCTGTTGGTACCAAGGCCTGATGTATACAGTCACCGGTATTGCCGTTGGTACCAAGGCCTGATGTATACAGTCACTGGCATTGCTGTTGGTACCAAGGCCTGATGTATACAGTCACTGGTATTGCCGTTGGTACCAAGGCCTGATGTATACAGTCACTGGTATTGCCGTTGGTACCAAGGCCTGATGTATACAGTCACTGGCATTGCCGTTGGTACCAAGGCCTGATGTATACAGTCGCAGATCTATCCTGATTGTTCCCTGAGCTGTGCTCCATACCAGATGTTTGTTCTGCCAGGGATGAAAGGAGACAGAGAAAGCCCTGCATTGAGTGCTCCTGTGTAGCTGTGTAGGACAGCAATCTAAATGTAAATACGCAAATACCAGCCATGAAAAACAAAGAGACAAATATGTACAAAGTTGGGCACCTCTAGGGTGCCGGCATTACCAGCATTCAAGGGAATTTTCATCATATAAATAACCCTTGGGTGCAATCTACATGTCTTCCTAAAATTACACTCCTCATGCCTGGGAAATGACGCACACCCTCATTGTACATTGTTTCCTATGCTTAACCCTTCATAGAGATGAAAAACACTGTCTTATGAAATTTTCAGTATTTCCCTTTTGGGAGCACCATTTAAATTTAGTAAAATGGCACTGTTAAAAAGTGTATCCGCATATAATGCTTCATTTAAAATTATACTGAAAGCCAATGTTAGGTGTAACGGACCGTTTTGCACACAAGGGGTAAAAAACGTTTAGGCGATCATCCCCCTTTCCAGAGATGCAGGCACAGCTACTGTAGAACACCAAACTCACGAATCGCCAATAAGGGAATGCTCCAAACTCCTGAACGGCATCCAATATAGCACTCCAAACTCACGAACTGGAACCATGACTGCTAGCAGACGAATAGGAAAAGCATCCAAGCGGCTTACACTCCTAGCAATCAGTCTCTATCAGCAGTCAGTAAATCCCCCCCAAAGACGAGACAAGGCTCCGTGTTGCGGGTCAAGCAGTGGTCTGTTTAATGAGGGCTACATGTCCAGTATTTATGCAGGTCTAGGGGACCAAATGGGAGACTGTGACAAAGGACAGACAAGTAGACAAATAGGACACACAGTCACATTATATTCCCACAATGCATCCTGGCTTCCTCCCCTCTGCCCTGGAGATAATTGAGAAGTAATTCAATTATCTCCCAAGACAAAGGCAAATCGCCATTATGCACGTGGGGATACTACAACAAGAATTACTATTGAAATACACCATGTAGGACATGTTACATTAAAACTATACATTTAACATGTCCCCAGATAGCTCAGGTCTGAGCGCACATTCTTAAGCGAATGGCGCTCAGACCACACGAATACAGTGTAATCACCATGGAGCCAAAGTCTTTACACAGTCAGTTCTCATGCGAATGGGCTCCATGGGATTCCTATCTGGGGTATAACATATTCAAGTAAAACTACCGAACACCAGGCCGTTCGTGCACTTTCACCGAACAAGAAGGGGAGGTCGGCGGCTTCAGCGGTGTTCGCGAAAAACTGTGTCCGATTTTAGTTCCATGAATTAAGCGCCGAACACTGCTGTACGTTCGCATGCTTAAAATGGCCGTGACCTCGTGTTCGTGATACGAATGGCGGCCACCCAGCATTCGCCAATTAAGCTGCGGTTAACCGCAGCTTCAGGGAGGCTAATTGCCGGCACACTCCAGCTGCCAGGTGGTCTAGCCGTTCGTGCGGTTGTTCAGTAGATTGAATCTACCGAACACCAGGCAGAAAAGCACGAATAAGTCTTTTCTACAGGAAAAAATATGTCTTTTAACATGGGGCCATAGTCCAAAGGCAGCAGGCGAGCAACCAGGCTTCTCCAATGCAATGTGGCGAGATTGCTCTCGTCACATTAGGGTTAAAGGATAACTTGCCACCTAGATGCTTTGATCTGTAACTTCTGGAACTTTCCAGCTCCAAACCCATTCTATTTCAATGCTTCCCCAATCTCGTTGTGATTACATGGAATTACTGTATGGCATACACTAAGAATCATTACATGTTATGAACAATGCAGACAATAGAACATTGCTCTGACAGTCACTTTCTCAATTCACATTTCTATAATGAAAATTATTTAAAAAAATACTTCAACAGTATGGGGTAATTGCTGGATGATGGGAGTTGTAGTTAAGCTTGTGGTAACTTTGATTCTGCATAAAACTATTGCCTAAGATGGCAACATGGCAGCTGGTCTTTCTGGTTTCCCACAAGAGGGTGGTAAATACACATTGAGATCCAATAATCAATGCAATGACTGGATTCTGCAATATAGAACAAGGCACAGAATTTATGTCAGATGTGATAGATGTGCAGCTGACTAGCAATATTTAAATAAATTTAAAGGACCACTCTAGGCACCCAGACCTCTTCAGCCTTATGAAGTGGTCTGGGTGCCAGGTCCAGCTAGGGTTAACCCATTTTTTAATAAACATAGCAGTTTCGGAGAAACTGCTATGTTTATGAATGGGTTAAGCCTTCCCCCTAATCCTCTAGTGGCTGTCTCATTGACAGCCACTAGAGGCGCTTGCGTGCTTCTCACTGTGATTTTCACAGTGAGAGCACGCAAGCGTCCATAGGAAAGCATTGTAAATGCTTTCCTATGCGACGGGCTGAATGCGCGCGCAGCTCTTGCCGCGCGTGCGCATTCAGCCCAGGAGGAGGAACGGAGGAGGAGAGAAGGAGAAGAGCTCTCCGCCCAGCGCTGGAAAAAGGTAAGTTTTTAACCCTTTCCCCCTTCCAGAGCCGGGCGGGAGGGGGACCCTGAGGGTGGGGGCACCCTCAGGGCACTATAGTGCCAGGAAAACGAGTATGTTTTCCTGGCACTATAGTGGTCCTTTAATATTAAAAAAAAACCTAAACCCACGTTTGTCTGAAATGAAGCCCCAGCATTCTTGGCTGAGCTGTGTGTCTCGATATACCAAGCACCTGGGATCCTGCCAACATAATGTCTTTTGTGCCACGGTAGATGGAGACCGTTCCTCTGGACACCTGGCTACACCTGGTGTCACAGCTGTTTACTTCTGGCCAGTATTTGCTTTACCTTGTGATATGGTTTTTATTTTTATATTTGCTTTTTAGTTCTTTATTGCCCTTGTCGATCTACTGTTAGTACATGGGAGCCTACCCTATGCGAGCACACGTCCTGTAATTATAATCTGGGCTTGAAATCCCCAGAACTTTACAAGTCCATGAGCTGTTATAGCCAACAGGATACAAGTTATCTGGAAACGAATAGCTTTATTAAAGACTTATGCCCGGGTACATCGTTTCACTGATTAACCTTCATTTCTACTCTATGGCCAAATCACATTCTTGTTTCCTGACCGCTTCTTAGATGTGGTCTAACTTGTATGGTTCCATATATCTCTGAACGCAATTTGCCTCCAGGCCCTAATTCTGGACACAATTTTGAAAATGGTGCTGTTTATATGACGTTATTTTCCTATTCACCACCGTTATGTCTCTGATATTGCTGATTTGTCATTTGTTTATTGACACTTGAGATGCTTATGCACTACATAAATAAAAAATGTTACTAATTAAAAGGTATGTGTAACAGAATGTGCGCATGCGTTAACATTTGTGTCAGCATAGAGCTTCATTACTGGACTGCTAAACACAGACCGCCTCGCTCTAATTCAATAAGACTGCTCCTGGCATTCAGTATGGTGCGAGTCCACCTGTCTGTATTGGATGCTAAATGGATTAAAGGCTGTAGTGAAGTTGGTCTTTCGGTGTCATTTTTCCGATAGAAGCAGTTATGACGAGGAGATTTAGTGCAGAATATGAAAAAAACAAACAAATGTGGCCATATTGTCTCAGGGGAGCACAATCCTAATTCGGCTGCACACCCAGCCTTGTCACAGACGGGTTATTCTTCTCGGACAGACTGAAACCAACTGGCTGACGACTAATTGAGAACTTGAGGGATCAGAGTCAAAATATAAAATTTGGGTGATCTCAATTTATTACAGTGGCAGAGGCTAACCAGTTAGATGTGTGGAAGCTTTCCAGAGCACCCAGTAGGCAATCAGCATCGAGAGGAATCAGAAGCGGGTAATTAACATTTCCCCCAGATATTTACATGTCCTGAATATGTCAATACCTGGCAAATTATTGTATTTGTATTCAAAGCATACTCATTAGCAAGATGAGAAGTTTGAAGAGGAAGCGGCTTGAAATGTAGCTATGACAAGTCAAGAGCTTGCTGACCCTAAGCAGAATCTAATTATTCAGACCCGGTAGATTGGCTAGGGGTTTATTTGCTAAGCAGTGAATGGTAGCAAACTGAAATTAACCTTTTGGTATCAGCTACCTATGTAGGCAACTTGAAGCTGTATGAAGAAGAGGCAGAAACCCGGTGTCTTGGCAGATTACAAACAGCCGCGGTACCGCAGACAGAGCAAAGGAAAGAAACATAATAGGACGAGCACTTTTTTGCAATCTGCATAAGGACATAAGACAAATCTGCGGATATTTACCAAGGGAAAATAAATACATTATTCTGCACGCAAAGTGAGAAACATTCTTTTGGTCACCATGGTGATTACTCATTATTTAGCACTTTGTCACAGTTTAGCACGTTTGTTCGTCGATTAAGCTGCCCCTTACAGAGTTAATTATCAGTATGCTGGGGAAGGCAGACAGTCTTGTGTGTAGTCTTCATTAAACAACACAGGTCAGGCTTTAATTTGACAAGAGCCTGGCTAGTACAGACAAAGTTAAAAAGACTGCACAGCAGAGACAACAAAAGCAATCCTGAAAGAGACAGTGTGTAGCGGAGGCCTGGTATTCCACAGGTTAACTCCACTAAAGATCCCAGTGAGGCTCAGGAACAAGTAGTAAAAATACCATAAAGTAATAATTTCAGCAAACAAGATAATCCACGAATATCCCCATACAGATCTGACTGGACGACACACAGCATCAGGAGCAGAACTGACTTTTAATCCACACAACCTCCTTATAAAGCATTCTCCCATGCAAGGGAGGGATTCATCACAATTAGGACAGTAACCAATAATGTCACAGTTACCTCCCACACATCTCCTCCCCTCAGTGTGACACATAATCCCATTATATCTGCTGCAATTTCCCCCTAGTTCTGGATGTACCCCAAAACAGTTAGGTAACAAGGGGCTAAGTGGCACCCCCTGGTAGCCCTGATCTGGATGACCAACATATCCAAAATTCACCCAGATCAGACCAGGGGTTCGGGAGTTATGTGGAAGGGACAATTTGACCGACCGCACACGAGGTGGTAGCTGAAAAAAGGGTTCCATGTGTTTTGGCCCTGCAGTCAGTCTCCGTTCGGAAGGTAAAACACACATAAAATCCTGACATCCACAATTAACATTGCATTCGCATGAATCCCCTTGTTCGGTACTTTTAACTTATCGAACGGGGGGCTGATTAGCCTTCCCGTTCGGGAGTTACGGAGCCCTGGAGGTCTCAGCGGTATTCGGGTAATTGAGTATCCGATTTGAGTTCCAGACACTCGATGACCAAACACCGCTGAGGTTTTCGTGCATAAGATGGCCACCGCCATGTGTCCGTATGCCGAACGGCAGCCACCCAGATACATGCACAAAGTACCAATTAACCTGCGGTTAGAGAAGTGGGAAGCCTAATAAGGTGCACACTTCTCTCTGGGGTGGTCTATTGGTTCGGTAGTTTTCATTCGTATGGAATACGGATGGAAACTACCGAACAATCATACGAATACTACATACAGTTTTAACCATACAGAAGAATAAACACACAAATTGCAGTTTTAACATAGTCTTTTAGGACAGCCTTAATACCATCCGCTACACAGTGTGTGTGTGAGGCATGCGGACACGAGAGGGGCAAAACTGTCTTTGTGAATGAGACGGAGATGCGACTGACTGCCCGTATGACTGATCGGTACTAGGCTGGAGAATTGGGGCTCTACCTGATCAAGATTTGCACTTGATGGTGACCTGAGTGGATGGAAGCCGTCCCATACACCATGTAAGAGCAGACCTGGTATACAGGAAAACCTTGACTCCTCATCATAGCACGGTGTAAATATTACAAAGTCTGACTTTGTAGATTTCATTGTTGGGCACCAAACCTTCCACAATTGGAAGACTCTCCTGTGAGGAGAAATGAAAGGTTATATATCTGATGTTATTTGCCATTTTATCTACACAGATTGGTTTTTCTGTGTGCACACTGATTTTTAATTCTGATATAATAAGACACAGCATTCAGTTGCTATTCCATGTGTTCTGCATTAGTCATATCGCTTTAATCATGAAGAATAAAATGATCACTTACTGACAATGTATATTCACACTCACAGGCCCTATATTCCATACTTGGTGGTAGGTACTCTGACCATATGCTCTGGGGCCCATAAATCAGGGAACGATGGGTAATTTAACGGTGTACAGTATTAATGTGCTGGCTGCATACTACATAACAATTATAAAGGAAAGAGGAGCAAATGTCACCAACAGTGCTGCCTGTGAGCCTGCTTTCATGTTACTGATAATTAAACATTCAATCTTCATACGTCCCTGTCCTATTTGTTAACCCCCTTGCAAGGTATTGCTGGGGCCAAGTGTCTCCCAATGTTGCTACTAAGTAAATGTTTTGTTTCCATCACTTCATTGACTCCTGGGTTACACCTGACCGCTTCACTCTGTGACAAACATAGAACCCCCAGTGCGGTTCTCCTTGGTGTTACTACAGTGGCGCCCTGTCTGCAGGCTGACGTCAGAGAGCAAGGAGGACTACAGGAGAACCGCTGGCACCAATGGTTCCTCTTACAGAATCCTGGAGGGTAACTGTGGCAAAACTAGCCACTGGAGACTATTAATGTATAAGTATGTTTGTATTCTTGCTAAAGCTGTTGAGACAAGTGTATTTCAGGCGAAAATACACATTTCAGGAGAATGAGGGCATTCGTATGCTGGCAGTGTGAAAACCCCAGCCTTCATACTGTAGTTTCACGAACAGTGAGTTTCAACACTGTTCGTGAAACGAATAACTTACCGAATGGACGACCACACACAGGAGGTCGTGTGGCGCCCATTAACCGATTGCAAAATTGTTGCAATCGGTAATTGTGTTCCTAGGTGGCCGTCGTTCGACTACTGACCACGCGGCGGTCGGCCATCTTGGTTCCTTTGTTAGCCCAGCAGAGTTTGGTCGTCGAGCGCCTGGAACCAAAATCGGCTACTCGACGGCGCGAACCCCGCTGGGCTTCCAGGCCATTCGGTAGGTTGTTTCCCTGATGTCAATCGGTACTTTGAGCAGAACTTTAATTTAATGTGTGTTTCATGCGGCGTTCAGTTAGTTAGGCTGGGATCTGAACGGTATTCTCACGAACTGTGCGCTCAGACCCCAGCTATCTACCGAACGTCCATTCGTTTAAATGAAGGGAATAATATGGGAGATATGTATTTTAATGTGAAATGTAAGTTCTGCTGCACGGAGGGATAATCCACTTAACGGTATAATCTCGTGGGAGTATCCCTCTCATGCAGCAGTGCATGGTGGGAAAAATGTATGTATTGTTCAGTTCCCCATGTAGTCCCCTACTGTGCCACCCCTGGAATGTGAGTAGGGAAACCCCTTGCATGGGGAATCCCATAAATACTGTGCCTGTAATTAAAACCTCAGTTGACCTCCAAGCTATGTGTCGTCTAGTTCTTGGGAGGAAGGGATTGTAACTACGCTACCTGGATTTTACCTGCTTTGTGCCTGCTTGATTCTGTCTACCAGCAGAGATACCGTGGATAATACTACTACTCCGCTACAGTAACATTACTGGGACACTGTCATACATCAAGCAGATATGTAACAGGTTTATCACCTGTAACAACATCACGTATAGTGCTTTGTATAGTGTTTTTCTTCCCCATAATGATGGACATTTCACAAGTCATAATTAAGAAATTCACATATTACAGAGAAAGAGCCACTCTAGCCTCCACCAAAACCTTTATGCATTTTATAGTTCATGCTCTATAGTACAACACTACCACCATGCCCCGTTCGTTAATATTTAGTAATTTCATACAAACCCCAGTGACCTGACCCCCCAGTCCAGCTACCTCCCTGTCCGTATAGCGACTGAGGAAGATCCATTTCCACATCAGAAATATAACTTTTATCCTAAGTGGAATGACATTTATTGGTCAGCTGACACATTTGGCCAGTGAACGCCATTCAAATATCACCAAAATTGATATCACTAATGCGAAATGTGGAACCCTGTGTCAAACTTCTCAAAATGTTTTGACGTAGAACCAGGGGATGGCATCAGCAGGCTGAGATAGTTATGGTGCCCCTTATTTCTATCTCATTTTAAAATATTTCCTGTTTCATACGTCCTGTGCCCGGATATGTGATGTCACAGCTCCCTCGCTGTCCCTCCCTCCCAACCGCCGTATCTTTCCAATAATACAGCTGTTCATGCTATCAGGAAGCAAATCAAGCATTCATGCAAGTCCTAAGCTGAAAACCCCTTTCTACCCATAAAGTGCTTATATGACAGTATTACACTGTGGCTTATAGGGATTTTCTAATAGATATTTGTTTTAAACTGCATGGCATCTGCTCTGTGCCATTTTGTACCAGATTCCTTGTGTAGAGTTCTGGATATAAAAGGTTATTTTCTGTGACTGTGCTTAACATTTAGCAGCCATACTTTGAATCTTATTCATCAAAGAACTAATATTCTACAAGTCAAAATGTATTTGTAGCTTTGAGTAAGGTTGAAAAAAAGAGCTTCTCACACTTCGGACACGGACAATTCTAATTGGCTAACAAACACCATTATTATTATTATTTATATAGCGCCAGCAAATTACGTAGCGCTGTACAAACACCATGACGTAAGGCTGGGGAATGGAAAGGGTTACTGTCCCCGAAGATGACTGCTATCGGAGGCTACGCCCAGCAGATATGCATATTTAATAGGTCTGGAGGAGGCTGTCAAGTTAGTGGCACTGCACAGTCTATTCCCCCGAGTGCCAGATTTAATAGGATTCAGAGCTACACACAGGGACAGTTCATTGAGTGACTGTGGGCAGATGTGGGTAATAGAATAGAACTCATAGGAAGGAGAGGATGGGGCCAAACTAAAAGTTACATGACCTTTTATTCTGCAAAAACAAAATATAATTAGTTGTTGAGATAAACAGACTGAAGGCTCCAGAACACAAAGCATTGGCAGACAAATAATTATAGCATGATATTCACCTGATCTGACACACATACTGGGCTCAGTTTATCCGCAACAATGCACACAGCTGCACCTCTCACCAAACAAGCACGCTCGTCATGGGTCAATATAAAAATACTCTGCATCATTATACACACAAACAAAAACAGATCAAAAATGCTCAATTTAATCTCTATACTTCTTGATAAACTCTGCATGATCCACTGTGTAAGCAATTAACAACTGAGAGTAAGCCACTATACATCAGACAGTCCTCCACCTGCAGTAATTAATACCACGTTATATCACATAGTCCTCCTCCACCTGCAGTAATTAATACCACGTTATATCATACAGTCCTCCACCTGCAGTAATTAATACCACGTTATATCACATAATCCTCCTCCACCTGCAGTAATTAATACCACGTTATATCATACAGTGCTCCATCTGCAGTAATTAATACCATGTTATATCAGACAGTCCTCCTCCACCTGCAGTAATTAATACCATGTTATATCATACAGTCCTCCACCTGCAGTAATTAATACCACGTTATATCAGACAGTCCTCCTCCACCTGCAGTAATTACTACCACGTTATGTCACACAGTCCTCCACCAGCAGTAATTAATAGCACGTTATATCAGACAGTCCTCCTCCACCTGCAGTAATTAATACCACTGTGGCGGAACCAACCTCGCCACTGGAGGAGCCTGGTCACCCGCCTCCTGCCACTGGACTATGGCCCTATGTTTAACACTGTTCTTTTTCCCTGCAGAAAGGCTGGTTCGTGCCTTTCTGTGGACTGTTAAAGCCATGCTACCCCAGATAGCTATGCCATGGAGCCCAGCCGTATACTGAAAGACTGTATGAAAGACTTTGGCTCCATGGCGATTGAACTGTATGTATGTGATCTGAGCGCCATCTGGTAGTAATGTGCGCTCAGATCTAAGCTATCTGGGGATAGGTAGAATGTGTATGTTCTATGTGATAAATGTAACAGTATGTAATTTTATGTCTTTTATTGTCCTCTGTCTGCCATGTGGTTAATGGATGTGACAGAACCATCTGTCTATTTATTGCGGTGGATTCGTTTGCTTCTGCCCAGTTCGTGTAAATGGCTGTTTTCTATAGCCCAGCCATACGAATGACTGTTTTTCCCGAACAAACCTACCGAACGGACGGCCACCTAGGAGAGAAATGTGCTGCTGGTTAACCTATTGATCCCAATTAGAATGTTGTGGTTAACCGCAGACACTTCTCAATTAAACCGAATTCAGGGTGGTCGTCGTTCATATGTCGACCACGAGGCAGCGGCCATTTTAAACCACGCGAAAGCCCAGCGGTGTTCAGCTCTATTTTCATGGAACTAAAAACGGACACTTTGTCTGCCGAACACCGCTGAAACAACGGAACGCTTGGCTGCCTCCACGAAAGCGTACGAACACCGGCCGTTCGGGAGGTTTACAACACACGAAAGGACTTAATCCAGATAGCCTTCCCATGGAGTCATTCGTATACCGAAAGACTGTAAGAAATTTGACTCCATGGCGATTGAACTGTGTGTGTGGGATCTGAGCGCTATTCGCTAATAATATGCACTCAGATCCAGGGTATCTGGGGATATGTGATGCGAATGGGAAATGTTCGGTTATTTTAAAGTTATGTATTTTTATGTATTTTCTGGTTTTATATTTAAGGCGATTGTCTTTGTCCTGGAGATAATTTAATTACTTCTCAAATTATCTCCAGGGCAGAGGGGAGGAAACCATATTGCATTGTGGGTAAAAGCTGTGACTGTACGTCTGGAATGTCCCCATGTCTGTCTGTCATTACAGTCTCCCATTTGGTCCCCTAGGGGAGTGTCCACCAAGTGGGAGACCTGCATAAATACGGGCAGGTAGCCCACAGTAAAGCCAGATCCTGTTTGACCCTCAATGCGTTATTGGGGGGATTTAATATTTGCATTTAGAGACTGCTGATTGGAACCGAAAGCCGCTTGGTGGATATCGTTGTTCGGCGGCTAGCAGCAGTTTGTGGAGTTCCGTTCAGGAGGTTGGAGCCTTTCACGGATCCTGGTCGGGAGATTACCGCTTCCTCTGGTTATGGTTTGTGTATTACACATTGATGCGAATGGATTACTGATATTGCGAAAGGGGAAGGTGAACTAAACGGCGGTTTCCCTTAAGGACACCCGGGGTGTCTTAACAATGGAGTTTTGCCTCTGTCCTTGGAGATAATTGGATTACTTCCCAATTACCTCCAGGACAGAGAGGAGGGAATGTGATGCATTGTGGGATTGTAAGCTTGTGATTGGTCAATGTACAATATGTTTCCCAGTCTTCCATCTGGTCCCCTAGGGGAGTGTCCACCAGGTGGGAGACCTGCATAAAAGCCAGGCAGGAAGCCCCAGTAAATCAGTTCTGCTTGACCTCAAAACGAAGCGTTGTCTCGTTCTTGGGGGGAATTGGATTGTATGCTGTTACAGTGCGACTGCCAGGAGTGTAAACTACTCGTATGGTTTTTCCAGTTCGGCTGTTTACAGCATTCGTGTGTTTCCTGTTCGGGAGTTTGGAGCATTCCCCTGGTTCCAGGTTGGGAGATTGGTGAATTCATGTGTTTGCAGTTCTGGAGATTGGTGAATTCATGTGTTTGCAGTTCTGGAGATTGGTGAATTCATGTGTTTGCAATTCGGGAGATTGGTGATTGCATTAGCTGCCTGTACATCTGAAAAGGGGAATATCGCCTAAACGGTTTTTAACCTCTTGTGTGCAAAACGGTCCGTTACAACCACGTTATATCACACAGTCCTGCACCAGTAGTAATTAATACCACGTTATATCACAGTCCTCCTCCACCAGCAGTAATTAATACCACGTTATATCACAGTCCTCCTCCACCTGCAGTAATTAATACCACGTTATATCAGACAGTCCTCCACCAGCAGTAATTAATACCATGTTATATCAGACAGTCCTCCACCAGCAGTAATTAATACCACATTATATCAGACAGTCCTCCTCCACCTGCAGTAATTAATACCACATTATATCAGACAGTCCTCCTCCACCTACAGTAATTAATACCACGTTATATCAGACAGTCCTCCTCCACCGGCAGTAATTAATACCACGTTATATATCACACAGTCCTCCTCCACCTGCAGTAATTAATACCATGTTATATATCACACAGTCCTCCTCCACCTGCAGTAATTAATACCACGTTATATCACACAGTCCTTCACCTGCAGTAATTAATACCCAACTATAGAGGTAGACAGCAATGGTTATAGTGCCTGAAGTTCCCTGACACCATTATACGTTCAGTGTGGAAAACAGCTTTCAGTTAACACTGTACGAGGATCCCGGTTTCTTCTGCAGCACAGCCCCTGTGGGAGGTATGGCCAAGCCAAACATAATATGACTTAGCCTTTCCAACTACCAGCAATGGGCGGCCGGGATAGGCTGGACCTCTCACTGACATGCATTGTTGTGTCTCATCCTCTGTTAAATCATTTTAAAAAGGTTTGGCAATGAAGGGAGGGATGGTGCCAAGAACTCCATGCACCATAACCACTTCAATGAGATTTAATAGAGAGTTAATTTAAGGACCGGAGGTTAGGCTAAACTCTTTATTTTTTGTCCCCACTGAGACCCACCGCTGGATCATAAAATTGGCTTGGTGACCTACTGTTTCATTACAAAACCGGCTTAGCGACCCATTCTTTAGTTGATATAGAACATGGTGTAAAATTAATTATGCAATGCTTTTTGTGGGGTGAAAGAGGTTCCAATTTGCACTGAGGAAGGATGTGATATTGCAGTAAATATCTGAGAACAATTATCGGTGGCTGGACTAATGATAAACAGTGGGAACTCTAGGAAATGTCATACTGACTCACCTTGGGTCGTTTTAGAACCAGTTCTGTATATTATGATACACATAATATGTCACTGGTCATTAAGGGGCAGATTAAATATAAATAGTGATCATGTGACACAGAAAAACGTGTCCTATATATCTGGGTTCTTTTAATGTATTGAACGTCCGAGAAAAACTAAATAAAAGATTTACTTAATTCCCTTTACTTAACAAGCTATAGAGCTTTGACAATGTTTGTTTTTGGAGGACATCTTTGGTTGCCTTGCGCATATCCCACCTTCACATGTCACACAGCGGGCAGCTCGTTGTATGGAAGAGAGCCATTACTAGCTCTTGCTAGCTGATACACCTTATCAAATAACACACATAATGCTTGTTTCTGGCAGGGAGAAGAGCCACATGTATATATGTTAGAGAGCAAGAGATGGACCCTGCAGGAAAAACCTCATCACTATAACTCAGAATACGCCAGAGCAGCTTGAATCACTGTTCAGCTATGCTACTCCATCCTGCTTATAATGGCTGATGAGAGATAATAAGGCCTCCATGCTTCAGTTATCACCCTGTTACACTCCACTGGCTGCCCATTAGGCAATAATGTTTATTTACAACCGGCTGTCTGGCTCCCTGCTGTTAAGTACAGTGTGGCTGTCTAAAGGTCCAACACACTGTGACCCCAAAAGGGCAGAGCTGTTTGGAGGTAAGTGAAATGACCCAAACATTGTAGAGGAAACAGGGTCATAAGGAACCACAAGGACAATGAAAAGTAAAATGCACTGAAACAATGGGTTAACCCCTTAAGGACCAAACTTCTGAAATAAAAGGGAATCATGACATGTCACACATGTCATGTGTCCTTAAGGGGTTAAATAAAGCTTAATAGGGAGTTTGGTATAAAGAGATGAAAAACTGCTCGATATAGGAGAATTGCTCATTTTTACATCAACTAAGAAAATTGGTGAATAATCAGTGACAACAATGAATCAAAACTCTCATATTATTAGGAAGAAAATAAAGAGTGAAATATCTAAAGGAGTGGGTGTAGCGGAGAGCCACTATTCCACAGGTTATCTCCGCTTAAGATCCCAGTAAGGCTCAGGAACAAGTAATTATAAATCCATAAAGCAAGGTTTCCAGCAGGTAAAATAATCGAGCAGGATCCCAACAGCAATCCCAATAACTGGACGACACACAGTATCAGGAGCAGAACTAAAAACCTTTATTTCACAGTGGCCTTATAAAGCATGCAAGGGAGGGATTTCCATCAATTACTACAGTATCCAATCCTGTTCCGGTAACCTCCCACACATCCCCTCCCCTCAGCCTGCATCATAATCCCCTTATCCAGGACACCAATTCCCCCCGTTTCTGGATGTACCCCTAAACCTAGGGGTACCACTTTAAATTATACATCCCCTGGTAGCCCTGATCTAAATTAACAACATATCCAAAAATCACCCAGATCAGACCAGGGGTTCGGGAAATTCATGGAGGGAATAAAATGACCGACCGCACTGGAAGGAATAGCCGAATTGGGCTCCATGCGATGGGGCCCTGCGGTCGGTCCTGGAACAAGAGAATAAATCACACGAAAGCCTCTAGTTACAGAGACTGGGGAGGGTTCGCCTGAATCCCCTTGTTCGGTTGTTTCTATCTACCGAATGAGGGGCCGTTGAATGAGGGGCCGTTCGGTAGTTTGGAACCGAACGGACCGGGCTTGTGGAGGTCTAATTGAAGGCACACTTCACACAGGGGAGGTCTGACTGTTCGGTAGATTCATTCGAACAAACTAAGGGAATGAAACTACCGAACAATCAGACGAACACAATACATTCAACACATATAACTTTATCATTTACACGAATGCAGTCAAAACTAATACAATTCCCAGGACAGCCCAGTGCCATCCGCTACAGTGGGGGTGGGGGGGAGAATCTATATGTCCTGGTTTAATAATGGTATACATAAAACAAAAATGTATAAGCTCTTTCTGGCTTTTAAAATACTCACACACACACTTAAAGGGACACTATAGTCACCAAAACATCTAACTTAATGAAGCCGTGTTTGTGTATAGATCAAGTCTCTGCAGTGTTACTGCTCAATTCTCTGCCGTTTTGAGTTAAATCACTTTTCTCTCTGTTTATGCAGCCCTAGCACACCTTCCCTGGCTGTGACTGACACAGTCAGCATGAAAATGTAATGGTTTCATTTTAAATCAGATATTAACTGAATTTAAAGGATTTTATCTCCTGCTCTGTAAACTGAGCTTTAATCACACACAAGAGGCTACTGAAGGATCTAGCAAGCTATTAGAGCATCAAATAAGAAAATCTAAATTTAACAGAATTGGCAATAAAGGAAGTATACATATTAGATGATTCTTTACAGGAAGTGTTTTGGAAGGCTGTGCAAGTCACATGCAGGGAGGTGTGACTAGGGCTGCATAAACAATGTGATTTAACTCTTAAATGGCAGAGAATTAGGAAGTAGAGTACAGAGACATACACCAAAACTGCTTCATTAAGGTAAAGTTGCTTTGGTGACTATAGTGTCCCTTTAAAAATAAACAAATTATTGTGTTAATGTTGAACAGCTGAACTAGCCAAAACAAAATCATAAATTGTTTGAAAAGAGGTAGAACTAAAAAGGAGTAGAATTAGAAGAACTAGAAAATGATATAATGTTACTACATAGAACATTCTGCTACTCAATCTTCTAGAAACTCTGCTTTGAAATGCAAAAATGTTAGTAGCCCACATGCTCCATGCTGAGGCTGCCTCTCTTATTGCCAACTATCCTGCCTGCAGGAGAGGAAGTTAAGATGGTGTTGAGGTGCCCGGGATGCAAAGGCAGTATTTTGCCAATTTTGCTGAGGTGGTATATTTAATCTTTGTTAGCTATGCACTAATCCAAAGGGTTTTCCACCTTGGCAGGGGGCCTCTCAACAAAGTGAGCTTGGACTTTCTAACTTGGCTGTTGATGTCCTCCTCAGGTTGTCCCTCTTCATTCTCTTCCTCACTGCTGCCTCCAGACTCATGGAGTGAGTCAAACAAAGAGACAGACATTCAGCAGCTTTAGTTACCATTGAGATGGTTGTTGGCTACTGCTTAGGCACCGTCTCATTTCACACTACAAGTGTCTCTGATTGTAGTTTTGCTCGCACACTTATAGTTTGTTTTTGTATCAGAAATCTAATCTTCTTAACAGTGGCCTTATAAAGCATGCATCCAGGGCAGAGATGATGACTTCTGTGTTTGGTATTTGGTCAAAAAGAATTCCCTTTGTCCAGCTTTGAAGTTGTTCTGTCGCAGTGACTTAAAAAGACATGGGTGTTGATGACTGAAATGCAGCACCCTCATCGGACCTCAAAACCCCCTTAACAAGTGCTGGCACTGAAGAGACTGTGACAAATAGTGTCCGCTCATAAACACAGTGACATATTCAAAAGGCTTAATAGTGATAGAAAGCTCTGCAAACAGACTCTACTGGTTTTAGGTCAAGATCGTGTTTGCAGCTTTGTTTGATGAATGGGTCAGACAAGGCTGCATTTAGGGGCCAACTCTGCTCTGTAGGCTAATCAAGTAGGAATTAATGTTCCATCATGCACTTATGACGCTCATATTTGTTTGTTTCTTTTTCTGGTTGCTGCCTCCTAGCTCGCTTTTAAAAAAATGTTCAATAGCCATCTTGCAGCTGAAACAGTTCTTTCAAAGCCTGTATTCTGTAACGCAGCAGTGATTACCACCTGCGAGGTATGGCCAGTGTAGCGGAAACTGGTCCACCCCTGCTTCTCCTCCAGCAAGTTTGCAGCAGGCACAATATTAGCATATCCTCCAACCATTCTGTAATGGTAAATGTACATTTTCACTAATTAAATCTGAAAGGTAAACTGAGGCACAGTGCTCTGCTATAGCAGAGATGGATAATATTACCAGATCAGAGTGTTTTTGTCTCCGTTTTTTAGATTTGCAGTTTAGTAAATAGCCCTGCCAATGTCCAGGACTCTAGGCAGGCGTCCAATCTAAAATTATGTCATTACACCTATGTCATTACACATAGATTATAGTAACTGACAAGTATATTGGGATACTGCTTTAATCTCTTGGACAAGTAGATTTTTTTGTTAACAATTCCACACCCCTGATGTGTCAATAAACCAATAAAAATTACACATAGATTATAGTAACTGACAAGTATATTGGGATACTGCTTTAATCTCTTGGACAAGTAGATTTTTTTGTTAACAATTCCACACCCCTGAGGTGTCAATAAACCAATAAAAATAAAGAGAGGCCAGTCACATCAGAAGCAGTTCCATTTACACTAACTCCTATACCATTTTACCCCCTCTAATGCTGATAACGGATCAGACTGGCTTGGATGAGGATGGCAACCATCCTATCAATCAGTACCAGCTGGTTAGGGAGCGATCCGCCTTTGGGAAGCGGCAGATGACAATGAGTTACTGGGGCAGGCTGCACACCGAATCACTGAGGATGAAATAAAATCTTTCACATCATTTAACGCCAGTAACTAGTCCATTATTAAAATCCTTAAAACAGATTGACTCTCGGTTAAACTATTTAGTGAAAATGGGGCAGATCACATTTACTGCATCGCCCATGTCTGTATGATAATGAATCATTTTTTTTTTTGTATCAATTCCTTAGTTTAAGTATTTAATGTTCTTACTAAGTGTATCCAAAGGGTTTCCTATAAATGCTGGCTTGATGCTATCATGATTACAGGTTTATATAGTGAAAATCAGCCCTGAATAGGGGGTGGCACATTGTACGGGCATGCTCCGGATCCAATATGTGGCTAACACACATGGATACCCCCAACAGCACACTTTACAGGAAGTGTTTTGGAAGGCTGTGCAAGTCACATGTTTGTAGATAGTGGAATCATTTCTGATGCCGATTCACACAAATACAATGGAGGGTGGGTATTACATTCAAGAGAATAAAATTCAGCCCTTTGCACTCCATCTGTCGCAGTTAACTTCCATGGCACACAGCAAACTGTGCTCCAGGTAAGTCTCAGAGAACCAGATACTTATTAAAATAAAACCTTACCTGAGTCGCAGGATCTTTTGGTTGGCGTAGATAAGACGTGGGTGGTTTCTGTGCAAGGCCCACCTAGAAACAATAAAATAGATATCAGCATATGGTATGTTGGGAGTGTTGGGAATAGACAAGGCAAATGTAAATTTGGGGTAAAATAACCCAAATGGATACATTTTCCAATTTGGTTATGGTGACTTAAAATACACCCAACCTGTGTGGGAGCCTGGAATTAATAATATAAACCCACCCAGTATAACTGTAACCTAACCTAACCTACACAGTGCATCTAACGTGTGTGGGAGCCTGGAGTGTCCCTTTAATAATATAAACCCACCCAGTATAACTAACTGTAACCTAACCTACACAGTGCATCTAACGTGTGTGGGAGCCTGGAGTGTCCCTTTAATAACATAAACCCACCCAGTATAACTAACTGTAACCTAACCTACACAGTGCATCTAACGTGTGTGGGAGCCTGGAGTGTCCCTTTAATAATATAAACCCACCCAGTATAACTAACTGTAACCTAACCTACACAGTGCATCTAACGTGTGTGGGAGCCTGGAGTGTCCCTTTAATAATATAAACCCACCCAGTATAACTAACTGTAACCTAACCTACACAGTGCACCTAACGTGTGTGGGAGCCTGGAGTGTCCCTTTAATAATATAAACCCACCCGGTATAACTAACTGTAACCTAACCTACACAGTGCATCTAACGTGTGTGGGAGCCTGGAGTGTCCCTTTAATAATATAAACCCACCCAGTATAACTAACTGTAACCTAACCTACACAGTGCACCTAACGTGTGTGGGAGCCTGGAGTGTCCCTTTAATAATATAAACCCACCCAGTATAACTAACTGTAACCTAACCTACACAGTGCATCTAACGTGTGGGAGCCTGGAGTGTCCCTTTAATAATATAAACCCACCCAGTATAACTAACTGTAACCTAACCTACACAGTGCATCTAACTTGTGTGGGAGCCTGGAGTGTCCCTGTAATAATATAAACCCACCCAGTATAACTAACTGTAACCTAACCTACACAGTGCATCTAACGTGTGTGGGAGCCTGGAGTGTCCCTTTAATAATATAAACCCACCCAGTATAACTAACTGTAACCTAACCTACACAGTGCACCTAACATGTGTGGGAGCCTGGAGTATCCCTTTAATAATATAAACCCACCCAGTATAACTAACTGTAACCTAACCTACACAGTGCATCTAACGTGTGTGGGAGCCTGGAGTGTCCCTTTAATAATATAAACCCACCCAGTATAACTTGTAACCTAACCTACACAGTGCATCTAACGTGTGTGGGAGCCTGGAGTGTCCCTTTAATAATATAAACCCACCCAGTATAACTAACTGTAACCTAACCTACACAGTGCACCTAACGTGTGTGGGAGCCTGGAGTGTCCCTTTAATAATATAAACCCACCCAGTATAACTAACTGTAACCTAACCTACACAGTGCATCTAACGTGTGTGGGAGCCTGGAGTGTCCCTTTAATAATATAAACCCACCCAGTATAACTAACTGTAACCTAACCTACACAGTGCATCTAACGTGTGTGGGAGCCTGGAGTGTCCCTTTAATAATATAAACCCACCCAGTATAACTAACTGTAACCTAACCTACACAGTGCACCTAACGTGTGTGGGAGCCTGGAGTGTCCCTTTAATAATATAAAACCCACCCAGTATAACTAACTGTAACCTAACCTACACAGTGCATCTAACGTGTGTGGGAGCCTGGAGTGTCCCTTTAATAATATAAACCCACCCAGTATAACTAACTGTAACCTAACCTACACAGCACCTAACGTGTGTGGAGCCTGGAGTGTCCCTTTTATTTAATATAAACTCCACCCAGTATAACTAACTGTAACCTAACCTACACAGTGCATCTAACGCAGGGAGCCTGGAGTGTCCCTTTTAATAATAATATAAACCCAAATCTGAGTATAACTGTAACTCCAACCTGCGCATCTAACGTGGTGTGGAGCCTGGAGGTCCATTTAATAATATATAAACCCACCCAGTATAAACTAACTGTAACCTAACCTACATACAGTGCATCTTAACGTGTGTGGGAGCCTGAGTACCCCTTTAATAATATAAACCCACCCAGTATAACTGTAACCCAACCCCACAGTGCATCTAATGTGTGTGGGAGCCTGGAGTGTTCCTTTAATAATATAAACCCACCCAGTATAACTGCAACCCAACCTACACAGTGCATCTAACGTGTGGGGAGCCTGGAGTGTCCCTTTAATAATATAAACCCACCCAGTATAACTAACTGTAACCTAACCTACACAGTGCATCTAACGTGTGTGGGAGCCTGGAGTGTCCCTTTAATAATATAAACCCACCCAGTATAACTAACTGTAACCTAACCTACACAGTGCATCTAACGTGTGTGGGAGCCTAGAGTGTCCCTTTAATAATATAAACCCAACCAGTATAACTAACTGTAACCTAACCTACACAGTGCATCTAACGTGTGTGGGAGCTTGGAGTGTCCCTTTAATAATATAAACCCAACCAGTATAACTGGAACCTAACCTACACAGTGCATCTAACATGTGTGGGAGCCTGGAGTGTCCCTTTAATAATATAAACCCACCCAGTATAACTAACTGTAACCTAACCTACACAGTGCATCTAACGTGTGTGGGAGCCTAGAGTGTCCCTTTAATAATATAAACCCAACCAGTATAACTAACTGTAACCTAACCTACACAGTGCATCTAACGTGTGTGGGAGCTTGGAGTGTCCCTTTAATAATATAAACCCAACCAGTATAACTAACTGTAACCTAACCTACACAGTGCACCTAACGTGTGTGGGAGCCTGGAGTGTCCCTTTAATAATATAAACCCACTGAGTATAACTAACTGTAACCTAACCTACACAGTGCATCTAACATGTGTGGGAGCCTGGAGAGTCCCTTTAATAATATAAACCCACCCAGTATAACTGTAACCTAACCTACACAGTGCATCTAACATGTGTGGGAGCCTGGAATGTCCCTTTAATAATATAAACCCACCCAATTATAATAACTAACTAGCCAACCTAACCTACACAGTGCATCTAATGTGTGTGGGAACCTGGAGTGTCCCTTTAATAATATAAACCCACCCAGTATAACTGTAACCTAACCTACACAGTACATCTAATGTGTGTGGGAACCTGGAGTGTCCCTTTAATAATATAAACCCACCCAGTATAACTAACTGTAACCTAACCTACACAGTGCATCTAACGTGTGTGGGAGCCTGGAGTGTCCCTTTAATAATATAAACCCACCCAGTATAACTAACTGTAACCTAACCTACACAGTGCATCTAACGTGTGTGGGAGCCTGGAGTGTCCCTTTAATAATATAAACCCACCCAGTATAACTAACTGTAACCTAACCTACACAGTGCATCTAACGTGTGTGGGAGCCTGGAGTGTCCCTTTAAGAATATAAACCCACCCAGTATAACTAACTGTAACCTAACCTACACAGTGCACCTAACGTGTGTGGGAGCCTGGAGTGTCCCTTTAATAATATAAACCCACCCAGTATAACTAACTGTAACCTAACCTACACAGTGCATCTAACGTGTGTGGGAGCCTGGAGTGTCCCTTTAATAATATAAACCCACCCAGTATAACTAACTGTAACCTAACCTACACAGTGCACCTAACGTGTGTGGGAGCCTGGAGTGTCCCTCTAATAATATAAACCCACCCAGTATAACTAACTGTAACCTAACCTACACAGTGCATCTAACGTGTGTGGGAGCCTGGAGTGTACCTTTAATAATATAAACCCACCCAGTATAACTAACTGTAACCTAACCTACACAGTGCATCTAACGTGTGTGGGAGCCTGGAGTGTACCTTTAATAATATAAACCCATTGGTATAATTAACTGTAACTTATGGGAGACTGGAGTATTAACAGTAGGGTATTTGAAAACCAATATGTAAATGCATTCAGCTGAAACCCATTGTAGATCACAGCCATACAGTGCGGCATCCTCTCAAGTTCTGAAATCTCACTTCTTCACTTGTTTGTGTGTGCATTACCCAAAAAGTAAGATTTGGCTCAGCCTTCTCCATGGTAAAGTGGAATGAGATGAGAATACTTTTGGTATTTGGTTTGTAGGGAAGAACAGGTTAGCGCAGTCTCACACACTGCTACCTCCCCGAGGCATTGTACTAAACCAGGAGACGTGGAAACCCTGAGTCAAAGTTACCAGGCTTTCTGCTGAGCGGACACAGGATACACATTTAGCCAAAAATTGTTCTTTGATAGGAGAAAATGTAAAGCCCAACAAAAAACTATAAATTCCTGCAGACATAATATGTGAATAGAGACCAAACAGACACCGAGCTGGCAATACCGCAAGGAGAGGATTACTGCGGCTCCAACGCAGCTGGAATGAGCGAAAAGCCAGATTTGTAATGCAAATTGTCTAATGAGGCAACGGGAGGGCGAGGGTCTTACTTCTAACTATGAGATTGGCATTATTCATTATAAATTCTCCTACAAAGAGATACGACGGGTCTTCCCAACAGAAAACTTACCTGCGGCACAGTACAGATGCTCCCCATTTATAGGGACACTCCCAATTTAAGGAAACCCTGCATTTACAGAAATGCCAATGTACAGAGGCACTGACTTTATTGCGACTCACAATGTGAATGTACATTGAAAAAAACTTTCAATTAAATTATAACAAAAGCTTTGTAAATGATTTGAAAATATAAATCTTAATAATCTTAACCCCTTAAGGACAGAGGCAATAGTACGAGTTCTAAACTATTATGTTGAAAACAAATTCACCTCTTTCATATAAAGTACACCCACACTTCTTATATATCATTCTGTTCAGGACAAACAGGGCTTTCATTTCACATCAAATATTTATATAACAAACATAATTTAAAATGAATAACAGTTTTAAAAAGTGTGAGATATTAAGAAATTGTATTTTTTTTTTAGTGCTCCATGTCATAATACTGTTAGCTTTTACTGCACTAGAATACACTTATTTATGTTGAGCGATGTCTCACAAGTACAACAGTATCCCCCATGTACAGGTTTTATAGTGTTTTGGAAAGTTATATGGTCAAATATAGGGCCCATCTACACATTGAAATTTGCCAGATTAGTAATGTTGTCTTTGAGACCGAATGGCAGCACAGGAATGACAATTACCCCCATTATGACATACCATTTGTAAAAGTAGACAACCCAAGGTATTTAAAATGTCCAGTCTTTGTTAGAAGCCACTTAGTCACAAGCCCTAGCCAAATTCAGCATTCGCATTTTTCAAACACAAACTGCATTTTTATTGATGATATCAGTATATGACAGTTTTTCGTGCACGGTGTGTTGTATACGGTATATCATTTTTGGCGTTTAAAAAAAAAAAATAATAATAGAGATGATTTTATAAAAATAATGTTTAACTTACTGTATCCACTTAAACTGCATTTATTATCATATTTCTAACTCTAATATAAAACACAAACATAACGACCATTTGCATTAGTATTTATGTTTAGAGGAACTACCGCTGAAGCAACAGTATCCAAATCATATAATGCGCTCACGAGAGTTCAATGTCTCTGAGAACACACGGGCAGGCACACGGTGGCGGGCAGGCACACAGTAGACGTACATGTACGTACAGTATTAAGTGTTTTGAGGACATATTTAGTGTTTAACCCCTTAAGGACTGAGCCAAATGTACACGTTGTGATCGAAACAAAACGTAAACAAAAACTTTAATTTGCTCCATATGTCTGTTCAGGCGTAATTCACCCGCACTTATTTTATATCATTTTATTCAGGGGAAACAGGGCTGTCATTTAACATCAAATATTTAGGTATGAAACATAATTTAATATGAATAAAAGAAAAAAATGGGAGAAAATTAGATTTTTTAAAAATTTTAAGTTCTACGTGACATTTTAACTGTGAATGTTATAATACGGTTTGCTTTTACTGCAATAAAATACACATATTTGTATTCAGCGATGTCTCACGTGTAAAACAGTACCCCCTATGCACAGGTTTTATGGTGTTACAGTGTCAAATATCGCATGTTAAATTTTTCAGTTTTTTCACATTGAAATTCGCCAGATTGGTTACGTTGCATTTGAGACTGGATGGTAGCCCAGGAATAAGAATTACCCCCATGATGGCATACCATTTGCAAAAGTAGACAACCCAAGGTATTGCAAATGGGTTATGTCCACTCTTTTGTAGTAGCCACTTGGTCACAAACACTGGCCAAAGTTAGTGTCAATATTTGTTTGTGTGTGAAAAATGCAAAAAGCTAATTTGAACGCCAATTTTGTGACCACGTGGCTACTAAAAAAGACTAGACATAACCCATTTGCAATACATTGGGTTGTCTACTATTGCAAATGGTATGCCATCATGGGGGTAATTTTCATTCCTGGGCTACCGTACGGTCTCAAAGGCAACATAACCAACCTGGCGAATTTCAGAAGTGAATTTAAAGGGAACTATACTTTCAGTTTAGCTCCTCTGACCTTTAGATTGAAATCCATCTTGAATTCTCGCTTTAGTGACTGTATGAAATAGCGGTGAAATTCTTTGCACCGTGACTGTATGAAATAGCGGTGATCTGACATTCTATGTGTTCTGAAAATAACATCACATTATCTGGGTGTTGCACTTTATAAGGATTGTGTGCACATGTATGAACTAGGAATTACAAGGGCACCACAGTGACGAAATATTGTCAACTTCATTACCTCCTGACACCTCCATCATCACTTTCACGCTATGTATCCTAAGTGTTCAGCTGGGTGGCCGCTGTTCGTATGCACAAACACGTAGGAACTGAGTTGGCGGCCATCTTGTCGCACGAACGCAGGCAGCGGTGTTTGGTCGTTGAGTGCATGGAACTAAAATCGGACACTAACTCGGGAATACCACTGAACTTTAATGAACGCCTGTTTTGTTGCTATTCATGTCAGGATAACGCCGTTCGGTAGGAATTTTTCACATGAACTAGGCGAACAACCACTTTCTAGGAGCCAGAGAATGTGTTCGGTATTTCATTCGATTTTGGACTCCCAAAAGTGACCAACTGCTACCACTTTTCTTATGGAACTATTTTGGGCAGAAGCCATATGTGCGGTCGGTCAAAATTTTACCTCAATGGAAAATCCAAACCACTGAACTGATCAAAGTGCTTTTTGGATATGATATGCACTCCGATCAGGGCTATCATGGATTTTAGGAGTACTCTTGAGGTGTTTTAAAATTTGTGTATTTTTCTGTGCCTGGAGATAATTAAGTTTGTACAGTTCCAGATTCAATCATCTCTCAGGCACAGGGGAGGAGTTTATTGTGTGTATAAATTGTGAGCGCTTACAGGGGCAGAGAGAACTATAATACTAGGAATACAGGTTTGTATACGACTCACAGCAATTCACAGGCAAGTCCGTCTTATAATAAAATAGACTGCTTGTTTTATGCATCCAGAATATTGCAGCAATTTGAATATCTTGGTTCTGATATCAAATCAGCAATATTTTCATGTTTATACCAACAAGACTGTTTATTGGGAAACATTTCATATAATAAAGAAAATGAATAGATTTTATAGACAATTTTATGTGACAATATACTTTGCCAACATTGGCATAAAGTATTCCTGCACTCAAAAGAATTTATATTAAAATGAAATGGATTTATTGTAATGTGATATCATATACACCTCACTTTAACGCTCTGACCCAAGCAGGTCACATTACATTGTCACATGTCAGTTTGTGTGTATCCATCCAGACAGGGCCGGACTGGGAAAAAAATTCGGCCCGGGCATTTTTTTATCACAGCGGCCCACTAAGAAGGGGGCGGGGCAGAGAGGGTGTGTTTTGTCATCACTCATGACAAACACGCTCCCTCTCAAAGTGAGCATGTTGGTTCAATGCTCTTCCAGGGCAGACCATGCGCAGAGCTCTGCTGAAGAGCTCTAGCATGAGAAAAAAGCCCTGTATTTGTTCTGCACAGTGCAAGCAAATTTAATAACATGCTTGCACTGTTTCTTTGCAACTTGTCTCTGGTGTCTCTATAAATGGATACCAGGAGACAAAAGGGCCAGGAAAGAGTATTGTGCATGTGTTTGGAGCCTGTTTGTGGTATTACGTTTGTGCAGAGTGAGCTGGTCATGGTGTGGTATTGTGTAATAAGGTCTGTTTTAGTGTGTGTGAGTGCTGTGTATGATGTGTGATGTGTGTGAGAGTGATGTGTGAGAGTGCTGTGTGTGAGTGTTGTGTGTTATGTGTGTGAGTGCTGATTGTGATAGTGCTGTGTATGAGTGTTGAGTGTGATAGTGCTGTGTATGATGTGTGTGAGTGCTGAGTGTGATGTGTGTGAGAGTGATGTGCCTGAGTGCTGAGTGTGAGAGTGTTGTGTGATGTGTGTGAGAGTGCTGAGTGTGAAAGTGCTATGATGTGTGTGAGAGTGTTGCGATGTGTGAGATTGCTGTGTATGATGTGTGTGAGAGTGCTGTGTGTGAGAGTGCTATGATGTGTGTGAGAGTGCTATGATGTGTGTGAGAGTGCTGCGATGTGTGAGATTGCTGTGTATGATGTGTGTGAGAGTGCTGTGTGTGAGAGTGCTATGATGTGTGTGAGAGTGCTGCGATGTGTGAGAGTGCTGTGTGTGAGAGTGCTGTGTGTGAGAGTGCTGCGTGTGAGAGTGCTGCGTGTGAGAGTGCTATGATGTGTGAGAGTGCTATGATGTGTGAGAGTGCTATGATGTGTGAGAGTGCTGCGCTGTGTGTGAGAGTGCTGTGTGTGATGTGTGTGAGAGTGCTGCGTGTGAAAGTGCTGTGATGTGTGTGAAAGTGCTATGATGTGTGTGAGAGTGATGTGTGTGAGAGTGCTATGATGTGTGAGAGTGCTGCGCTGTGTGTGAGAGTGCTGTGTGTGAGAGTGTTGTGTGTGAGAGTGCAGGGTGTGATGTGTGTGAGAGTGCTGCGTGTGATGTGTGTGAGAGTGCTGAGTGTGAAAGTGCTGTGTGTGAGAGTGCTATGATGTGTGTGAGAGTGCTGTGTGTGAAAGTGCTATGATGTGTGTGAAAGTGCTGCGTGTGATGTGTGTGAGAGTGCTGCGTGTGATGTGTGTGAGACTGCTGGGTGTGAGAGTGCTGGGTGTGAGAGTGCTGGGTGTGATGTGTGTGAGAGTGTTGTGTGAGTGCTGAGAATGCTGAGTGTGATAGTGCTGTGTATAAATGTTGTGTGTTGGGGGGTAAATAAACAAATAAAAAATTAAGTGGGGGTAAATATATAAAAAAAATAAATAAAAACTAAGCAAAAAAAAAAACTAAACCCCCCCCCTCCCTTCTTACCTTTAGCCTGGGAGGGGGGGACAGGCACGTGGTAGCTGGGAGGGGGGGCACCGGCACTCACACACCATCCCTGGTGGTCCAGTGGTGAGTGAACTGTCTCGCGAGATCGGGGCGTTGCCATGGCAACGCTCCGGATCTCGCGAGAGAAACCCGGCGGAGCTGCAAGACAGAGCTCCGCCGGGTCCTCTCCCTCCCTCCCCAGCCGCAGGTCTATTTAAATGGGCCGGTGAGGGAGATCTTTGATCTCCCCATCGGCCCTCCATGGAAGACAGCGGGGCCGGCGCTCGGATAGTGCCGGCCCTGCATAGAACGGCAGGGGAGATCCTGGGACCTCCCCTGCCGGCCTCGGCCCCACGGCCACCGCGGCCCACCGGGCATTTGCCCGGTGTGCCCGATGGCCAGTCCGGGCCTGCATCCAGAGATATTCTAGTAACAGGTCATTAAATTTGGTATGTTCTCTCTCCAGCAACAGTCCATCAGGGCAGTTTTACGTATTGCTCAGTATAGGAGATACCCCTTCATCTTCATTAAGAACAGATTATAGATAACTTATTGGAACTAATAGCAGCAATGAGAATTTGCCTCTGATAC
>OW240913.1:371367266-371389590 GCA_933207985.1 Pelobates cultripes | reverse complement strand
TGTTCAGGCGTAATTCACCCGCACTTATTTTATATCATTTTATTCAGGGGAAACAGGGCTGTCATTTAACATCAAATATTTAGGTATGAAACATAATTTAATATGAATAAAAGAAAAAAATGGGAGAAAATTAGATTTTTTAAAAATTTTAAGTTCTACGTGACATTTTAACTGTGAATGTTATAATACGGTTTGCTTTTACTGCAATAAAATACACATATTTGTATTCAGCGATGTCTCACGTGTAAAACAGTACCCCCTATGCACAGGTTTTATGGTGTTACAGTGTCAAATATCGCATGTTACATTTTTCAGTTTTTTCACATTGAAATTCGCCAGATTGGTTACGTTGCATTTGAGACTGGATGGTAGCCCAGGAATAAGAATTACCCCCATGATGGCATACCATTTGCAAAAGTAGACAACCCAAGGTATTTAATTTGCTCCATATGTCTGTTCAGGCGTAATTCACCCGCACTTATTTTATATCATTTTATTCAGGGGAAACAGGGCTGTCATTTAACATCAAATATTTAGGTATGAAACATAATTTAATATGAATAAAAGAAAAAAAATTGGAGAAAATTAGATTTTTAAAAATTTTTAAGTTCTACGTGACATTTTAACTGTGAATGTTATAATACGGTTTGCTTTTACTGCAATAAAATACACATATTTGTATTCAGCGATGTCTCACGTGTAAAACAGTACCCCTTAAGCACAGGTTTTATGGTGTTACAGTGTCAAATATCGCATGTTACATTTTTCATTTTTTTCACATTGAAATTCGCCAGATTGGTTACGTTGCATTTGAGACTGGATGGTAGCCCAGGAATAAGAATTACCCCCATGATGGCATACCATTTGCAAAAGTAGACAACCCAAGGTATTTAATTTGCTCCATATGTCTGTTCAGGCGTAATTCACCCGCACTTATTTTATATCATTTTATTCAGGGGAAACAGGGCTGTCATTTAACATCAAATATTTAGGTATGAAACATAATTTAATATGAACAAAAGAAAAAAAATGGGAGAAAATTAGATTTTTTAAAAATTTTAAGTTCACTCTTTTGTAGTAGCCACTTGGTCACAAACACTGGCCAAAGTTAGTGTCAATATTTGTTTGTGTGTGAAAAATGCAAAAAGCTAATTTGAACGCCAATTTTGTGACCACGTGGCTACTAAAAAAGACTGGACATAACCCATTTGCAATACATTGGGTTGTCTACTATTGCAAATGGTATGCCATCATGGGGGTAATTTTCATTCCTGGGCTACCGTACGGTCTCAAAGGCAACATAACCAACCTGGCGAATTTCAGAAGTGAATTTAAAGGGAACTATACTTTCAGTTTAGCTCCTCTGACCTTTAGATTGAAATCCATCTTGAATTCTCGCTTTAGTAACTGTATGAAATAGCGGTGAAATTCTTTGCACCGTGACTGTATGAAATAGCGGTGATCTGACATTCTATGTGTTCTGAAAATAACATCACATTATCTGGGTGTTGCACTTTATAAGGATTGTGTGCACATGTATGAACTAGGAATTACAAGGGCACCACAGTGACGAAATATTGTCAACTTCATTACCTCCTGACACCTCCATCATCACTTTCACGCTATGTATCCTATAAGTGTTCAGCTGGGTGGCCGCTGTTCGTATGCACAAACACGTAGGAACTGAGTTGGCGGCCATCTTGTCGCACGAACGCAGGCAGCGGTGTTTGGTCGTTGAGTGCATGGAACTAAAATCGGACACTAACTCGGGAATACCACTGAACTTTAATGAACGCCTGTTTTGTTGCTATTCATGTCAGGATAACGCCGTTCGGTAGGAATTTTTCACATGAACTAGGCGAACAACCACTTTCTAGGAGCCAGAGGATGTGTTCGGTATTTCATTCGATTTTGGACTCCCAAAAGTGACCAACTGCTACCACTTTTCTTATGGAACTATTTTGGGCAGAAGCCATATGTGCGGTCGGTCAAAATTTTACCTCAATGGAAAATCCAAACCACTGAACTGATCAAAGTGCTTTTTGGATATGATAGGCACTCCGATCAGGGCTATCCAGGGATGTGACTCTTGAGGGGCTTTCATGGATTTTAGGAGTACTCTTGAGGTGTTTTAAAATTTGTGTATTTTTCTGTGCCTGGAGATAATTAAGTTTGTACAGTTCCAGATTCAATCATCTCTCAGGCACAGGGGAGGAGTTTATTGTGTGTATAAATTGTGAGCGCTTACAGGGGCAGAGAGAACTATAATACTAGGAATACAGGTTTGTATACGACTCACAGCAATTCACAGGCAAGTCCGTCTTATAATAAAATATACTGCTTGTTTTATGCATCCAGAATATTGCAGCAATTTGAATATCTTGGTTCTGATATCAAATCAGCAATATTTTCATGTTTATACCAACAAGACTGTTTATTGGGAAAAATTTCATATAATAAAGAAAATGAATAGATTTTATAGACAATTTTATGTGACAATATACTTTGCCAACATTGGCATAAAGTATTCCTGCACTCAAAAGAATTTATATTAAAATGAAATGGATTTATTGTAATGTGATATCATATACACCTCACTTTAACGCTCTGACCCAAGCAGGTCACATTACATTGTCACATGTCAGTTTGTGTGTATCCATCCAGAGATATTCTAGTAAAAGGTCATTAAATTTGGTATGTTCTCTCTCCAGCAACAGTCCATCAGGGCAGTTTTACGTATTGCTCAGTATAGGAGATACCCCTTCATCTTCATTAAGAACAGATTATAGATAACTTATTGGAACTAATAGCAGCAATGAGAATTTGCCTCTGATACTTACAACAGGCTGTCAGTTCCCGGAGATGGTTATCGGCACGATGGGCTAACTCTAGACTGGGTGATCAAAAGTCACATAAAACACCTGTAATGTCCAGCATTCTGGACCCAGATAACTCTCCTGACAGTTAATCCCATGTCACACTGCAGCTTGTGACGCTCACTTTCAGCATGCCATGGGTGAGATTTCTTGGTTTCCCAAGATGATGATTGGGCTGGGAGAAGGATCATTACTTCCAGAGTAGAGAAAATGGCCATAGGAGTTAATTTAACACAGTGAACATTCTCTGTAATACAGAAAAATTGTGTGACTAATGCTCAGCAAGTGCTATGTTGGCCCTGGTGGGAAAACATGAAATACCACTGGGGATTATCCCGTGTGGGGTCTACAGACAATGCCTGTTTGCTCAGTGTTTGACAAAATGTTCTAAATTCTATGACTCCATTACATGTTAGAAGTGAGCCCAATGCATTGTGTGCCTGATCTCTTGCCATTCATCTTCTTCTAGGGGTAGAAGGAGAGGGGAAGCCAGACGATGTGAGGTCTAGGGAAAGCTGAGGGAGAGGAGGGCTGCTCAAAGAGGTGGCTTAACAAAAGGAAGAAAAGGAAATATGTGAAAATGACCTCTTAATGCAAGAACCAAGGAATTTCAAATTGCAGGCTGTGACAAACTGAACCTCGTCACTGGTTTTTGGAGGTGCCTGTTTGCCAGCCTCCTACCCTGTGACTATGGTCCCTGCAATAGACCTGGCTAAAATATTTTAACTCCTTAAGGACCAAACGTCTGGAATAAAAGGGAATCATGACATGTCACACACGTCATGTGTCCTTAAGGGGTTAAACAGGCTCTGTTCGTGCAATTGGGATTATATGGTTAGTTTACTGAAAAGCTGCACGAACCAGAGACCACCCTGGAGCTTGTTAAGCTTAATTGATACATTATTGCAATTTCTACCGCAGTGTTCTAAGTGTTCGTCTGGGTGGCCGCAATTCCTATGGATGTCCACGAGGTGGCGGCCATCTTGTTCGCATAGACCAAAACCGCAAATAGACTTCAGGGGGACTTAGCCGCGAATGCCTTGGAACTATTTTCGGCATGAAAACTTTGCGTTCAGTCCTCCAGCGGCACTTAGCCGCAATTCTATGGAACTATTTTCGGCTATGGGACCAAATTCCTGAACCCCTGAACTGATCTGGGTGATTTTTGGATATGTTGGTCACCCAGATCAGGGCTATCAGGAGATGTAACATTTGTGGGGTTGTATGCATTTTTAGGGTAGTTTTGGGGTGTTTAAAAAAAGTATGTTATTTCTGTGCTAGGAGATAATTGGATTAGAATTAGTACAGTTAGTGATCTAATTATCTCCAAGGCAGAGGGGAGGGATTGTGTGCTGTGTGTGGGAGTGTCGTGCCTTGGAACTTTATTGTTATTGGTTGTTAAGTTTGTGTCCCTGTCCCCAACAAGATCCATGTGGGCGTACACCTTGCTTGGGGACTTGCATAAAAGGCCAGTGTGGCTCCCATTAAAGAGGGATTTGTTTAACCCTTCATGAAGTCTTGGCTCATGTTTGGGGGATTGGAGAACTACATTCACTACAATCTGGGGATTGCTATAATCACAATACTCCCCTGAGTATAATCAATAGCTCTTATAAGAGCTGTTCCTGCTATGCTCTCTGGACTAGGAGAGGTCTACCCACTGGAAGCTGGATCCTGGTCTTGGGTCCTGGGTGCGTGGAGGATGGCGAGACCCCAACCAAGCTGCGGTAGTTTGTGGGGTTTACGGTGGTTATTGTGTTCAAGTACAGTGCTTATGGTGCTCGCAGGTACTAGGAAGCAGCAACTGACAGAGGTACCCGATTGGGGTACCAGGCGGTCCGTCACACAGGCCAATCCAGCAGCTGATCAGGACAAAAATTTTAATTTTACTGTTCAATTCAATAAAATAGAATTCCCTATTTAGTAAAGAACCCTTTCTTTTCTTTGTACATGGGCAGATTATTGCACATTCTGTGGTTTTATAGCAACGTATGAGATGACACAATTAGATTATATAATGACGTATTTTAATCTTTTCTAAACTTCCAAACAGCTGCAGGTAACAATCTGAAGTCACTATGAGTTATTAGAAGCTAAGTGGCTCCCTGGGAACTGACAATTAACACAATTATTTCAATAGTTACTCAGAAGCATAAATAAGTATTCCTAGGTACTCAGTACTAGCACACCTAATCTTACAGACTCCCAGGGGAAAATATTGCAGATAGTAACTCATTCCAGCTCCTGGCTAACCTGTTAAATGTTTCAGTTAGGGTCTTTCCTCCAAGTTAAGGTTAAAGGAACTTAAAGGAACACTATAGTCACCTAAATTACTGTAGCTAAATAAAGCAGTTTTAGTGTATAGATCATTCCCCTGCAATTTCACTGCTCAATTCACTGTCATTTAGGAGTTAAATCACTTTGTTTCTGTTTATGCAGCCCTAGCCACACCTCCCCTGGCTATGATTGACAGAGCCTGCATGAAAAAAAAACTGGTTTCACTTTCAAACAGATGTAATTTACCTTAAATAATTGTATCTCAATCTCTAAATTGAACTTTAATCACATACAGGAGGCTCTTGCAGGGTCTAGCAAGCTATTAACATAGCAGGGGATAAGAAAATCTTAATTAAACAGAACTTGCAATAAAGAAAGCCTAAATAGGGCTCTCTTTACAGGAAGTGTTTATGGAAGGCTGTGCAAGTCACATGCAGGAGGTGTGACTAGGGTTCATAAACAAAGGGATTTAACTCCTAAATGGCAGAGGATTGAGCAGTGAGGCTGCAGGGGCATGTTCTATACACCAAAACTGCTTCATTAAGCTAAAGTTGTTCAGGTGACTATAGTGTCCCTTTAGCTTGGAGGAAAGATGAGACAGGGGGAATATCATAGAAACATTTACATACATAAAGGGAATCAACACAGTAAAGGAGGAGACTATATTTAAAAGAAGAAAAACTACCAAAACAAGAGGACAGAGTCTTAAATTAGAGGGGCAAAGGTTTACACTGTGTTCCAAATTATAATGCAAATTCTATTTAAGTGTCACAAAGATGAAATATTTTGTTTTTCAGTTTAACTCATGGATGGCATTGTGTCTCAGGGCTCTTTTGATCACTGAAAACAATCTCAGACACCTGTGATAATTAGATTGCCAGGTGAGCCCAATTTAAGGAAAAACAACTAAAGGAGGGTGTTCTACATTATTAAGCAGAACACCATTTTCATGCAACAAGGGGAAGAAAAAGGATCTCTCTGCTGCCGAAAAGAGTCAAATAGTTCAATGCATTGGACGAGGTATGAAAACATTAGATATTTCATGAAAACGTAAGCGTGATCATCGCACTAGTAAGAGATTTGTGGCTGATTCACAGCACAGACGGGTTCATGCAGATAAAGGCACATTGAGGAAAATTTCTGCCAGATCCATGCATCGGATCAAGAGAGCAGCTGAAATACCATTACATAGCAGCAAACATATATTTGAAGCTGCTGGTGCGTCTGGAGTCCCATGGACATCAAGGTGTAGAGTCCTCCAGAGTCATAAACCTTCTATTCGGTCACCACTAACCAATGCTCACAAGCAGAAACGGCTGCATTGGGCAGAAAATTACATGAAGACTAATTTTCAAACAGTCCTGTTCACTGATGAGTGCCGTGCAACCCTGGATGGTCTAGATGGAGTGAGTAGTGGATGGTTGGTGGACGGCCACCCTGTTACAACAAGGCTGCGACGTCAGCAAGGCAGTGGTGGAGTCATGTTTTGGGCCGGAATCATGGGAAGAGAGCTGGTCGGCCCCTTTAGGGTACCCGAAGGTGTAAAGATGACATCTGCAAAGTATGTGGAGTTTCTGACTGACCAATTTCTTCCCTGGTACAGAAGGGAGAACTATGCTTTCCATAATAAAATCATCTTCATGCATGACAATGCACCATCTCATGCTATAAAGAATACCTCTGCATCAATGGCTGCTATGGGGATAAAAGGAGAGAAAGTCATGGTGTGGCCTCCTAACTATAAGATAAGGCCAGGAACTCATGAAAGTATTTAGAAAATTGGGCAGACTATATGGGCCGAATGGTTCTTATCTGCCGTCACATTCTATGTTTTTATATCAGTGACAAAGTGACAAAAGAGTGATATGGTTTGTGACATGTTCCAATTATCAAAATTCCTGGCTGATTACTACGCGTATCAATTCCAGGTGGATTACTCTCAGTATAAATTCCCGACTGATTATTATTATAATATTATTTATATAGCGCCAACAAATTCTGCAGCACTTTATAGTGGGTGGACGAACAGACATGTAGTTGTAACCAGACAAGCTGGACACACAGGAACAGAGGGGTTGAGGGCCCTGCTCAGTGAGTTTACATGTTAGAGGGAGTGGGATATAGTGACAGTAACAGAGGGATTGAGGGCCTGCTCAGTGAGTTTACATGTTAGAGGGAGTGGGGTATAGTGACACAGCAACAGAGGGATTGAGGGCCCTGCTCAGTGAGTTTACATGTTAGAGGGAGTGGGGTATAGTGACACAGTAACAGAGGGATTGAGGGCCCTGCTCAGTGAGTTTATATGTTAGAGGGAGTGGGGTATAGTGACACAGTAACAGAGGGATTGAGGGTCCTGCTCAGTGAGTTTACATGTTAGAGGGAGTGGGGTGTAGTGACACAGTAACAGAGGGATTGAGGGCCCTGCTCAGTGAGTTTACATGTTAGAGGGAGTGGGGTATAGTGACACAGTAACAGAGGGATTGAGGGCCCTGCTCAGTGAGTTTACATGCTAGAGGGAGTGGGGTAAAGTGACACAAAAGGTAAGGATAGTATTAGACTAATGACAGTTGCAAGAGAGGAATCAGTCGGGAGCTATTAACAGTTAAATTGATATGCTTTTATGAAGAAGTTTTTAATGATTGTTTGAAGGAGTGGAGACTGGGTGAGCATCTAACAGAGGAGGGAAGTGAGTTCCACAGGAACGGTGCAGCCTTGGAGAAGTCTTGAATGCGAGCATCAGAGTTGGGGGTACGGACAGAAGATAGACGTAAGTCTTCAGCAGAGCGTAAGGGCTTAGACGGGACATACTTGTGTATTAGTGAGGATCGATAGGTGGGAGCAGCAATATGTAGAGATTTGAAAGCAAGAACCAGAATTTTAAATTGAGCCCTATATCTTACAGGGAGCCAATGTAGGGACTGACAGAGGGGTGAGGCGTGGGAGGTGCGGGCGGACAAAAAGATGAGCCTAGCCGCCGCATTCGTTATGGACTGTAACGGCGCAAGTTGGAAGCATGTAAGACCACTGAGAAGCGGATTACAGTAGTCAAGGCGAGAAAGGACAATGGAATGGACCGTCACCTTAGTCGCATCTGGCGTTAAGTAGGGTCGGATGTGCGCAATGTTTTTGAGATGGAAACAACAGGATTTGGCGATAGACTGAACATGAGTCGTGAAGGAGAGGTCGGAGTTAAAGAGAACACCTAGGCAGCGAGCCTGCATGGTGGAACAGATGGTAGCACCGTTGACTTGGAGGGAGACAGACAAAGGAGTAGCAATACTTGACGGAGGAAAGACTAGAATTTCAGTTTTGGTCAAGTTGAGTTTAAGGAAGTGGGATGCCATCCAGTTAGAAATAGCAGAAAGGCAGTCAAAGACACTAGTCAAGAGGGACGGGGAGAGATCAGGTAGATTTGAGTGTCATCTGCATAGAAATGATATTGGAAGCCAAAGTAGCTAATGAGTTTACCAAGGGAGCCAGTATAGATAGAGAATAGTAGTGGACCAAGGACTGAACCTTGGGGGACACCAGAGACGAGTTGGGGAGAAGAAGCAGAGCCAGGGAAAGAAACACTGAAAGAGCGCTGGGAGAGGTAGGAGGAGCACCAGGAGAGAGCAATATCTTGTAGACCGATATTGCGGAGTATGAGAAGAAGCTGTTGATGATCAACAGTGTCAAAAGCCCAGACAGGTCAAGGAGAATTAGGATAGAGTAGTGACCACGAGATTTGCAGCGAGTAGATCATTGGATACTTTGGTCAGTGCTGTTTCCACAGAGTGCTTAGCGCGGAAACCAGACTGAACCGGGTCTAGCAGAGAGTTAGACTCAAGGAAGTCTGTCAATCTTGCATACACAACTCTTTCAAGGATCTTGGATGCAAAAGGCAGAAGCGAGATAGGACGGTAGTTGTATGGGGAGTTAAGGTCAAGGTTGGTCTTCTTTAGAATTGGGGTTACAGTTGCATGTTTGAAGGGCGATGGAAATATGCCAGAGGAGAGAGAGAGAGATTGAGAATTTTAGTGAAAGGTGGAGAAAGAGAAGAAGACAGAATACGGATGAAATGCGACTTAATTAGATCTAGGGAACAGATGGTGGGGCGGGAGGACTAGAGCAGAGCAGAAACTTCTTCCACTGTAGCGGGTGCAAATGAACTTGGAACAGCAGAGGGAGTAAGGTTAGGGAAAGTATTGTAAGGGGAAGAAAAAGGATGAGAGATCTCTCCACTGATTTTAGAGATCTTGTCAGTGAAGTGAGTTGCAAAGTCTGAGGCGGTCAAGTTAGTAGGGCGAAGAAGAGAGTTAAATGTGTGAAATTCGCAAGAGAGTGTGGTTATGAGGGTATTGAAGTAATTTACTTTTGCAGAGGAAAGAGCCAAGCTGTATGAGTGCAGCATAAGTTTATAGTGGAGTAAGTCAGACGCACAGTGAGATTTTCTCCAACAGCGTTCAGCAATTCTGGAGCATTTTTGGAGGTATCGATGGTGGAATTGTAGGAGGAGGTTGTGGAGCTAGGACAGGTGAGGTTTGAGATAGGTAAAAGGAGCGTTTGGAGATTAGTAGAGAAGCTCTAGGTCAAGACATTGGAAGTTTTTGTGAGATTGATGTTCAGACGGTGGTGTCAATAGGGTCTTAGGTATGCCGATGTCAAAAGTCAGCAGATGGTGGTCAGATAGAGGGGGGGAATAGATGATCGCAATTCTTAAAGGAGTGGGTTTAAATAGGCAGACAGTGTGAACTTCAAAAGAAGAAAAGGATAGGGCAGGTGGAGTTATGATTGGTTGAAAGGTACATTGAGGGGAAAGAAGGATGCCTACACCACCTCCTTTACAGTTGAGTCTGGGAGGGTGAGATAATTGTAGCCAACCAAAACATAAAGAGGCAGGAATAGCGCTATCAGAGGGGGACAGCCAGTATACTTGGTGTATCAATTTCCGGCCGATTACTCTCAGTATCAATTCCCATCTGACTACTCTTAGTATCAATTTCTGGACGAATACTCTCAGTATCAAGTCTTGGCCGATAACACTCAGTATCAATTCCTGGACGATTACTCTTAGTATCGTTCCCTGTTAATTACTCTTAGTGTCAATGATGGCTTATTACTCTGAATATTAATGGTGGCTGATTAATCTTAGAGGTGAGAGTGACCACCTGTCCTGGTGCAATAATAGTTAAATCTGCCAGTGGCTACATAATACTATACATGTCCCAGTGGGCCACACAGCATAGAGTTAAATTAATGTGTTTGAAGACCATGACATTATCATTATCCTGACCCTGCTCGTTACCCCTTTAATCCCCCATGAATTTCACTCCTGACAGTGCTCACCCTGAATAAAAATAAATTTTCTTTTCGCTGTGATACATTCTCTAAATGCTACTGAGAGCAGAATATGTTTATTACAGTGACTGACAACATAAAGCCGTGAGGCTCAGTTCTGCTATCTGCCAGGCGATAGCTGGAAGGCTGCAGGAAGCTCTGCGAGGGAGCAAGGATTGTCTTTTAATATCTGTAAAATTAGTGTATAGACAAACTCCCTCCTGTGGGAGCTCGCTCAGTTCTGCAAATTTGAATTATCTCTCCTCCGTAGTAGTATTTTTAACTGCTCTGGAATCTGTGCTAGCCCCCATCCAGGCAATCTATTGCTCCCTCATCACGTTTGCGCTCTCTGGAGATCTTGTTAAGCCAATGGGCCAATTCAATGTATTCACTCCATCGCTAGGAATCACGCATTGTACTGCGGACGGGTGAAGATAAATGGCTGGCCCCAGTAAATGCCTCCATGCTGCAGCTTTGATAATTGGCAGGCTTTTGAAACAAGCAGACAAATTAAAGCTACTGTTTAACATCGCCAATACCCGTTAACTTTTTCGATGCTCGAGCGCTGCACCGCACTGCGTTCCCATGGCAGCTGCTTACAAAAAAAGACAAGCATAAATGCTGTGAAAGACGGCATGCAAAGTTGAGGCGTGCTATTTTTTTTTAAATGTAAAATACTTTGTTTTCAAATGAATTCTAATTAGTGAACTAGACGTTAACATAATTGCAGTCTCCAATGTTGTTAAAATGGGCAAACACGAAGGAGTTTAAAATGTGTTGGGTTTATCGTACACAATATTAGTAAATGCATTGAGCGAAACGTACTGATTTGCACGTTTTGGCGGTATGTCTTAGTGCTGTTGGAGGAATATGCATTATACAACAGCGACAGAAACAGTTTATGTAAAACCATGTGTTTGCTGGAGATTGAAACCTCTAACTTGTTCGCTTAAAAACATGTGGCTTATCCACTAAACTGTGAGCTGTACCGAGTCAAGACTCATAGCACAGCATTTACACAAAATATTATTGTGATGATTTACGGTTATATGGTTATTTTAGCCACTGACCACATGATGCTCTCTTAAAACCATAGATGGTTTATGCACGTTTAAGCCCCAAACTGGGGCGAACTGAGAAGCAAACTGCTAAATGTTGTGAATATCGTGGAGTTTGAGAATTTTCCCTAAATTTTGGAAATCGATATTCATTAAATCACAATTCATTATTTAGTGAATTCACCACTTTGTGAGTGTCAAAGCAGAAATTTTTACATTTTTTTTGTTGAGTGGAAACCCAACATCAGTGAGGACTGTGTTGGGTTTCCTATGTTCTAAGTATCGATTTCATTAAGTTTAATTTGTCATTAAGAGTACAACTCCCATCTCTAAGCCAGCCGGGAACCTTGACACTCTAACACATCTCTATTCCAATTTTCTGTTAACCCTTAGATTGTCTGCAAGATTAGAAATGAAATAATTTATGGAACATCAGTTGGCACATATACCGGCAGTTAAATTCTTCTCTTTACATAAACCCCCAAATGTTCTGGATTCAGTGCAGAATATTCTGCTTTTCCCTGAAAGTGTCGATGAGGGCAACGCACCATAAAAAATTCTCCTGAAGGGTGCTGCCATTGGGGAGCGTGTATCTGAGCTGGCTGGTATTGTGGTGGCCATCTGCTGCAGGAGCAGCGCTAATGAGATCACTTAAGAAAAATGGATTTGTCAAGCGTGTGCTGAAAAGGACTGACCGTTCCTGAATCCATCGTCTTTGAAAGGAAAAAAAAAATCCATCGACATTATTAAACAGGGGAGTTCACCCAACATTGCCGTCCTCCTGCAGATTTATAGTGCTTTCAAAACACTCTTAATTAACATGACATTTACATAACAGTAGCTCATTAATTTCAGGCTACAGGCACCCTGCGCTAATTAGTAATGCATTACCCCTTCTGAAACAGGTTGTCAAATTCATTCTGTTATCAACATCATCACCAATATGTTAATGATTTACCCTTTCTGCATCAAATGCACCCCATTAACCCTTTTTTAACAAGCTTGCAGCACAATAATGGTTTCGAAGAGGAGCGCAAAGGGCATGGTGCATGTAAGGTAACTGCAGCTTGCTCCCACGGCACATTTTAAGGTATGGGTAGCCACAATGGCAATATTCACAAGGCATGGTGATCTTATTATGAGTAGTGGAGGAGCAGACAATATTCACAAGGCATGGTAATCTCATTATGAGTAGTGGAGGAGCAGACTTTTAAAGGCAGCACTCATAATAAAATGTAGGTATAGAATGTTGGAGAGTGGAGAATGAGATGGTAATACTGTGTTCTCAGAGCCACGTGCACGTGCACCATGTACATAAAGCAGTATGAAGTACCCCAAGGGAGGGGGCGGGGGTTACAAGGTAGAAATGTGTCCAGAGGTAATTATAGCCTGTCTACATAGGTATAACATGGAAGGCTTCAATGGTACAGAAATAAGGCAGATAGCCAGAGCAATAATAGCCAATAAACACCAACGGCGACAAGGACTCGGGAAGCAGAGATACTGCAGTCCATACAGAAACAGCCAATAAACGCCCACGGCGGCAAGAACTCGGGAAGCAGAGAAACAGCAGCCCATACAGTAACAACCAATAAACTCCAATGGCAGCACAGACTCAGGAAGCAGAGATACGGCAGCCCATACTGTAGCATCCATTAAACACCCACGGCGGCACCGACTCGGGAAGCAGAGATACGGCAGACCATACAGTAACAGCCAATAAACTCCAATGGCAGCACAGACTCAGGAAGCAGAGATACGGCAGCCCATACTGTAGCATCCATTAAACACCCACGGCGGCACCGACTCGGGAAGCAGAGATACGGCAGACCATACAGTAACAACCAATAAACTCCAATGGCAGCACAGACTCAGGAAGCAGAGATACGGCAGCCCATACTGTAGCATCCATTAAACACCCACGGCGGCACCGACTCGGGAAGCAGAGATACGGCAGTCCATACTGTAGCATCCATTAAACACCCACGGCGGCACCGACTCGGGAAGCAGAGATACGGCAGACCATACAGTAACAGCCAATAAATGCAGATGGCCGCAAGGATTCGGGAAGCAGAGATATGGCAATCTATACAGTCTATACAGTAACAACCAATAAACGCCCATGGCGGCAAGGACTTGGGAAGCAGAAATACGGCAGTCCATACAGTAACAGCTAATAAACGCTGATGGTGGCAAGGACTCAGAAGCAGAGATATGGCAGTCCATACAGTAACGGCCAATAAACACCTATGATGGCAAGGACTAGGGAAGCAGAGACGGCAGTCCATAAAGTAACAGCCAATAAACGCCCACGGCAGCACAGACTCAGGAAGCAGAGATACAGCAGTCCATACAATAACAGCCAATAAATGCCCATGGGGCACGGACTCGGGAAGCAGAGATACGGCAGTCCATAAAGTAACAGCCAATAAACGCTGATGGCGGCGCGGACCCTTGAAGCATATATATGCCAGTCCATACAATAAAAGTCAATAAATGCAGAAGCAGAAGCGGTCCGTACAACAGTAAATATAGATGCTATTTAAAAGAATTATGTAACGTGGTATTTCCTTTATCAAACAGTTATGAGGTACTAACACGGGCCCAGATGTGCTCAATTGCATTCAGGTCTGGGGAACGGGTGGGCCAGTCCATAGCATCAATGCCTTCATCTTGCAGGAACTGCTGACACACTCCATCCACATGAGGTCTAGCATTGTCTTGCATTAGGAGGAACCCAGGGTCAACAGCACCAGCATATGGTGTCACAAGGGGTCTGAGCAGGGCCGGATTAAGAGCACAGTGGGCCTGGTGCTGACAATTATGATGGGCCTAATTACGGAATCTTATCTACCAAAAACACTAAAACAATCATACCTCCCAAGCGTCATGTATCTGATGGAGATGGTGCTGGAGGGAAACTCATAGGATGCAGCTATAAGAAAACACATACTCTATGCTAATTTCTCTCTAATTTATGCTTTCATCTTTCAAGTAAATCCATAACCCCTAACAGCAGTGTCCAGTGAAGCAGGAAGTCAATGGGCGGGGTAAAAGGGTGTGCCACTGGCGCAAATCACGTGACAAGACCTGCCAAAAGGGGTGAACATGCCCAAAAAGGGGGCATGTTTGTCCAAAGAATTGGAAGATCAGCCTGGCATGAATGCATGTCAGGCTGCCTGCCAATCCTGCAGGCTGTCCAACTAAAGGCATACTATGCAGGCAGCACCTTAATCTTGACATAAATGCGTCTAATGATGCACTTACTCCATTCTTTCTAAGGACTGTCCCCTAGCACTGGCTGGTCCACTTGTCTCCTTACCATCTTCCTAGCAGGCAGAAGTTCCTGGTATAGTCTGAGACAGAGAAAAGGTGTCTGTAGTGAGTGTAGAAGAAAGGGGACATGCCACAGTGTTAGAGAGACCAATTTCTGCATTACCTAAACTAACTTTAATGTCAGCCAGTGCACACAAGTTTTGTTCCCATACATCCCTCTTAAGCTTCCAAACTTAACGGGACACTATAGTCAACAGAACAACTACAGCTTATTGTATTTGTTCTGGTAAGTAGAATCATTCCATTCAGGCTTTTTGCAGTAAACGCTGTATTTTCAGAGAAAATAACTCCACTGGCCGCTCCTTAGATGGCTGCTAGAGGTGCTTCCTGGGGCAGTACTGCCTAGTGTGCAGCACTGCCATTCAGTGTCTCCACCCTCTGCATGCAGACACTGAACGTGTATCAGTGTCCCCAAGTCTCCCAGTGTCTGTGTCCTAGTGTCTCAGTGTCCCCTAGTGTATGTGTCATCATGTGTCCCCTAGTGTCTGTGACCCCTAGTGTCTCAGTGTCCCCATGTGTCCCCTAGTGTCTCAGTGTCCCCATGTGTCCCTGCTGCCTTTCCCCCCATCCCTCACTTACCTGAGCTGTACAGCTGCTATCTGGACTCTCTGTGCTGTGTTGCTGCTCCCCCACGGGTCAGTGAGTAGTAGAGAGAGGCAGGGATATTCTGTAACTTCCTATCCCTGCCTCTCTCCACACCCCTACTGGCCAGTGCTGTTATTGCAGAATAATTTCCATTTGTTCTGAGAAAATTACCTGCATTTGTATTGCCGGTATTACTACAATACTGGCACGGCCAGGCAGCCTCAAATACCATCTGTGCCATTAAAATACCAGTCAGGTGGCAAACCTAAGAGTAGTGTGTTTTTTAAATGGGCCTATTCCATGGGCCTGGACCCGGAGCTGCAGCTCCATCAGCCCCTATGTTAATCCGGCCCTGGGTCTGTTGATCTCATCTCGGTACCTAATGGCAGTCAGGCTACCTCTGGCGAGCACATGGAGGGCTGTGCAGCCCCCCAAAGAAATGCCACCCCACACTATTACTGACCCACTGCCAAACCAGTCTTGCTTGAGGATGTTGCAGGCAGCAGAACGTTCCCCACGGCATCTCCAGACTCTGTCACATGCTCAGTGTGAACCTGCTTTCATCTGTGAAGAGCACAGGGTGCCAGTGGTGAATTTGACAATCTTGGTGTTCTCTGGCAAATGCCAAACGTCCTGCACAGTGTTGGGCTGTAAGCACAACCCCCACCTAATACTACAGGCACCACATGCTCACCCTTTCTGCTGGAGGCATCAGGAGAGGCAGAGCTTGTGGTGTGAAATGAGCACTGATAAGTGGAAGATTGCATCAGATTGGCAGAACTGAAAGGGTTAACATGAATTGTGCCCATTTAAATCACTGGTAACCATATGGGTGCGGATAGATTGCCATAACTTTTTCAGAATCCTGTGTAGCTTTGTGATCATGGCTTCTCGTTATATAATGTTGCAATACATTACAAGTGGTTGGACAGATGATGCATCCATCATCCGTGCATTAAGGGGTAGTCTATCGGTTTTTGACCAACTGCTTGGAAACTATTTAGCCACAGCCTCCTAGCACATTATAGGATTCAGCACTAGTTATGGTCTTTAGTGCATCTCTCTATCTAATTTGCAGCTATTACAGACATAAACTAGGTTACTGTAAGATATATAAGATGTGTGCTCACTTACACTCCTCTGTACTGGGGCAAGCTACATTCTGGTCTGTGGAGAGCTGCTGGGTGGTGGTAACGGGCGTTGTGGGTATCGAGGTATTACCATTGTCGCTGTTTGTTTCATTTGGGAACAAATCTGATTGGCTATTACTTGTGCTGGGGGTGGGGTCTTCATCTGGCTGCTTCTTTTGGAAATCTATAAAACACAAATATGAAAAGGCCAAATTAGAAAAAAATATATTTCTGTACCACTCAAATATAGAATAAGATTACCAAAATGGGCAAACTCCTAGTTTGGAAAATAGACTTAAAGACGTGTCAAACAGCACTGTACAGGAAAATATTCACAATTTTGTCTAGCGGGTATATAATATTTTATGAAAATGTAAAAAGTTTTTTTTATATATATATATATATATTATCACTGAGATGCCTATGATGCTCAAAGGATAATTATTAAATTGTGACTACAAATCAGCAAGGTTTTAATGGCATGGCGGTCACAACGGCTGTAATTAATAGGGAAGAACATGAAAGAGGTTAACACCAGCATGTTTCAGAGTTTGAGATCCTGATCAGCTGTGAATTTAAAGATGTTTAAACTAAACTCTGTGCAATTAGCTGGGAGAAGAGAAGTGGTGCTTTAACTGCTTGTGAGAGCGTGATTGAGAGGGGGGGAACGCAGCTCCAAGTAATTGACTTGTTTTAATTGAGCTGCAACTCTATTTGTGTCAAGGAGCAAGGAGCTCTTACAGAAGCTGCTGAGAACTCTACAGATACCAGATTTATCAAGTGTTGTGATCACTAAGGTGCTGCACACTTCAGTTACCTCTAGATCTTGTAAGGTCTATCATTAATTAACTGACAGGCCACATGCCACTGAATATCTTTTTGTTATGTTTAATCATTTCTACTAGATTTAAAACACATGCTTACGATCTTATTGATGATGTATAAGAAATGTTGATAAGAAATGCCTAAAAAAAAATAAAAAAATATGTTTTTTAGTGGAATATCACAAATATCCACCAAACACTGATGTTCTGAATCTCAGAATACCCTGATTATTACTATGGGAAGTGGCTCCATCCCAGTAATTAACCACGGAGCACTCTGAAAGTGGCGGCAACATCCACTAACTGTGGACAGTACAAAAGTAGGTTTATTACATAAATTGTATTCCCATTGTACTTTGTCATTGTAATTTACAGTTGAGTGCAGTCATGGTGCGATGTTCACTTAGATCAATGATCCTAGCTTCACAGTGAGTGATCAATGTTTGCCAGCGATCAAATCTCAGGGCAAACCCCCTCATCTACCGATGCCCCATGCTGGCACTGGGACAGAGTAAGGAAATATTTCTATTCAAACAGGTTTCGACTCTGAAAAGTGTGTGTATATTGACTACATGGATAAAACAAGTTTAGCCAAACTGAGATATTAGTTTTAACTGAATCCTAACTTTAAATACGGTAAGTTTAACATTACTCGAATCTAATGAGCACCCTTTTTTTGGGAAAATAACGTTTCCAAAATTTGAATGGGCATTAGATTCGATGTCGCATTACAATCCGGGAAAAATTCTACATTTTCTGGCAAATTAAAACTGCTGAATTAAAACACACAAATTCAAACTCACGAATTCACACAAAAGGATTTACACAGGCTTAAGAAAGAATAGACTTAACATGTAACAGTAAAATTGAAATACCATCAATGTTACTATGGCATATGGCAAAAAACATTTTCATTGTAGCACAATGTAGTATAGTAGTCTCTTCTTCTATAACTGTGCATTACATTTGCCAGCAAAAACATTATCCAGCTTCCAGGTTTCAGAAATTGAGATGTACATTAGATATTAACAGATTTTAAGGTTTGCATTGAGCCCTGGAGTCAATGTGTTGGTGGCACAGAACACTCGCTAGAAAGCACTGCATATAAAATGGAGGGTGTCGTTTTTAAAGAGTCATTAATATACGCCAATAGATTTGTTTTAAGACTTTCCAGTGTCTGGTAAAGGGCGCAGTAACTTTAGAAAACCACTCTAATGTCCTGCCATAGATGACACATAATTCAGATCGGATCAAACCCATTGAAACGAGGAAATACAGAACTCAATTCGGCTGGACTGAATTATTGAACTAATAACATTTTATCTCCCGTGTGATCAGATTTTAGTATGTATTAAAGCGTTAAAGGACCACTAAAGGCACCCAGACCACTTCAGCTTAATGAAGTGGTCTGGGTGCCAGGTCCAGATAGGATTAACCCTTTTTTCTGTAAACATAGTTTCAGAGAAACTGCTATGTTTACCTATGGGTTAATCCAGACTCTAGTGGCTGACTCATTGACAGCCACTACAGGGCTTCCGTGCTTCTCACTGTGATTTTCACAGTGAGAAGACGCCAGCGTCCATATTATGAATGCTTTCCTGTGGACTGGCTGAATGCGCGAGTGGCTCCTGCCGCGCATGCACATTCAGCCGAATAGGAGGAGAGGAAGAGGAGAGCTCCCCGCCCGGCGCTGGAGAAAGAGTAAGTTTAACCCCTTCCTCCCCCTAGAGCCCGGCGGGAGGGGGAACCTGAGGGTGGGGGCACCCTCAGGGCACTATAGTGCCAGGAAAACGAGTATGTTTTCCTGGCACTATAGTGGTCCTTTAACACAGGAATAAATAAGCCATGATGATCAGAGGAGGATTTCCCAGGTAATTAACCATTGTTGTGCCAGAAGGTTGGGAGCAATACTCTGTATTATAGAACCTGCCTATTGCCTCTGCAGCTTGTTTTTTATTCATTTTTATTTTTTGGGATTTGTTTTTAAAAATAAATAAACTGTAGCGGAACGCCAATATTAAATCCACGAATTCCGCTGGTTCAGGAAGTAATCCACAGTTAAGCGCTGGAAAAAGCAAGGCAATATCCCAAACCTCCCAGTAACTGGACGAAACACAATTCTGAGAGTCAACTGAGGTCTTTATTTTCAGCTCCACAATTTATACAAGTCCCCATGCAAGGGGTTTCCTGAGTCCCCTCCCAGGGGCATTCCCAGAGGGGACTACATGAGGGACTTACTGTACAGGGCATTTCTCCCATCAGGCACTGCTGCACGAGAGGGATCCTCCCACAGAAATGTACCGTTAAGTGGATTATCCCTCCGTGCAGCAGAACCGACAATTTACATTAAAATCCGTAACTTTTTGAATATGCAGTTCATGTAAACGAATGGACGTTCGGTAGATAGCTGGGGTCTGAGCGCATCATTTGTGAGATTACCGCTCAGATCCCAGCTACAACAACCGAACGCCGCACGAAAAACACATTCATTAAAATACAGGTTCAGAATACCGATTGCCTTCCAGGGAAAAAAATACAGAACGGCCCAGGACTCCCGAACGGCCCGGAAGCTCAGCGGTGTTCGCGCCGTCGAGTAGCCGTTTTTAGTACCATGCGCTCGACGACCAAACACCGCTGAGGGAACAAAGGATCCAAGATGGCCGACCGCCGCATAGTCGGTAGTCGAACGGCGGCCACCTAGGAGAGCCTCTAATTACCGATTGCAACATTGTTGCAATGGGTTAACAAGTGCCACACGCCTCTAAGTGTGTGGGCTACTACATGGGGGTATTTTCGGTTCACGAACGGCCCGCAAAAGTGCCGTTCGTGAAACGAAAGAAAATACAATACATACAGCTATCTGCAATCGGCAGATAGGCCATACAGCAAATACACGTTAATTACAACTAGCATACATTCTACATAGTTAAGCACATATCCCACAACCATACAGGCAACCCGTAAAGGCACAGTCTCTTTATAGTGTCCAAGCCACAAACTGGTATTTTAATGACACATACTGCACATCACTCACCACATCAGGTAGGTGCACCTATTCCTCTTTCCGGCCAAGTTGAATGCTTTGAACTACATCTCTTTAACCCCTTCACTCACAATTTAAGTATGTTTTGTTAAAAAATAAGATTGCATCTCTTTGAAATATAGGAAACAAAGCTAGCACGTAAAGGTAGGATAAAGTCACTTGTAGAGATTCCTGCTCAGAGATGCATAAGAATTAAAAAGATGTTTACACAATGTGAATGTGTGGCTTGCTCAACCTTCAGAAAAATACTTTCAGATATTAATTAGTATGTAAGATTTTATGCACTGTTTAATATTTCACAAATAATCCATATTCTGTACTGATTGACAATTCCATGACTTTCCTATTACATTACAAAAAGTAATGATTTTATTAAAGACACAGAGACGAGTATTGCATATCCCTTTCTTTACTGTCCACCAACAGCAGCAAAGAATACAAAACAGTAAGAAAAAATATGGTATAGTGACATAAGCCACTCCCATACCAAGTCCAAGTATAATAGACAGCACGTCCCTTAATACTTCCTCTTTCTTGGAGATGCGAACATGATAAAACAAACAAACAGGAACCGATGAAGCAGTCCAGCCGCACAAACACTGCAGTTAAATCCTGTCGAAGTTCCAACCAAGCAACAATCCAACGAACCGGAACCAATCCATAATAGAAACAAGAACTCGCCATCCCAGATAATCCCATCAGATGACGATCAGCAGGAGTCCACAGAATGAATCTGAATCAGGCTGTGAAGACATAAATGAACAGGAGCCACACGGTTACTTTGGACTTTGTAACTTAGTGTAATTGTAAAACATAAACCGACCCTTCTTATGAAACAAAATTGAAAACCTTGAACAACCTCCCATCCAATATACATTGACCACAATGCATAGAGTGATAACACCCCACTTACTGTAATACAAACCTTATCCAACCTCAGAGTAACAGGGAGGGAAGATATAAACCAACTCAGACGTATATCTAGGGTGTGACAATACTCGCCTCCGTGTCTTTGATAAAATCATGACTTTTCGTCATGTAATAGCAAAATCATGTAATTTTATAACAAGACACGGCTCAAATGGCAAGTTTAAAGTTGACTGACAACCGTAAAAAAACATGAGTCACAGGCCGAAAGGACAAGGAAATCGACGAGGCCAAAGCACCCCGAATAGAGTGGGCTCTAAACACCGAAGTGTCCACTCCCGCCTGTTGTAATACCCACTTCAACCAATGAGCCAGGGTAGTACTGGTCACCGGGGGAAAAAGGAGACCAAATGTAAAGGAAAAAAAGTAGATGCCGACCGATGCAACTCACGTAAACAGGCCACCGGACACAATGCTGGAGCCGAAGGGAAAGCCAGATATGATACCGATATAATCAAAGTTTTCGTGCACCCGGATATATTGAAAGTCACTCCAACGGGAGTGAAGTGAACATGCATCAAACGCCAAGGCGCGTCCATCCGAAAGACTCCTACAGCATACTAATGTCGCCCTCATTAGATGAATCAAACAGCGATAAAACGATGGAGACTTCCCAGGTGGAGGAATAATGAGGTCTAGGAGGTCAAGAGAGGCGAGAGCTGCGTAGAAGTTGGCATACCAAAGGATGTTGCACTGCCGGACAACCCTCGAAACCTTGATGGGCCGAAGAAATGGCTGACCTATGCACATTGATCTCCAGTATGCTCGGCCCGCTTCAAACAGAGACGTGAGAAATTGGAGAATAACCGTTACAGGGGCTGAAACGGGATCCACGTCCCTAGCCAGACACCAGCTAGCCCAAGATCTCCAAGCTTCGAGAGCCAAGAGGCGTTGTGTAGCGTCTGAAACTCCTGGGACTTGACAGGGCCCCTTGAAATCCGCCAAGCCA
>OW240913.1:371330535-371367166 GCA_933207985.1 Pelobates cultripes | reverse complement strand
CCCATCGCCGAATGGGACTTAGTCTCTGCAGCTGTAAAACCAGTAGGGGAGAAGGTAGAGCTCAGCGGTGTTCGCGGAAATGTGTAGCCGATTTTAGTTCCATGAATTTGGCTACATATACCACTGACCTCGTCGAATGATCAAAGATGGCCGCCGCCACGTGTTCGGCAAACGAACAAAGACCTCCCAGCATTGTCAATTAAGCTGCGGTTAACCGCAGCTTCTGGGAGGTAAATTGCCTGCACACTTCCACTACTGGGTGGTCTGCCAGTGTGGTACTTGGTTCAGTAAGCCCCATTTACTGAACCAAGTGGGAAATAGCCAGGCAGGCACAAAGGGTTTGCACCAGGTCTGGGGACACAGGGGACACCGTCTTAAAGGGGCAGTGTCCCCAACAAGTCTGGGGACACGGCCTTAAAGGGGCAGTGTCCCAATCTTCCTGATGTCCCAAAAAAGGTGTTTAAATGGCCAGCACCAGTCACATAAAGAGTCCATAAGCCCCAATATGCCCACCGACAGTCTTTAAGGGCCATACACACCAAATAAAAGTGCATACATTTTCACAATCTCCCAGGGCCATAGTCATGCGGGAGGAGGCTGGCAAATAGGCTTCTCCACAACCCAGGGAAGCAGGGCAATTTGCCATTTAAAGGGCCCGTTACAAATAGCAGTGTCAATCCATATCTGCCAAGTGACCCGATGTAGGGGGAACAGTCCCTATTCTGCTCTGTGTCAGTGTGTATCATGGTCTCTGAGGACAGGTGTCAATCCATATCTGCCAAGTGACCCTATGTAGGGGGAACAGTCTCTATTCTGCTCTGTGTCAGTGTGTATCATGGTCTCTGAGGACGGGTGTCACAGGTGTCAATCCATATCTGCCAAGTGACCCTATGTTGGGGTAACATTCCCTATTCTGCTCTGTGTCGGTGTGTATCAGGGGCTCTGAGGACAGGTGTCAATCCATATCTGCCAAGTGACCCTATGTTGGGGTAACATTCCCTATTCTGCTCTGTGTCAGTGTGTATCAGGGATCCTTAGGACAGGTGTCAATCCATATCTGCCAAGTGACCCTATGTGGGGGGACCAGTCTCTATTCTGCTCTGTGTCCGTGTGCATCAGGGGCTCTGAGGACAGGTGTCAATCCATATGTCAAGGTGTCAATATGTCATATGTCAGGTGTCAATCCATATTGATTGTGATTTAGGAATGTTGGGTGATTTCTGCCCTTTATGGATTAAAACCAGACTCTGTATCAACTGTGTAATTTTCCATGGGAGTTTTGCCATGGATCCCCCTCCGGCATGCCACAGTCCAGGTGTTAGTCCCCTTGAAACAACTTTTCCATCTCTATTGTGGCCAGAAAGAGTCCCTGTGTGTTTTAAAATTCGCCTGCCCATTGAAGTCTATGGCGGTTCGCCCGGTTTGCCGGTTCGCGAACATTTGCGGAAGTTTGCGTTCGCCGTTCGCGAACCGAAAATTTCGGGTTCGCGACATCACTACAAAAAATAACTACCTTTCCCCATATTTCATGAATACAACATAGCAAAAGGAAAATGATTACCCTCAATCTTCATTAGACTTACTTCCTATTTTTCTTTAAACCAGATAAATAATGGCTAATATTGTGTAATAATTAAGCCAGGCAATATTGCAACTATTTTTGCATGTCAGCACATTCATGGTCCCCTTTTTTCTTAATGTTCTGGCTGTGCGAAATGCTTCCCTAAATGTTTTTTCTTACTGAAATGTTGCTAAAGCACAGCGTGACATGAACTGAATTCTGCATTTTTCCATCCCCCCCACACTGTTCACCCTAAAAAATGCATCTTCACAAGTATTTTCCTTAATCCACTTTTTGAATTTCATGCCCCATTTAGTGTATCTTATTCCCCTTTAGTCTTACTGCTAAAGCCCTTTAGTATATCTTATCCAACAATTTTACTTACTTCCCTCCATCTCCTTTGTGCGTATCTTTCTACCCTAATCCCTTTAAGTGTCACTTCCCATCCCCCAAACCCTTTGTATCTCTTTCCCCCCTTCCCCAGTCTCTCTGTGTGCCTGTTCCCCAGCCCCCTCTGTGTAACTATTTCTCCCCTTCCCCATCCACTCAATTTTTTTATCCCCATCTCCTCCATGTGTCTCTTTCTCTCCCTAGTCTGTTTTGTGTCTCTTTTTTCCCAAGCCCCCCTATGTCTCTGTGTGTCCTCCCAGCCCCTTTGGGTGTCTCCCCCAGCCACTGTCTCTCTCTTTTGCCCATTTCATAGCCCCTGTCTGTCTCTTTTGCCCCTTCCCCAGACCCTTTTATGTCCCTTTGTGTCCCCACCGCCCATCTGGGTGTCTCTCCCCTAAGCCCCTGTCTGTCTCATTTGCACTTTCCCTAGCTCCTGTTTCCTTTTTTTCCCCTTCCCAAGCCCCTTCATTGTCTCTTTATGTCACTCCAGCCCCTCTGGGTGTCTCTCCCCTTACGCACCATGTCAGTATCTTTTGCTTCATCCCCTGTCTGTCTCTTTTTTTCTCTTGACATGTCTGTCTCTTTGGCCCCTTTCCTTGCTACTGTCTGTCTCTTCTGCCCTTTCTCCAGACTATTTGTGTCCTCTGGGTGTCTCCCACCCCAGCTAATGTCTGCCTATTTTGTTCCTTCTCCAGCCTCCATCTATATCTTTGCAGCCCCTTGCCCCCCTTTGAGATTTCCTTTCATCATCCTGTGCCTGCTCACATTACTGTGCAGTGCAGCCAAGCCATGGACTGTGGTAGAGGAGGTTCTGTATCCTCTACCAGGTCTAACAGGAACCTGTTCGTCTCTCTCTGTGGGCACTTTCTGTCAGACCGGGTAGAGGATACAGAAGCTGTGCCGCCTTATGGTTGCACCGGCCCTGGTTCTGTGAGAAATTACAACAGTTATTAAATAGTAAATTGAGATGATTGTTTACTGGCAGTTCATACCTATAGTTCACACTATATAAATTATAAAAAGTTCTAGAGGCTGTAAATTACTACAGTGCACCTTTACCATCTAATGCATCTGCTATCAGAATCTTAATTACTATTTGTCACGGTATACCACTCACAAAGTAATTGTAACAATTGTTACTTTATTATTTTATAAAATTCATAAAATGATTATTACAGCTTTTACTTTAAAACCTGTTGATTAACCTATTATAATAAAACAACCCACAGAATTCAACCTTACGGATATCGAAAACTACTGGCTTTTATTTTTACAATTGATGAGATTAATAACAACCCAGAAATTTTACCCAATATCACTCTGGGTTACCACGTGTTCGACTCCTGTGGAAAAGCTCAGAAATCTATAAAAAATCTCTTCCAAATACTGTCTGGGGAGGACAAGGAAGCACCAAATTATTCCTGCTGGAAACAGGACAAAATAGCTGGATTTATAGGAGATAAACTGTCCGTTACAACCATCCCGATAGCACAAATTCTGAGTCTGTACGGTTACTTGCAGGTAAGAGATATCTGATATCTTTATGGGAAATGGATTAGCAAGTTACATTGTCTAATATTATGAATGCATATCATTAAATATAATGTTATTCCTCTAGTGTTTACCTAAAGTGGGCAGTATTACATTTGGCAACCCCTTGCACTAAGGAAAATGAAAAGCAGATCAGGTCAGCCCGAGGAGTTCCATATTTATCCAAATTGGAGAGCTTTAATTTAATCCTTTTAGCTGTCTTAGGCCCAACCAATACTGTCTCCCACTATCACATGTGTACATTCTTTTGAGTCTATATTTTACAACATTATAATATTAATATTAAATAAATAATCTCTAGTACCTGCCATCTACTACATTTTGCTCTACTAATGCAATGTTTAGTTGGACTGGTGAAGAATATGATATTGGATGCATGCATAGTTTCTATTTATTCACAAAATGTAGCTGATTTTTATGACAGAAGTGCAAAGTGTAAATGTTGGCAGCCAGTATTCAATAGACTTGTGTAAGGCAAGCAAATTTGGTTTGTCAAAAATGATTCTATTGAAAAAAAAAAAATTGCATTGTATCCAATAGGGGTAGCCAATTCATTTCCAGATTCTGGAGAGCTTTTTGTTCAGAGATGGGTATTTCTCTCTCGTTTTCCTCCACTTACCAACCCCAGTCTAATGGAGCTGCTGAACGTGCCAACCAGTCCCTAGAGCAGTATCTTCATTGTTTCGTATCCCACCATCAGAACAATTGGGCTGACCTGCTTCCTTGGTGCTGAATTTGCTCGTAATAACGCTGTTCATGAATCTTCCGGTAAAAGCCCTTTCTACGTTGTTTATGGCCGGCATCCTGTTGTTCTTCCAGCTGCATTCTCCTTACAGGGCATGCCAGCTCTGGATGAACATTTGGCTGGTTTACGTATTACTTGGGAGCAGGTTCAGCGTTCTTTGGTGGACTTCGCTGCTCGCCAAAAGGTTCAAGCTGACAAACATCGCAGGGCGGCTCCGTCCTATGTCGTGGGGGACAGGGTTTGGCTTTCCACTCGCAATATCCGCCTTCGTGTGCCTTCTATGAAATTGGTCCCCCGTTTTATAGGTCCTTTCCGTATTTTGCATAGAGTTAATCCTGTTTCGTATGCCTTGGATCTTCCTAAGAACCTGCGTATTCCTAACGTCTTTCACACCTCCTTGTTGAAGCCCCTCCTGTGTAACCGCTATACCCAGCATGTTCCTCCTCCTCCTCCTGTTTCTGTGGAGGGTCATGAGGAATTCAAAGTGGCTGCTGTACTTGACTCTCGCTCTCTCAGGGGTCGACTCCAGTACCTGGTGCATTGGAAGGGTTATGGGCCTGAGAAACGCAGTTGGCTTTCCGCTGACGCTGTTCATGCTCCTTGCCTTGTGCGTTCCTTCCATTCTCGTTTTCCTGCCAGGCCTGGTCCTCCCTGCCCAGTGGGCGTGTCTTCAGGGGGGGTACTGTAGCGGTACTTACCTTACCCGGGGGCCGGCCGAGGTCCTCACTTCCCGCCGCTCGCAGCTCCCAAATGAAGGCGGGCACTCTCTTAAAGGGACGGTGGGAGCCAAAAAATGAAATGTGCTCCCATTGGCCACTGTCATCCCACATTCCCCAGACACTCACATTTTGGGGGCGTGCATATGACAGGGGCCAATTGAAGTAAAGTTTAGGGTATTTATACTTACCTCTCCCTTAACTCCCTGCCCTATTGTGGTTTCTGTTTCAGTTCCCTTTAGCGCTTGTTGTGTTCAGTTGTGATTTTCGTGCTTGACCTTGGCTTTGTATCTGACTCCATTTATCTCTCTATCCCTGCTTTGTCTTGTTTGCCGGCTTACTGACTACTGTGTACCAGACCTTGGCTAGTTTTTGTTCTCGCAGTCTCTTTGTTCCCTTGACCTCGGCTTGTTCTTGACTCTGTCCATTCTCTGCTATACGGCGAGTCCGGCCATTCTAAGGTCCGGTAAGTCGTATCTGCTCTATCTGTCGATTGTTGAACTAAATCTTGCGTGTAGGGGTAAACTACTGTGACAGAAGTTGATTGAAGATCAATCAGATGTGGCTGTGAATCCAGACGGTTTTCATTGGTGGACAGAGGATTTCTATTGATGTGGACATGTGGGAGCAATGATTAATAAGGACTTGTGTAGATCCATCCGGCTTCCATTTCACCGGATCAAGTATGCGTTCCACACTCCACTTCCGGTTTTGTACATCACGGTTCCGGTCGGAATATCCTGAACATCTATGCATTCCAACAGTGTGTAAAAACTACGCTCCACAGAGAACATCTGATACTTAAAGGCAGTAATATTGCCTAGAAGATAAGAAAGATAAGAGTTCAACATAAGCACAAATAAAACATTTATTTAAACAGCAGCAATACTAAATAGACTCGTTTTTAAAAAAAATTAAATGCATCTCTCATCATAATGTCCACATAGACTCATTTAAAAAAAAAAAATGAAATGCATCTCTCATCATAATGATAGACTTGTTTTTTTAAAAATGAAATGCATCTCTCATCATTATGTTTATGCGATCAATAGACTTTTTTTCTGTTAAACTCAGTGCAGTGTTCACTAGTAAATTGCAATATGCAATCCACCAGCAATGGCACTAAAGCACAGTGCAAATTGAATCATGTCAATTGTCTCTCTATCAAGGCAGATGAACACAGGCAACACTCCAGGATCAGGAAGGTAAATTCATTTACGGATGGACCACCCCATACAAAGTGCAAAGTGCAACGTTTTGGCTCAGCAGAGCCTTAATCATGCATAAGGGATACAAAGTTCCAATGTGTATATATAAAACCCCAAACTCATTTAACCAACTGACAAATCACATCACATGCTTATCAATCACATACATAGTATTACATCTAAAACATGACATGGAGTCTACAAAATTACAAAATTGTATAGCTGAATCTTAAAGGCACAGTAATCTAATATTAGACAATATTACAATATATAAATGAAAAACTAACATTCTTGATGATATAATCTAACAATAAGTCAGAGATGAACCCAGGGCCGTAAGTATGCTATAGTGAAAATTACAGTAAATTTAAAGGGCAACTAAGTCTGAAATATAGTATTAACTGTTTAGCTGATCTCTTCATGTAGTCTGACAAAGTGTCAGCAAATGTTTTCCAGGTAAGTCAAAATTCTCCCCATGTACAGCTGCCACGATCCAGGTGGACACAAGAGGGTAATACTTCTCATCAAAATACACTAAAAAACAAAAGAGGGAAATAATCTCAGTAGATAAATGGAGAATGGAAACACATAAAATTATATATAGGAGGTTAATGACAACTCTCTACTGAGTCCCTTGGGCCATAAGGTGTCTAACGTGTGAATCCAAAAGGACTCCTTTTTAAGTAGGCCTAGACGATTGCCACCTCTCCTAAGTGGTGGTATATGATCAATTAGCTGAAAGTGTAGAGATATATTATGATTGCACTCCATAAAATGGGCAGGTATGGGCAGTTCCTTCTGTCTAGTTCTATAATGGATTTGTGCTTATTAAGTCACTCATGGACCTTCCTTGTGAGCTCTCCTACATAGAGAAGGCTACATGGGCACTTAAGGACATAGACAAGATAGGTCGATTCAGAGGTTTGAAAAAGCTCTTTATTATAAGAGCGACCAGTCTGAGGATGAAAGAATTTGTCGCCTTTAATGAAGTGTCAGGGTAGGAAGGGATGCTGACCTATGACAGCAAATCCCTTTAAGAACAGGAATTCAATATGCAGAGAAAATAACAGACAACCACAAGGAATGAGTGCAGAAATATGTATATTGCGAAATAAACAAATGTGATGCAAGGTAACCAAACAAAATACAATATTACTACAATGCCAATATAAATTCACAGGAGGAGCAGGCTGTGCATCGGGGTACAGTCTTTCTGGGTTAAATAGAGTATGCTGAGCAAAACTAGGTAAGTAGCATAGGAGATAGATAGGATACAAGTCCAGAGCCACAGAATGTATGGTTAGAGCCAAAAGATGCAAGGCCAGAGTCACAGGATGCAAAGACTATACTGCAACAGGAACAAAGAAACAATGATCTGGCCTTGAGGGAAGGGTGAGGCTAGATGATGAAGGGGCCTTACAAGGGACAGCTGAAGTGCAAATGTTCCTAGATTTAGGGAATAACACCAAACTAGGTGAGTGATAATCAATAGTACTGCATAAGGGGATATCACCTAAGGAGTTACCTGGGATCCATAACATAAAATTGCAGGAACTACAGTTATGGCATGGAAAGGTACCATAAACCAACGTAGACAAAAACTGGTGTGGTTTTGGTTGAAAGGAGCCTGTATTGGCTTGAACCAACATATTTCTAATGGTCTTTTATATAAAAATAAGGAAGTAGCTTGAAAATTCCAGAATGTCCGGTAAGGATCTTTTCAAGATCCCCCAGTGTTTTCGAACAATATGTGCCACTCAATTGCTTTGTAAATTAAATGTGGAGACAAAAGGTTGTCGAGTATGATTACTAGAAGTTCTATTTTTAGATGTCAATAAGAAATCTCTCTCCATTCCCAGTACTTTTTTCCTTTTCTAAATCAAGGAGTGCAGCTGGATAGCCATGACTCAAGAACTTATCACTCATCTTATCGAGATGCTGTAAACGTGTTTTAGGATCTGACACGTTTCTGGCTACTCTAAGTAGGAATAGCATGTGTTCTGGAGCGAAAGGATATTGTATGCCTGTTATTGTCTGTATCAAAGTGTGTATACATTTCCAGTATTTGAATATAATCGGGCATTTGTTGTGTGCATCGCCAGCATTCATCTTTGAAGCTCTTATGTATCTGGCTAAGTTTTGCCGGAGTAAAGTGCCAGCGGGTTAACCTCTTATAGTTACTCTCTTGTGTTGTTAGGTTCGATGATGTTGTGTGGGCCCTAATGAAGACGCAATGCCATTGTGAGTTGGAAAGTGACAATGGTAACTCTGACGACCATTTGCTTGAGAAGGTTGGAAGAGTTTGAGTTTGCTCTTTTTGGAGTTTATACATCGTGGATAGATTTTCTTTCTTGATTGAGTGTGACTGGCACAGTTGTTCAAACACCGTGATATTCCTTGCACCCTTCGCGAGTAGTGAAAGGGTACAAGTAAAGCGACATATTTGATTGTGAAATAAGTGATGGGTGCTTGAGAGAGTGGAGGACGGGAGTAAAGTTTTTATGTCCTTGACCGTGTCACCTTGTGTGACGTCTCACAGTTGTAGGTTTTGTCCAGTGTGGGGTGCTGATTTGAAGTAGAGGATTGTGCGTTAGTGGGTATAGAGGTGAGGGGTAGGGTGCTAGGTGTTGTTGGTGAGCTACTTTGTACCATGTTTTCAGGGTGGCAGTAATTGTTGGGTGTTGCTTGTGCAGTAGCTGGGAAAGTCAATTTTTGTGCTATGGGATTGTGGAAATGGGGTCCTTCAAATGGGCTTCTTCTATTGTTGGGTTGGATTGTTTTTTGTCCATTTGTATAGTCTGGTTAAGTGAATAGCTTTGTGGTAGGTCTCTATGTTAGGGAGTCAAATGCCTCCTTCCTGTTGGGTGTTCGTAAGAAGAGGGTAAGCTATTCTGGTGTGAGAGTCTGTCCAGAGGTATGATGATGTATTTTTTTTATGGTATCAAATAACTTTTTGGGGATAAATATAGGGAGTTTGTAATAAGTAAAGAATGCATGGAAGTATGCTACATAGTTACATAGCTGAAAAGAGACTTGCGTCCATTAAGTTCAGCCTTCCTCAAATTTGTTTTTTGCTGTTGATCCAAAAGAAGGCAAAAAAAAAAAAAACAGTTTGAAGCACACTTTTGCAACAAGCTAGGAAAAAAAAATCCTTCTTGACCCCAGAATGGCAGTCAGATTTATCCTTGGATCAAGCAGTTATTACCCTACATTGAAAGATTATATCCTTGAATATTCTGTTTTTGCAAGTATATTCTGTTTTTGCAAGTATAAATGTTCATTTTTAAGATGTTCAGTCTACTGAACCATCCATAGCAAGGTTTACGCCATTTTTTCAGGTCATTAATTATGTTTGTTAGTAGGGACGGGAAGTTTAGATTGTATGCTGTGACGAGACCAATCTCGCCACATTGCATTAGAGAAGCCTATTTGCCAGCCTCCTTCCACATGACTATGGCCCCTGGGAGATGGTAAAAACGTATGCACTTTTATTGGGTTTGTATGGCCCTTTAAGACAGTCAGTGGGCATACTGTGGCTTATGGACTCTTTATGGGACTGGTCCTGGCCCTTTAAACACCTTTTTGGGACATCAGGAAGATTGGGACACTGCCCCTTTAAGACGGTGTCCCCAGACTTGTTTGGGACACTGCCCCTTTAAGACAGTGTCCCCTGTGTCCCCAGACCTGGTTAAAACCCTTTGTGCCTGGCTATTTCCCACTTGGTTCAGTAAATGGGGCTTACTGAACCAAGTACCACACAGGCAGACCACCCAGAAGTGGAAGTGTGCAGGCAATTTACCTCCCAGAAGCTGCGGTTAACCGCAGCTTAATTGACAATGCTGGCTGGCCTTTGTTTGTTTGCTGAACACGTGACGGCGGCCATCTTTGTTAATGCGAACGAGGTCAGCGGTGTGTGTAGCCAAATTCATGGAACTAAAATCGGCTACACATTTCCGCGAACACCGCTGAGCTCTACCTTCTCCCATACTGATTTTACAGCTGCAGAGACTAAGTCCCATTTGGCGATGGGACTTAGTAGTTTTTTCAGCCGTTTTTTCAGCCTGATTTTAGCTGCAGAGACTTTTTCAGCCTGAAATAGACCGACCGCACAGCCAAAATCTATGAAACTGTTTTGGGCAGGAAAATGTGCTTGCGGTCGGTCATAAAGGGACCTCCAGCTAACTTTTTAACCCCTGAATGGATTTGTCTGATTTCTGGTTATGTTTATGTTTAAAGTGTGCTGATTAATAATATGTAAGTTTTATGAAGATTGGATGTGTAGTTTTAAAGTTACAGTGTATGGATAAAAACTGTATTTTTACTGCCTGTGTTAATTATGTTAAATCATTGTGTAACATAATTATATCCCAGGCAGAGGGGAGGATTTTTGTGTGTAATTGCTGGGAGTGTTTCTGTAATGGACGTGTATGATTGGTTGTTGTGTAAAACCCTGTGGGTGGTACTAATGTGTAAAAATGTGTATATAAGAATAATAAACCCACAGGTCTGTCTGTTCACTGCTTGACCCTCAACACGGAGCCTTGTCTCATCTTTGGGGGATTTACTGAATGCTGAAAGAGACTGATTGCTAGGAATGTAAGCCGCATGGATGCTTTTCCTATTCGTCTGCTAGCAGCGATTCGTATGGTTCCTGTTCGTGTGTTTGGAGTGCTATATTGGATGCCGTTCGGGAGTTTGGAGCATTCACTTATTGGCGGTTCGTGTGTTTGGTGTTCTACAATAGCTGGGCCTGCATCTCTGGAAAGGGGGACGATCGCCTAAACGGTTTCTACCCCTTGTGTGCAAAACGGTCCGTTACATATATTATATGATATGTATTCCTAGGTATTTTATTGAAATTGGAGCCCAAGCAAAGTGAAATTTGTCTTGGAGTTGTGTGTCTATATCTCGTGTCATTTGTATGGGGAGTAGTTCACATTTGGTGAGATTGGCTTGGAAATTGGAGATTTTCCCGTACTCCTGCATTTATTGGATGGTCTGGAGAGGATCTGTGATTGAGAATAGGATGTCATCAGCAAAAGCTGATGCTTTATATTCTGTATCTTTGATTTTTATTCCCTGGATTGCTGGATTGTCCAGATTGCCTTGTAGAAAAAGCTCTAGTGTCAGGATGAAGAGCAGGGGTGAAAGTGGGCAGCCCTGGCGAGTACCGTTTGTAATTTTGAGTGGTGTAGATAGTTGCCCGTTTATTTGTAAGCTAGCTGTTGGGGTGGAATATATCGCTGTCAGTCAGTCAATTCATCTAGGCCCGAATCCCAGTTCTCTTATTGTTGTTAATATGGGGGACCAGACCACCCTATCAAAAGCCTTTTCGGTGTGTATGGCTAGGAGGGCGCTTGGAGTGTCGTGTCGTTGTGACCAGTGCACAAGGTTTAGAATTTTAGTGGTGTTATTTTTTGCCTCCCTGCCTGGCATGAATCCGGATTGGTCTAGGTGTATTATGTTGGGAAGGAGGTCTTTAAGTCTGGATGCAAGAATTTTGGTAAATATCTTGACATTTGTGTTTATCAGTGATATAGGTCTGTAACTACCACACTGCAGGGGGTCTTTTCCCGGCTTTGAAATAAGTGCTATTGTCGCTTCCAGAGTTTGTGTGAGTAATGGTCGAAGAGATGATAGGGAGTTGTAAGCATTGAGAAAGGGTGTGGCTAAAACAGAGGCTAACATTTTATAGTACTTGATGGTGAAGCCATCAGGTCCTGGACTTTTCCCCAGCAAGATGTGTTTGATAGTCTGGATAAAATCGTCTTGTGTGATTGGGTTATCTAGAAAGGCTTTGAGGTTGTGTGGTAGAGTGGTGCATAATCTTCTTCGCAGGAAGGTCTGCACTTCAGCGTGGCAGGGTGGGGCGTCCCGAAGGTTATATAGCTGTGAATACATTTTTTGAAATTCTTTGGTAATTTCGGGCAACATGTGTGTCTGCGTTCCGTCTTGTTTTCATATTCTCTGTATGAAGGTTGTTTGTCTCTCTTGTTTGAGAGATTGTGCTAGCATTCGACCACTTTTGCCTCCTTGCGTATAGTAAGAGTGTTTAGTCAGTTGTATCTTGCGTTTAGAGGGTAAGTGCAGCAGAGTGTTTAGTTCTGTTCTTTTGGCTGCTAATTGTTTGTTAGTTGTAAACGTGTTGTCAGTGATGTGCTGATCTTCTAGGTTTTTTATGTCCCTAGTTAACGTTTTTATAAGAGAATCTCTTTTTTGTTTATCTGGATTGCTGCCAATTTAATGAGTTCCCCACTTAGAATGCACTTGTGGGCTTTCCATACTATAGTGTGTAGGGTGTCTGAAACTGCATTGTCGTTGAAGTAAGACTTTGCGATTTCGCATAGTCTTGTATTGATGTCAGTCTCATTTAATAGGAGGTCATTGAGTTTCCACTGCACTTGGGTAGGTGGGAGGGAAGAGATGGTCATCTCCAGAGTCAGTGGGGCGTGATCTGACCAGGTGATCTCTCCATAGGAAACAGAGGCCATCAGTGGGAGGAATCTGTGTTTGTGTGAAAAGCATGTATATTCATGTGTATGTACCTGTTGGAGGGGAGAAGAAGGAGAAGTCTTTACTCGTTTTTTTAAAGGCATTTTTAAATACTGCTGTGACATTGCAGTTTGACCAATTCACATTTTTTTGGTGCTAAAAAGTAAATTTGTGGCGGGCACTTCATATCCGAGAGTCAAAAAGAACCGTCAAATACTGTGGTTACATCGCAGTTTGACCAATTCACATTTTTTTGGTGCTAAAAAGTAAATTCACATTTCTATGTTGCTAAAATGTAAATTTGGGGCGTGCACTTCATATCTGAGAGTCAAATAGAACCATCAAATACTGTGGTTACATCGCACTTTGAAAAAAATCACATTTTTTGTGTGCTAAAAAGTAAATTTGGGGCGTGCACTTCATATCTGAAAAGTCAAATAGAACTGTCAAATACTGTGGTTACATAGCACTTTGAAAAATTAAATTTTTTTTGGTGCTAAAAATTACATTTGGGGCGTGCACTTCAAATCTGAGAGTCAAATAGAACCGTCGAATACTGTGGTTACATCGCACTTTGAAAAATTCACATTTCTTTGGTGCTAAAAAGTAAATTTGGGGCATGCACTTCATATCTGAGAGTCAAATAGAACCATCAAATACTGTGGTTACATTGCAGTTTGACCAATTCAAATTTTTTGGGTGCTAAAAAGTAAATTCACATTTCTTTGTTGCTAAAACGTAAATTTGGGGTCTGCACTTCATATCTGTAAATCAAATAGAACCGTCAAATACTGTGGTTATGTCGCACTTTGAAAAATTCACATTTCTTTGGTGCTAGAAAGTAAATTTGGGGCGTGCACTTCATATCTGAGAGTCAAATAGAACCGTCAAATACTGTGGTTACATAGCACTTTGAAAAATTCACATTTTTCTGGTGCTAAAAATTACATTTGGGGTGTGCACTTCATATCTGAGAGTCAAATGGAACCGTCAAATACTGTGTTTACATCGCACTTTGGAAAACTGACATTTCTTTGGTGCTAAAAAGTAAATTTGGGGCCGGCACTTCATAAATGAGAGTCAAATATAGCTTGGTTGCTTCATCTAAGTGTTGCTTCTAAGTGTGTAGTTGGAGATATTCTGTAGAGTTTTACAGAAGCTTCAACTGTCTAAGAGTTGTGCTGAGAGCTTTCTTTTCTACTGTTACAGGTAAGATTCATCTGTAGGAAAAGGTTATTGATTGCACAAGGTTTGAATTCCTGTTGGTAATTATAAGGCATTTGATTAGATTACTTTCTATTGATTGCTGTTTAAATTAGCTATTGTTTGCAAATAAGCAGAGGCCTACCCAGGTGTTAAACATTCCTAGTGGGTGGTGATTTTAGGAGTTATATAAGGGCTGTTGTCATTAGCTTGGCTAATATAGCTTGGTTGCTTTATCTAAGTGTTGCTTCTAAGTGTGTAGTTGGAGATATTCTTGAGACTGTTGCTTCTAAGTGTGTAGTTGGAGATATTCTGGAGAGTGTTGCTTCTAAGTGTGTAGTTGGAGATATTCTGGAGATAAAAATGAGCTAATCTGAGGTATTCACGAGGATAAATAAAAAGTTAAGATTTGTTTGATTTAAATTATGCTCCTCAATGGAATGGCAGACTTAGTTCAGTGTAATAGTTGCTATGCATTTGTTTCACGTTCCACTTTTTGGAGGTTTGGTTGATGTCTAATCTGTAGACAGTTCTCTATCTTGCGGCAGGAGATTGTATTTTTGAAGTCTGAGATTTGTAAATCTCAGTGATTATCTGGTGAACAAACTCAGACTGGAACTGCTGCAAAGCCCTGCCACAGAGACATACTAGGAATAGTGATGCACCGAACGGTTCGCCGGCGAACAGTTCCTGGCGAACATAGCGCGTTCGCGTCCGCCGTGGACGGCGAACATAGGCGCGGTTCGATCCGCCCCCTATTCGTCATCATTGAGTAAACTTTGACCCTGTACCTCACAGTCAGCAGACACATTCCAGCCAATTAGCAGCACACCCTCCCTAGCAGACCCTCCCACCTACTGGACAGCATCCATTTTAGATTCATTCTCAAGCTGCATGCTTAGTGAGAGGAGGGAAAGTGTAGCTGCTGTTGATTAGATAGGGAAATGCATAGCTAGGTTAGGGTATACAGTGTCCACTACAGTCCTGAAGGACTCATCTGATCTCTGCTGTAAGGACAGCACCCCAAAAAGAACTTTTTAGGGCTAGAACATCAGTCTGCTTTTTTTTTTTGTAATGTAATTGCAGTTAGTTGTCTGCCACTGCTGCCAGCTGCTGTGTCAGGCTCACAGTGGATACTGTGCCCAGTGCCATCACTCACTCACTGGTGTCACAATAGCTTGCATTTAAAAACAAAAAACTTTTTTCACTGTTATAGATTGAATAGCAGTTAGTTGTCTGCAAGCTTCTGTGTCAGGCTCACAGTGGATACTGTGCCCAGTGCCACCACTCACTCACTGGTGTTACAATAGCTTGCATTTAAAAACAAAAAACTTTTTTCACTGTTATAGATTGAATAGCAGTTAGTTGTCTCAAAGCGGGTGTGTCAGGCTCACAGTGGATACTGTGCCCAGTGCCACCACTCACTCACTGGTGTCACAATAGCTTGCATTTAAAAACAAAAAACTTTTTTCACTGTTATAGATTGAATAGCAGTCAGTGTCCTTAAAGCGGGTGTATCAGGCTCACAGTGGATACTGTGCCCAGTGCCACCACTCACTCACTGGTGTCACAATAGCTTGCATTTAAAAACAAAAAACTTTTTTCACTGTTATCGATTGAATAGCAGTTAGTTGTCTCAAAGCGGGTGTGTCAGGCTCACAGTGGATACTGTGCCCAGTGCCACCACTCACTCACTGGTACCCGGACAAAATTTCATTTCACAAAAGGCAATCCCCAACCTGTACTCGACTGTGCATTGGGCAAACCTGCTGACGGCTGCCAAGCATGGAATGCGTGGCTCTGCAGAGGAGTTGGTGACACCGCCACGACTTGCAGGCAGGCCTGCTGCCACCTCCTCTACTCCTCCTACTCCATCCTCTTCCATAACCTCCTCAGCTGAGTCCTCTTCTGCTGCTGCGTCTTGCTCCACATCAACGGATAGGGGACGTAACAGGGATTAAACTCATAAGAATAGTACTACTTAACACACCACTCCTGTCTGGTGGCACATTAGATTGCACGCGCAGTGCCCCAAATTTGTTGTGATCTGTGAGTATGGTAAAGTAATGGTTGTCCATACAAGTAAGGTTGCAGCTTTTTGAGGGCCCACACCACCGCCAGGCACTCCTTTTCAATGGCAGTGTATCTACTTCCCTGAGCAAGAGTTTCCGGCTTAGATAAGCCCCGGGTTGCTCGCCACCATCTGCTCCGACTTGGCTCAGTACTGCTCCCAATCCAAACATAGAAGCTTCTGTATGGACGAGAAAGCGTTTAGTTGGATCAGGAGCAGAAAGTACAGGTGATTTAATGAGCGCCGTCTTGAGCTGTTGGAAGGCCTGTTCATACTCTGGGGCCCATACTACTATCTTGGGGAGGTTTTTACGCGTTCCTATATGGCACTTACTGGGCTTTAGGGTCAGTCCGGCCTCCCTTATCCTGTCTAGTACGGCTCCTATGTGGGTCAGGTGTTAGGGCCAGGAGCAGCTAAAAATGGCTATATCATCCAAGTAGGCGCAGGCATACTCCTGAAACCCATCCAGTAGTCGATCTACCATCCTCTGAAAGTTAGCCGGGGCATTCTTCATCCCGAATGGCATGACCTTAAACTGATACAGGCCAAACGAGGTGACAAATGACTAGTGGATGGCGTCCTCGGCTAATGGAATTTGCCAGTATCCCTTGCACAGATCTATTGTGGTGAGGTACTGGCCTCTGGCCATTTTGTCTAGGAGCTCGTCTATCCGGGGCATAGGGTAGGCGTCTGAGATTGTTTTATCGTTTAGCCTCCGGTAGTCTACACAGAAACGGGTCGTGCCGTCCCGTTTCGGTACCTGTACTACCGGGGAGGCCCAGGGGCTGTCAGTGTGTTCTATCACCCCTAACTGCATCATTTCCTCAATTTCTTTCCGCATATTTTCTTTAACTTCTTCGGGTATGCGATAGGCGGTTTGGCGAAGGGGGGTCTGGTCTAGGGTTTCAACTTTGGGAGTGGTTAACGGACTGTACCCAGGTAGGTTGGAAAACATGGCGCCCTTGTCCTGGATTAGTCTTTGGTTCGCTCCTGGGGGTCTAACCTTTCTCCTAACTGTACTTCTCCCAGGTCTCCGCTCTGACCCTCTAGGTCTAGGAGATTTGGGAGTGGCAAATTATCATAATCTTCAGTGGCAGGTGCACAGATCGCGGTTACCTCTTCCGTGCGCTCGTGGTATGGCTTGAGCATGTTCACATGGATCATGTGCTTGCCTCCCGTGCCTGTGACCGCACCGATCACAAAGGTGGTATCACAAACCTGCTCTACCACCTTGTATGGGCCCTGCCAGGAAGCCTGCAACTTGTCCTTGTGGACAGTGTCAATCCATATCTGCCAAGTGACCCTATGTAGGAGGAACAGTCCCTATTCTGCTCTGTGTCAGTGTGTATCAGGGATCCTTAGGACAGGTGTCAATCCATATCTGCCAGGTGACCCTATGTAGGGGGAACAGTCTCTATTCTGCTCTGTGTCAGTGTGTATCATGGTCTCTGAGGACAGGTGTCAATCCATATCTGCCAAGTGACCCTATGTGGGAGGAACAGTCTCTATTCTGCTCTGTGTCAGTGTGTATCAGGGGCTCTGAGGACAGGTGTCAATCCATATGTCAAGGTGTCAATATGTCATATGTCAGGTGTCAATCCATATCCATTGTGATTTAGGAATGTTAGGTGATTTATGCCCTTTATGGATTAAGTATAAAGAAAAAGGATAGGGGGCACTCCCGGGACCTGAATTTTGCATGAAAGGTGCTGCCGCAGTGACCAAACTTCATACATAAGAAAATAAATAGTTGCAGCGCACTCAGACTACAAAAAAATAATACAAAGAAGGCTACTAAAATGCCTATCTGAGAATAAATATGGGGATTTAGTTCCACCATATGGCCATATGTTGTTAAGCCCACCACTACTTTCAAAGTACCCCAATATTGGTGGGTCCTACTCTAAAAATGTGGGGGACAAGTTAAATAGTACTAGTGTTAAAATAACAAGTGTTAAATTAAATCCTAATAAGAGCATAGTGAGTATACAAAAATAAGTGATGAAAGCAACTAAAAACGGTGTTGAAACTAAACAAATAATGTGTAAGTGCTAAAATGAGTATACTCACTAATGCAGATGATATCTGTGCTGACTAGAGAAAATAATACAAGTGACTTGACTATTGGAAAACTCCTCCTATATATACACACACACCTGTGGCCACCTCTAAAGGAGCCTCTGAAGCTGGGGGGGCCTGGGCGGGGTGCTTAACCCCTAAGGAATCTGGTCTGGATTCCAAATATAATGTATAAAGAAAAAGGATAGGGGGCACTCCCGGGACCTGAATTTTGCATGAAAGGTGCTGCCGCAGTGACCAAACTTCATACATAAGAAAATAAATAGTTGCAGCGCACTCAGACTACGAAGGCTACTAAAATGCCTATCTGAGAATAAATATGGGGATTTAGTTCCACCATATGGCCATATGTTGTTAAGCCCACCACTACTTTCAAAGTACCCCAATATTGGTGGGTCCTACTCTAAAAATGTGGGGGACAAGTTAAATAGTACTAGTGTTAAAATAACAAGTGTTAAATTAAATCCTAATAAGAGCATAGTGAGTATACAAAAATAAGTGATGAAAGCAACTAAAAACAGTGTTAAAACTAAACAAATAATGTGTAAGTGCTAAAATGAGTATACTCACTAATGCAGATGATATCTGTGCTGACTAGAGAAAATAATAAAAGTGACTTGACTATTGGAAAACTCCTCCTATATATACACACACACCTGTGGCCACCTCTAAAGGAGCCTCTGAAGCTGGGGGGGCCTGGGCGGGGTGCTTAACCCCTAAGGAATCTGGTCTGGATTCCAAATATAATGTATAAAGAAAAAGGATAGGGGGCACTCCCGGGACCTGAATTTTGCATGAAAGGTGCTGCCGCAGTGACCAAACTTCATACATAAGAAAATAAATAGTTGCAGCGCACTCAGACTACGAAAAAATAATACAAAGAAGGCTACTAAAATGCCTATCTGAGAATAAATATGGGGATTTAGTTCCACCATATGGCCATATGTTGTTAAGCCCACCACTACTTTCAAAGTACCCCAATATTGGTGGGTCCTACTCTAAAAATGTGGGGGACAAGTTAAATAGTACTAGTGTTAAAATAACAAGTGTTAAATTAAATCCTAATAAGAGCATAGTGAGTATACAAAAATAAGTGATGAAAGCAACTAAAAATGGTGTTGAAACTAAACAAATAATGTGTAAGTGCTAAAATGAGTATACTCACTAATGCAGATGATATCTGTGCTGACTAGAGAAAATAATAAAAGTGACTTGACTATTGGAAAACTCCTCCTATATATACACACACACCTGTGGCCACCTCTAAAGGAGCCTCTGAAGCTGGGGGGGCCTGGGCGGGGTGCTTAACCCCTAAGGAATCTGGTCTGGATTCCAAATATAATGTATAAAGAAAAAGGATAGGGGGCACTCCCGGGACCTGAATTTTATGGATTAAGAGCAGACTCTGCATCAACTGTGTAATTTTCCATGGGAGTTTTGCCATGGATCCCCCTCCGGCATGCCACAGTCCAGGTGTTAGTCCCCTTGAAACAACTTTTCCATCACTATTGTGGCCAGAAAGAGTTCCTGTGTGTTTTAAAATTCGCCTGCCCATTGAAGTCTATGGCGGTTCGCCCGGTTCGCCGGTTCGCGAACATTTGCGGAAGTTCGTGTTCGCCGTTCGCGAACCGAAAATTTCGTGTTCGCGACATCACTAACTAGGAATGGCAGATGGATTACTGTAGGATCTGGTAGACTTAGAGTTGTGGATAAAAGGCATTTTGCACAGTCTGTTGCTCTTCATAAATTATTTTCTGCACTTTCAGAGTGTAATGGTGTTGTGGAGAGAAGCACTGAGGCTAGTGTTGTTGTGGAGAGAGGCACTGAGGCTAGTGGTGTTGTGGAGACCGGCTTGGAGACTATGGTGAGGCCTAATAGAAAGCAGTTGTTGTTGGGGGATTCCATTATAAGAGGTGTGGAGATGAACAATGGTGGTCTTGTGAGGTGTCTTCCCGGAGTTACTGCTCACAGAGACATGAGACGTATCTGTAATATTGTTAAGCAAGCAAAGCAGGAAGGGGAATTGGATGTTCTTGTCCATCTAGGGACAAATGACTTGGCTTGCAATGAGGTTTCAGAGGTTAAGGAAGTTTTTAGTGTTTTTGCCAATGATATACGGCAGTTTGCTTCCACACTGTCATTCTCTGAAGTTCTTCCTGTGCATAACACTCAGAACGACAGGCGGATGCGTATTAGGGACTTTAATTTGTGGCTTGGTGAATATTGTCGGGAGCAAGGATCTGGCTTTATTTCTCATGGTAGCTCTGTTTGGAATGGAAATAAGCTGAACAAAAAAGATGGTTTGCATCTTTCTCAAAAGGGAACAAATGTTCTCAGTGAGCAGTTCGGAGGTTTTGCTAGGATGTATTTAAACTAGGAGGGGGGGCAAAAGGGTGATAAAACATCAATCCAATTGTCCCCCAAAACAAGGACAGAAGGTGCCTGTAGCAAGTGTGTTAAAAAATGATAAGCTTGGAGTCATGTCTACAAATGCTTGCAGTTTAGGGAATAAGATCCATGAACTTGTGGAAATAATGGCAACTGATAGTGTAGATTTAGTCGCTGTTACTGAGACATGGTATAATGAGGAAAATGGCTGGGACATAGCAATACCAGGGGACTCTTTATATAGGAAAGATAGGGAAGGCAAGAAAGGGGGAGGGTGGCCTTGTATGTGAAGGATAGCATAAAATCTAGCCTAAAGTTAGTGAGGCAAACATAGAGTCTGTTTGGGTTACGTTAGAATTTGGTAATCACACAGTAAATCGTGTAGGTGTGATTTATAGGCCCCCAGGACAAATTGAAGAGTTAGATAATCTACTAGTTGAGGAAATAGCTAAAATGACAATGAAGGGGGAAGTTATCATCATGGATGACTTTAATCTTCCTGATGTAAATTGGAAAACAAAATTAGCTACTTGTGCCAGGAGCACACATATTCTAAACTCCCTACTGGTATTGTCTCTAAAACGAGTTGTTGAGGAGCCAACTCGTAAAGAGGCCATACTAGATTTAGTGTTAACAAATGGAGATTTGGTTTTAGATATTACTGTAGGTGAAAGTTTATGATCCAGTGATCATCAGTCAGTGTGGTTTAATATAAGAACAGTGACTGAGTCACACCACACAAAAACAAAAGTTTTAGACTTTAGAAAAACAGACTTTTCTAAAATTAGAATATGGGTAGATGAGTCATTATCAGACTGGAGCAATTTAAATGGAGTCCAAGAGAAATGGGATTATTTAAAAGTTGCACTATTGAAGGCAACATAAAATTGCATTAGGCTTGTCAGTAGAAGAAACCACTGTGGTAGTCCACAGATGTGGCCAAAATAGTTAAAAACAAAATGTTATTATTTGGAATTATAAAAAAACCCAGAGTGAGGAAGACAAAATGATCTATATGATTAGGCAGAAAGAGGCTAAGCAAGTTATAAAAGCTTCCAAATCACGCACAGAAGAGAAAACAGCACAGTCAGTCACAGGCGGATAAAACATTTTTTAGATACATAAATGAGAAAAGAAAAGTAAAACAAGGATTAGTTAAAAACAAAAGAAGGAAGGTATGAAGAAGAGGATAAAGGTCTAGCTGACTGCCTCAATGAATATTTTTGTTCTGTAATTACAGATGAAAATAAATGAAAGGGACCTCAGTTGAGAAAAAGGATAAATTAGTCATTTATTACACGTGAGTTTACAGAGGAAGAGGTTCTATTTCAACTGTCAAAAGTAAAGACAAATAAGTCAATGGGACCTGATGGAATACACACAAAGCTATTAAAAGAGCTTAGTGGTGTACTAGCAAAACCATTAACAGATTTATTTAACCAATCATTGTTAACAGGAGTAGTTCCAGAAGATTGGAAGTTAGCGAATGTTGTGCCCATTTACAAGAAAGGTAACAGGGAGGAGTCGGGCAACTATAGGCCAGTAAGCCTTACTTCAGTAGTGGGGAAAGTGATGAAAAACCATGTTAAAGGATAGGATTGCTGAACATCTAAAAACACATGGATTTCAAGATGAGAGACAACATGGGTTTACTTCAGGGAAATCATGCCAAACTAATCTTATTGATTTTTTTGATTGGGTAACTACAATTATAGATTAGGGTGGTGCAGTAGACATTGCTTACCTAGATTTCAGTAAGGCTTTTGACACTGTTGAACATAGAAGGCTTATCATTAAACTGCAATCTTTAAGTTTGGATTCCAATATTGTTGAAGGGGTAAGGCAGTGGCTGAGTGACAGGCAACAGAGGGTTGTAGTTAATGGAATATATTCGAAACTTGGACTTGTCACCAGTGGGGTACCTCAGGGATCTGTACTTGGACCCATTCTCTTTAATATTTTCATTAGTGATATTGCAGAAGGTCTTGATGGTAAGGTATGTCTTTTTGCTGATGATACTAAGATATGTAACAGGGTTGATGTTCCAGGAGGAATAAGCCAAATGGCAAATGATTTAGGTAAACTAGAAAAATGGTCAGAATTGTGGCAACTGACATTTAATGTGGATAAGTGCAAGATAATGCATCTTGGATGTAAAAACCCAAGGGCAGAGTACAGAATATTTGATAGAGTCCTAACCTCAACAAATGAGGAAAGGTATTTAGGGGTGATTAAGTCTGATGACTTAAAGGTAGGCAGACAATGTAATAGAGCAGCAGGATATGCTAGCAGAATGCTTGGTTGTATAGGGAGAGGTATTAGCAGTAGAAAGAGGGAAGTGCTAATGCCATTGTACAGAACAATGGTGAGACCTCACTTGGAGTATTGTACACAGTACTGGAGACCGTATCTTCAGAAGGATATTGATAGTTTAGAGAGGGTTCAGAGAAGGGCTACTAAACTGGTTCATGGATTGCGGGATAAAACTTACCAGGAAAGGTTAAAGGATCTTAACATGTATAGCTTGGAGGAAAGACGAGACAGGGGGGATATGATAGAAACATTTAAATACATAAAGAGAATCAACACAGTAAAGGAGGAGACTATATTTAAAAGAAGAAAAACTACCACAAAAAGAGGACATAGTCTTAAATTAGAGGGACAAAGGTTTAAAATTAACATCAGGAAGTATTACTTTACTGAGAGGGTAGTGGATGCATGGAATAGCCTTCCAGCTGAAGTGGTAGAGGTTAACACAGTAAAGGAGTTTAAGCATGTGTGGGATAGGCATAAGGCTATCCTAACTAGAAGATAAAGCTAAGGACTAATGAAAATTTTTAGAAAATTGGGCAGACTAGATGGGCAGAATGGTTCTTATCTGCCGTCACATTCTATGCTTCTATGTTTCTATGTTTTAAATAGAACCGTCAAATACTGTGGTTACATTGCAGTTTGAACAATTCACATTTTTTTGGTGCTAAAAAGTAAATTCACATTTCTTTGGTGCTAAAAAGTAAATTTGGGGCCTGCACTTCATATCTGTGAGTCATATAGAACCGCCAAATACTGTTGTTACATTGCAGTTTGACCAATTCACATTTTTTTGGTGCTAAAAAGTAAATTTGGGGCGTGCACTTGATATCTGAGAGTCAAATGGAACCATCAAATACTGTGGTTACATTGCACTTTGAAAAATTGACATTTCTTTGGTGCTAAAAAGTAAATTTGGGGCATGCACTTCATATCTGAGAGTCAAATAGAACCGTCAAATACTGTGGTTACATCGCACTTTGACAAATTCACATTTCGTTGGTGTTAAAAAGTAAATTTGGGGCGTACACTTCATATCTGAGAGTCAAATATAACTGTCAAATACTGTGGTTACATAGCACTTTGAAAAATCCACATTTTTTTGGTGCTAAAAATTACATATGGGGCGTGCACTTCAATTCTGAGAGTCAAATAGAACCGTCAAATACTGCTGTGACATAGCAGTTTGACTAATTCACGTTTCTTTGGTGCTAACAAGTAAATTTGGGGCATGCACTTCATACCTGAGAGTCAAATAGAACTGTCAAATACTGTAGTTATATTGCACTTTGAAAAATTGACATTTCATTGGTGCTAAAAAGTAAATGTGGGGCATGCACTTCATATTTGAGAGTCAAATAGAACCGTCAAATACTGTGGTTACATCGCACTTTGAAAAATTCACATTTCGTTGGTGCTAAAAAGTAAATTTGGGGCGTACACTTCAATTCTGAGGGTCAAATAGAACTGTTAAATAATGTGGTTACATAGCACTTTGAAAAATTCACATTTTTTTGGTTCTAAAAATTACATTTGGGGCGTGCACTTCATATTTGAGAGTCAAATGGAATCGTCAAATACTGTGGTTACATCACAGTTTGAAAAATTGACATTTCTTTGGTGCTAAAAAGTAAATTTGGGGCGGGCACTTCATATCCGAGAGTCAAATAGAACCGTCAAATACTGTGGTTACATCTCAGTTTGACCAATTCACATTTTTTTGGTGCTAAAAAGTAAATTCACATTTCTTTCATGCTAAAACGTAAATTTGGGGTGTGCACTTCATATCTGTTAGTCAAATAAAACCGCCAAATACTGTGGTTACATCGCACTTTGAAAAATTGACATTTCTTTGTTTCTAAAAAAGTAAATTTGGGGCATGCACTTCATGTCTGAGAGTCAAATAGAACCATCAAATACTGTGGTTACATCGCACTTTGAAAAATTCACATTTCTTTAGTGCTAAAAAGTAAATTTGTGGCATGCACTTCATATCTGAGAGTCAAATAGAACTGTCAAATACTGTGGTTACATAGCACTTTGAAAAATTCACATTTGGTTGGTGCTAAAATTTACATTTGGGGCGTGCACTTCATATCTGAGAGTCAAATATAACTGTCAAATACTGTGGTTACATAGCACTTTGAAAAACTGACATTTCTTTGGTGCTAAAAAGTAAATTTGGGGTGGGCACTTCATATCTGAGAGCCAAATAGAACCGTCAAATACTGTGGTTACATCGCAGTGTGACCAATTCATGTTTTTTTTGTGCTAAAAAGTAAATTCACATTTCTTTTGTGCTAAATCATAAATTTGGGGCGTGCACTTCATATCTGTGAGTCAAATAGAACCATCAAATACTGTGGTTACATTGCTCTTTGAATAATTCACATTTCTTTTTGTGCTAGAAAGTAAATTTGAGGCGTGCACTTCATATCTGTGAGTCATATAGAACCGTCAAATACCGTGGTTACATCGCAGTTTGACCAATTCACATTTTTTTTGTGCTAAAAAGTAAATTTGGGGTGTGCACTTCATATCTTAGAGTCAAATAGAACCGTCAAATACTGTGGTTACATCGCAGTTTGACCAATTCACATTTTTTTGGTGCTAAAAAGTAAATTCACATAACTTTGATGCTAAAAAGTAAATTTGGGGCGTGCTCTTCATATCTGTGAGTCAAATAGAACCGTCAAATACTGTGGTTACATCGCACTTTGAAAAATTCACATTTCTTTAGTGCTAAAAAGTAAATTTGTGGCATGCACTTCATATCTGAGAGTCAAATAGAACTGTCAAATACTGTGGTTACATAGCACTTTGAAAAATTCACATTTCTTTAGTGCTAAAAAGTAAATTTGTGGCATGCACGTCATATCTGAGAGTCAAATAGAACTGTCAAATACTGTGGTTACATAGCACTTTGAAAAATTCACATTTTTTTGGTTCTAAAAATTACATTTGGGGCGTGCACTTCATATTTGAGAGTCAAATGGAATCGTCAAATACTGTGGTTACATCGCAGTTTGAAAAATTGACATTTCTTTGGTGCTAAAAAGTAAATTTGGGGCGGGCACTTCATATCCGAGAGTCAAATAGAACCGTCTAATACTGTGGTTACATCTCAGTTTGACCAATTCACATTTTTTTGGTGCTAAAAAGTAAATTCACATTTCTTTCATGCTAAAACGTAAATTTGGGGTGTGCACTTCATATCTGTTAGTCAAATAAAACCGCCAAATACTGTGGTTACATCGCACTTTGAAAAATTGACATTTCTTTGTTTCTAAAAAAGTAAATTTGGGGCATGCACTTCATGTCTGAGAGTCAAATAGAACCATCAAATACTGTGGTTACATCGCACTTTGAAAAATTCACATTTCTTTAGTGCTAAAAAGTAAATTTGTGGCATGCACTTCATATCTGAGAGTCAAATAGAACTGTCAAATACTGTGGTTACATAGCACTTTGAAAAATTCACATTTTGTTGGTGCTAAAATTTACATTTGGGGCGTACACTTCATATCTGAGAGTCAAATATAACTGTCAAATACTGTGGTTACATAGCACTTTGAAAAATCCACATTTTTTGGTGCTAAAAATTACATATGGGGCGTGCACTTCAATTCTGAGAGTCAAATAGAACCGTCAAATACTGCTGTGACATAGCAGTTTGACTAATTCACGTTTCTTTGGTGCTAACAAGTAAATTTGGGGCGTGCACTTCATACCTGAGAGTCAAATAGAACTGTCAAATACTGTAGTTACATTGCACTTTGAAAAATTGTCATTTCATTGGTGCTAAAAAGTAAATTTGGGGCATGCACTTCATATTTGAGAGTCAAATAGAACCGTCAAATACTGTGGTTACATCGCACTTTGAAAAATTCACATTTCGTTGGTGCTAAAAAGTAAATTTGGGGCGTACACTTCAATTCTGAGGGTCAAATAGACCAGTTAAATAATGTGGTTACATAGCACTTTGAAAAATTCACATTTATTTGGTTCTAAAAATTACATTTGGAGCGTGCACTTCATATTTGAGAGTCAAATGGAATCGTCAAATACTGTGGTCACATCGCAGTTTGAAAAATTGACATTTCTTTGGTGCTAAAAAGTAAATTTGGGGCGGGCACTTCATATCCGAGAGTCAAATAGAACCGTCAAATACTGTGGTTACATCTCAGTTTGACCAATTCACATTTTTTTGGTGCTAAAAAGTGAATTCACATTTCTTTTGTGCTAAAACATAAATTTGGGGCGTGCACTTCATATCTGTGAGTCAAATAGAACCGTCAAATACTTTGGTTACATCGCAGTTTGACCAATTCACATTTTTTTTGTGCTAAAAAGTAAATTCACATCACTTTGGTGCTAAAAAGTAAATTTGGGGCGTGCTCTTCATATCTGTGAGTCAAATAGAACCATCAAATACTGTGGTTACATCGCAGTTTGACCAATTCACATTTCTTTTTGTGAAGAAAGTAAATTTGGGGCGTGCACTTCATATCTGTGAGTCATATAGAACCGTCAAATACCGTGGTTACATCGCAGTTTGACCAATTCACATTTTTTTTGTGCTAAAAAGTAAATTTGGGGCGTGCACTTCATATCTTAGAGTCAAATAGAACCGTCAAATACTGTGGTTACATCGCAGTTTGACCAATTCACATTTTTTTGGTGCTAAAAAGTAAATTCACATCACTTTGGTGCTAAAAAGTAAATTTGGGGCGTGCTCTTCATATCTGTGAGTCAAATAGAACCATCAAATACTGTGGTTACATCACTCTTTTAAAAATTCACATTTCTTTTTGTGAAGAAAGTAAATTTGGGGCGTGCACTTCATATCTGTGAGTCATATAGAACCGTCAAATACTGTGGTTACATCGCAGTTTGACCAATTCACATTTTTTTGGTGCTAAAAAGTAAATTTGGGGTGTGCACTTCATATCTTGGAGTCAAATAGAACCGTCAAATACTGTGGTTACATCGACTTTGAAAAATTCAGATTTATTTGGTGCTAAATAGTACATTTGCGGCCTGCGGTGCATTTCTTGCAGTCCAATAAAACCATTAAATACTCCTGTTACATTGTTGGTTTAAAAAACTAACTTTTTTTGCTAAATAGAACATTTGCGGCCTGCGGTGTATTTCTTGCAGTCCAATAAAACCCATAAATACTACTGTTACATTGTTGTTTGACAAATTCACATTTTTTGAGAGAGTGAAGTAACTGTATTAATTACGCCTGTCACTTTGTTGTGTGACCTCTAGAAATGTTTTCTCTTTAGGACACCGGCACTGCCTTACTGTCAGTGAACTTAATTGTTGACTATTGGCAGTGTTACGGTTACCTTTAAGCTAGCTGAAGGCTGGACTGCTTGGATGTCTTGGTTCCCGAGTGTGGAGAGAGAAAGGCTGTTTTGATCAGCATACCACGAGAATCCTGTGATTATAAAGCAATCCCACTAGCTATGGAAACGCTAGGATATCCTTTTCCCCACACAATAAGTAAAAGCTGCGATTTGAGGGTCAAAACTAACTGAGCTTAATGGCACACAGGCATGGCAATTTATGCAAAACAGCCCCCTCTGGACAGGGACAATACAAACAGTTGACCAATGGCATTACAATGTATCATTTGAAATTGTTACTGCCCAGCTTGGAGATAATGAATCCAACGGTTATGACAATTTAATTATCTCCAAGCGCCTAAAATCCCACGTTTTATTTTAACATGTAAAATAGTATAAAAATATATAACTTTAATATTTTAATAGCCACATCTTCCTTTCAACCATTCGTAAGGTAGCCCAGATCTGAGTGCAACAGATAGGCGAATAGCGCTCAGATCTCACGAACGGTATAGCCAGTTTCTTCATTACAAGGTCAGTTCATGCGTTTTTACTCGGAACACGAGATGGCGGCTATGTTTTCAGGTACGAGATGGCGGCTATGTTTTTCACGAACGAGGCTGCCCTGAGACAGTCAATTAGGCTGCGGTTAACCTCAGACCGCAGCTTCCCGGTGGTCAATTAGAGGCGCACTCCACTTGTAGGGTGGTCGGTTATTCCGTTATTTCAGGGGTGACAAAGGTTAAGTGGTGGCACACGCCAAGAGTTGGGTGGTCCCTCGTTTGTATGTACAAATGCATAGTACTGACGGTTTGTGGAATGGGTTCACACAGTCTAAATACCGAAACAGGATATACGTTGAAACAAATGGGGTAATTCCATAACAGTCTGTAAAGCTCCTGTAACAGGCGGTTACATTGTCGTCTGACATAAACCATCTGTTAGTTTGGTGGGTGAACGCAAAGAATGAGGAGAGCGTCAAATAAGGAACGTGGCCCTGGTCGTGGTGCCGCTGGTGTTGGTGGAGCTACTGTTGCAGGGAGAGGACATGGTCGATCTGTGCCAGCTACAAGCACAAGTGAAATACCTTCCTCATATGCGAGTAGACGAAAGAACCTTCAGCATTATTTGGTAGGCCCGAATGCCGCTCTACGAATGGTGAGGCCAGAACAAATATAGGCAATACTAGTGTAACCGCTGGTGGTTCCCTTATTTACCACTATAATGTCTTAAAGCATAGAACTTAGTAGGGCATACAGATATCTTAGCCATAATTTTATATAGTGTAAGAGATCCTCTATTTAACATATATAAATAATTGAGAATACAATATAAAATAAGGATTGTCTTGGAAGCAAGTTTTGTCTTTTTGGATATTTATTATATAAAAATATAAAATCCATTATAGCAGAGTTTATAAGATTAAATTACATGCTTGCAAATATCATTAATAGGTTAACATACCCTTCTGAACATGTCATCATGTCAGCCTATCTGTCATTTTAAGATGGAGCAGCGTCTGTCTCCACGTCTCTCCTCTGTATCTTAACATTTAAAAGTACACCTATTTATACCTTAGGTGTCTCCATTTTAGGTTACTGTAGTTCAAATATGAAAAAGTAACACTTCTTTTACTTTATTCAATTTAGGACCTTCCTTAATTTGGCAAACATACAAGGCCATAACTAAAAGGTGCAAACGTCATGGAAATTTTCCTGACTTAGTTCAAGATGGCATCTTAAAGTCTGAATAGGTTATCTGTTGTTTATACTAAGTCGTAAGTGTACAGTCGTGGGAGATTCCTGGATTTGGGGAAGTTCCATTAACTTGGGGTTACCACGGTATATTGTGTACTGCAAGTGTCGTAGTATAGCCTTGAAGCTTGTTTATGCATTATTGTTATTGTAATTCGTCTGGGACAAAATGGCGCAAACATATTATGCACTGAGGTTATTGCTTAAAGAAACATCTATGAAAAACAATATGTTCCATTTCTAACACCTTGTCAGTTTGCAATATCACTTAAAGACAAAGTACACAGTTTAAGAAATACAACATTTCATTCTAAAACTTGTAATATTTGCATTTGCCCGTAACACCCTCTCCATTAAACTGTGGGCATTGTAGCGCATTTCTTCCTTAAATTAGTAAACCAAAGTTCTCCAACTGTCTTTAGGTTTTTTTATGCTCCCAGCATCTTTGATTATTGTTGTAACAGTAAAACATCCGTAGTGTGATCTTTGCCTGTAAAGGTGGTTGATTAAAATGAGCAAAGCTTTTGTCTGGGAAAGAATTGAAAAGAGCACCAGGTTCCAGAGTAAGATATTCTTGGATAGATCCGGATACGAATTGTAATCCAAAGTTAAAAGTAGTAATTGTATTTGTAATCCAAAGTCTTTAAAGGCCTGTTGAAGTTTACATTCCTTAGATACATTGCTGGAGGTTGTGTTTGTAGAATACCCGGGTATTAGTTGGAGAGTGGTTGTAGAGTCCAGCTATCCAATTATTTGGCTAGAATTGGTTGCAGATATTGATCAGCATCATCTGTTATCACCGTGGTGATGGTGTTGGTATTTGTCTTTGTCTTTGCTTTTTTTATTTAGTTTTTTCCATGAAACATTTTTACACCGTTTATGATGTGTATAGATTGGATACTCTCCGATATTCTTTTACGGAATCAATTAATTGACAGCATTTCCAAGACATTGTCTTAAGTGACATGGATCCCATTATAGTAAATGTTATGTTGATACAGCAATCGAAGTTGATTCTCAGGAACGCCTCTTTTTGCTGTATTGGAATCTTTGTAATATCTCAGTGATAGACATCTCACTGACATCAGGTGCTGTTGTGCTAAAAATGTTAACAGGTAAAATCTGTGGAAATATCTTTACATTTGTTATACTTTGTATAATAATGATAGATGAAATAGTAACATAGTTAATCTTTCTAGTGTTTTGTTTTAAAGATAAACACCCTTGTATATGATTTAGATATAAAGAATAATTTGAAGCAGCAAAGTATTTACCGCCTTTGTTCACAATGGTATGTAAAATTACATTCTCTTTAAATGTTAAAAATACTCCTTTATTCAAAATCTCTCAATATATTTAGAATAGTTGCTAATTGGAAATATGACGTTAATTATCTTTCTTTATCCTGTTAGGGAGAAGACAACTTATTCCCTAAGATATAATTAGTAAATATAATAACTACAGTTATTAGTGGCTTAAAATACCAGAAACACCCCAAAATTGTCTTCAAAACATTTTTTTTTTTTTTTTAAAAACCAAGATCTGACAGCCATTGTGGAAAGTTAGGTTTGTGAGATTGGATGCTTAACAATGTGAATCTTAATTGTTTAAGTATATTTTTCAGAGGCTGTTGGGTGTAGCTTAAGATGATTAGAATTTTTTATTATTTCTAAAAGTGAGTTAGGAAAGCACTCCGATACAATATTGAAGGTATTTATATTTTAACACTACCTTTGTATGGGTGGTTTTATGTACCTTTAACCATCACAAACCAAATAACATTTTCTTGGTATTTGAAAAACCTGATAAAATATTTGATTACATGTATTTTTATATATATACATAGAGTGGTATGAATGTTGAATTTATATCTTTGACATCTTTTCACCAATTTGCAATAGGTGACCTAACTTATCAATTTCCAAATTCATCATGTATATCACCTGGACGGGTTAATCCATAATACTCTTTTACTTTCCCTTGACTGGCCTTAGCTCTTGCAGACTGAATATTTTTATCATTATAAATAAACTTTATGATAGTTGAAGTAAAGTTTCTGCCTGTCTTTCAGTTAAATTTTAACTGTTGAAGTACTTCACTTCAATTCATTATACCACTCTGCAAACTTAAACGAATATAGAATAGTTTCTGATTTAATAAAAACATTTTACATTTTCTTATAAAGTTTAAACATTATTCATTATTGCAGTTGTTATTGCAATCACATGATCTTTAACTATCATGATTCAATTATTTATCTGGGTAATCAGCTATTATTCTCTTAAACGTAAGTTTAATATATTTGTTTGTAGGCCAGACTGCAGCTGCATATGGCATTTTAGCAATAATCTTCAATTGCGTTTCAGATATTCACAAAGTCTATCCACCTTTGTAATTAACACATTATGTGTTTCTTATACCATTAATTATAGTATCTGTATTATATTACACATTGTCACTGACACATTTCTGATACAGGGAAAAAATAGCATGATTGCTTTAGTAATTATAATTTTCGGTCCATGCACCACATTCCTGGAAGTCCAGAATATAGCAAGAATCCTTTGTCGTTTGATTCTATAGTTATACCAAAAGAGCAAGGAGTACATTGGTAGATCACATCTGTAACAGAACCATTACAGATTCCTTGTTGTATCAATGTTTATGTCTTTATGTATACAGGAGTTCCTTGCTTTGCAGGTATGTACATAATATGTAGAGTTTAAGAAAAGCTGCAAATCGTGCTTTAGTACAAGTGTCCCATGATGTCAGGTTTCTGAAAGATTTTGCTGGTCTTTTTATATTCCATTCTCTTGGCAGGGCATCTGCTCTTAGTAAGCCGGTATTATTATTTATTAATTGCATCAAGGTTTCTTTCGTTAATTGATGTGTTTCTTCTGAATTCAAATTCATATGCCACCAGATGTCATTGTAACATTCATTGTTACAGAATATTATTCCAGGATGGTTTTTCACTCCAGTAGCAAATCTATTTTCCTCTTCTTCTGCTCCTTCCTATTAACCACTTTTTCTGAGTTGTAGTTAACAATCTGTGTCTTGTACTGTGAGGTGCTTTGATAGTCAATCTGGTTTTCTCAGTACCATTTTCCATCAGTCTTTATTTCTTTTTCCGGTCATCTTCTGTCTGGAAACATAATAGCAATGTCCAGAATTAGCATAGCACTTCTTTTCAGCATAAGAAGGCTGTTTGCGGTAGTCATTCAATGATAAACTATATGGCAAAGTATTTTCTTGCATCACCTTCATAGGTGCATCCAAAGTCTTTCACAAGCATCTGGCTCGTCTTTTTCTGTTTCCAGCATGCTTTGCCAATCACATCTTTCTCATGTATAATCGGTTTTTGGAATAATCTCAATAGGTTCCTTGTGAAATACCAGTGTACGTCACATAAGCAATCATTTCACTGTGAGCTGTGTCTCTCCATTTGAGAAAGTTCTTGGAGGTAGTCCTCACGATCAAAGAACTTGTATAATGTGCAGTCCAATTCAGTTCAGGTGCTTCCTGCTTGTTAACATAATTCCAATGCAGTTTTAAAACGACAGCTAGGGTTGATGTTATGATAATGCCGCAGATTGTAAGAAGGAGACACCATAACTAATTTTCTAGCATCCTCTGTTTGTTTTATCTTGTCATCTTTAACAGCATCCATTGTGTCAGTCAGTGGTTCTGTGAACGTCCTGTTAGTATTTAGCAGGTTGTAAAATATCAAAACTTTCTGTTCTCTGTTGGCTCTGATTGTTCTCTGTAGTAAAAGTTCTCAGAGTCACCCTCTCCAGGACAAACTGGCCAACGGAAGGAAATAGGTGGTGGTGCAAGGCGAGGTGGGCTGGAAAAAAATTCCCTAAATTTCTCTAATAGAACCAATGGTTCTAAGCTCTCCCTGGTGCAGAAATATAATTGTCAGTGAAAAAACATGTAACATTTCATATGGTGTCTCACAATTTGTATCATCAGGTATGTTGTGAATGCTCATCTGTACCATAGGAATAAATAGATACCACTGTGTGGGGCAAGCAACTAGTAACTTGGTTAATAATCATTTAACCTCAGCATTCTCCCAGACCACAACCCCACTTCTTTGGGGGTGGTTGAGGCACTGAAATCCCAAAGTAACCCAATTGTGGTTGCCCAGTTTTAGGTTTCCTTTGCAGTAACTGCAGGACCACCATCCAAATGGATGGTCCTGGGATTATCAAATGCATACTAAGGAAGTGAGACTAGAAAACGTGGCATCAGAGGTTGCACTTCGCACAGGATATATCCAAGTAAACCTGGTACATGCATCAACACATACAAAAACGTATTTATAACCATGATATGTTGGCAAACTTCCAATATATAGTAATTCAAAAAGTATGTTAGATATTAATATTTCAATAAACAGTACATCAGTAATGCTTATGATTACTAAACACATGAATTACAGTATTTCCCATATTGTGACCACCAATATTCCTTTTCAGGAGTCAGAAGTACATTACCTCTCTCTATAAGAGCTTGTCCTAGCCATGAAAAAGCTTTTAGGGCAAGTCCATCTTTCCTCTATAGGAAGAACAACCAACATATTACCTTCAATGGTTATTATGTAATTAACCCCTGTAAACGATAGGAGTATTTATGCGGATACCAGGTGGATAAGGTCTGGATATCCTTGCAAGCATAAACTCTGCATCATGACAGAGAGATAGGGTATGCGATGTGATCCAATGACCACAGAAAAGCGTTGGTAGACACATTGCATCAAAGTGCCTGTTAATGACCAACTACATGAGGAGAGGGCCCATGCTTTGTTATAAGCATGTCCATACACGTATTACAATGCCAGGCTTTCAATTCGTTTCCACAAAGCAAAATGCAGTTGTGGATATAAACTCACGACGTATCTTAAGAAAAACTGTTTGAACACCAGACTGAGACTCGAGATCAGTGAACAGTGGACCAAAATATATTAATGAAATCCTATCAATTAATATACTTTCTTTATATTACTTTATCCTCTGTATTAACTATTAAATATTAAAGTTAAAACAATAACATTTAAAAGCCAACTTTTAATGTGGATTGGAATTACAAGGCCGTTCATAATGTGAGATAAAGAACAGCTTTTTTAAAATCCGAATAGTCTGTGAACACAAAATGACCTTGCGCTGAAAACTCACTTGCAGGGGAAAAACAAAACCTTCTTTTCTTTTTCTTTAGTAAGTTAATTAATTAATTAAACGTAGTTAGAACCTCCCTCAAAGTCCCGATTATTTTGCAAGAAACATGTCGTCTTTAAATACTGGGTAAGTCTATTAAACAGTGAAATAGCATTGTTACCATGTGTATTATGTTGTCACAGCTATAATGTGCAGTATTACAAACTATTTATAAGTGTTGTGCAAACTGTTCATTAAAAGCCAGTGATCTAGCGAGCTATAGAACATTTATTTATTTATTCTTTAAAGCTCTGACCTCAATCGGCAAAGCAATATTGTAATGGTGTCCATTGCAATCTGCTATCTATACTTGCTGTATATGTTCAGAGATTTCTTGGGCAATAATAAATCCCCAAAAACAACAACTTTGCATTTAGGCTAAACCTGCCTGTTGTAAACGTATTCTGTATATTTCTTGTCATAAGTACTTGTACTTAAATCTGTTTAACAAAGCTGTTTATATTGTGACTGTTTATATATTTTTATTATTATTAATTTATTTTATCTTTTTAACATTGCTTAATTTTTAAAGATACCTGCATATTTAATTAAATTGTGTCTAAATATTTAATTATGTCTTTAAGGCATAAAATATCTGCAAATTAAGATTATATACAAAAATGCATGTTCTGGGTGTTCCGTGATTCCTTTTCTATCATTATTTATTTATTTAAAAAATTTTAAGTCTGGAATCTGATTCCTTTCGGGATGAGCACCCATCTGAGCCCCCCAATTTCAGAGGCTTCTTTGGAGGTGACCACTGAAAAGTATAGATTCTACAAAATAGATGTGAGGGGGCATTGGACAGTAATGTCTCTTTAATTATACTTTCCATATAGCAGATATGTGATTTAATATATCAGACTATTATCACTTTAATTGACACTGCATTTTTGTATGCATTATTATTCTTTTTTTTTAAGGTTTAATGTCTGTTTAGAATATTGCAGGCTTTGCAATATCAAATTAATTTTGCATTATATATATTCACAATGCTCTTACAACATATTATTAAAGTTAGCCTCTTTCAGAATTGTAGAATATGTGGTGGAACTGAATCCCCATATATGAGATTTGAAACTGTATTTTTATTTTTACTCTTTGCCCTAATCTGTATTTATATACATAATTGCGGCAGCATATAGCTTTTAAAGAAGCAATTATTTCACCCTTCATGTGTGGTTGACTGTGGACTTTTTAAAACCTACTTTTTATTTTTTTTATAAATCTGTTTCTGGCTTTGAGAGAGCAGGCTGCTGAATGCATGTAAATGCTCTTAATGCTTAGTCTCTATACATTTATTTATTTAATCGTATTTTATAAAAACCTAGTTTATGAAATTCACTGAGATTACATGTGTCTGATCTGATTACAGTCAGTAGTACAATATAATTGTTCTAATTTCCTTACTGCTAGCTAGTACGGTGGGATAGTACCACTGATTTAAGTAAGCTTTCCCTTTTAAAATTGGTGGACTTTAATCCTTCTGCCATTGCAATAGACTAAAGACTGTACCTGAGTAAGCAAAGTCATTATGTGCAGGAATTGAGCACTTTAAATAGTAGAATAGAATATGAATTGGGCTGGCTG